>CAVLGL010000057.1:24269042-24869042 GCA_963668995.1 Parnassius mnemosyne
ACCATTGGTCGCTCCAATGATTCATAGAGCCTCTTCTGATCACTCTGGAAGAGACGATTCTGGTTGAACCGTGTCGACCTCTCGGTATATCGCCGAATCCGCTTCCCCCAAGCAGCGATTCTCTGCTTCAGGTCGTCTATGCGCTCCGTCAGTTTTTGCGTTATATCCGGCTGGGACAAACTGATATTTGTCCCAGCAAACGCCATCCTGACGGTGAGCACAATTCTCGGCCTATTATTGCCCGACATGAAGCTTATCAGCCTGCCGATGAGGGCCCTTGCCTTTGCGATACGGTCCTCAATCCTTCTTCTCCAGGCTGGGATGGCGCTACTTTGTCTAGTAGCGCGTCCAGCCTTGGGAAGTTTGGCGCCAATAATTCGGCAAACTGCCAGTGCGGCGCCAAAAAGAATTGAGTCCGTCTCGCAAAGGTCCCGGCTGGCTTCCAAATAGGTCACCAGCATTGGGTTGAGAGCCCTCACGACAGCCCGATTCCGCTTGCTTAGGGGTATACGGGGAAGTCGCGGTCGATTCTCGAGAGGCGTACTGCGCGTTTCTCTAATCGCCTCTTCCACTATGCTCCTCATTTGCTCTAGTTCTGGGGCGACTATTCCATCGTCGCCTGAGTCAACTACAAGGAGATCTACGGCGGCATCTACATGTGCGGGTTGCTCCGCAACTCGTAGAGCCGCATCTCCTGTCGTAGCATTTTCATTCGACAAAGGAATAGCCTCACGTCGTAGCCGTTCGAGTTCGGCGTCATCAAATATTTTTGAGCGCATGATGTACCGAACTCAGTCTGCCAGGTTTTGCTCGGTAACGGTAATAGATGGCTCCAGCTCAGCAAATAGTCGGTGCATCCTAGCCCGATACCCAAAACCTCCAATTTCTCTCCCTTTCGCCCCAAAATACGCCCGCAATGCATTTTTATTCATTTGCATTGACCAGTGGCGGGTGCTGATTGCTGGGTCAACGAAGACCCTGCCAACACCAAGCCAGCTGGTGGGGATGATGGATGCGAGGGGCTACTGGGTGATCGTGCAGCACCTCGCGGTCGACTGGCGGTTCGCATGCTGCCGCGTCCAGCGCCAGCTCCAGACGCGCCCTGGCGACCTCCAGGCAGCGGCCCTTTGCGCGTATTTCTTAAATCCATCATCCATGAATTGGGCGTCAGTTAACGAGAGACGCCCAGACCCGGCACCGTTTCATGGTGAGGCCATGTGCACAATCAGGCCTTTGCACCTCCAATTTTGCCGAGGCACGGCGCTAACACCTCTTGACAAGGTGCTGACTGACTGCGCTGACGTAGCAGTTTTGTCACATAATCGTTACGTCAGCGGGCGATGGGGTCGTCACTTCCCTACGCCTTATTATTATTATTATATAGGTGCAATACAAAGGACTTAATCGAAGGGAATTAATCGATTCGTACGCTTAGCAATAGCTCGAAAGATACATGCTCTAATTATTCTAGCAAAACAAGGATTTAATTAGCTCATAGGAGAATGTCAAAGGTTTTTTTACAAATTAAAATTACGGTAAAATATTATTTTTATCACAGCTTATGGCGTTTAGCAGCATATTCAAAATATAGAATGATAATTAAACTAAATTGACTTGACAGCTAGGTATACTCGAGACATGGCAGGGACCAGACATGGCAGGGACCAAGAAATATTCAACGAGATTATGAGATTTTTCAACAAAACTATGAGTGTTAAGGATAGCCATAAGACCTTTTTAACATAAAAATTAATAGATCAACTTTTATTTTTAATTAACATTGAATGCATAAAATGGTTTAAATTTTATTTCTATTAAATTAAATTATTATAAGCAAAGTGCAGTTGTAAGAACCGGTATTACATTGTTTGGAACTTAATTAAGCTGAATAAGTAAATTTTTAAAATTATTGCTTATAACAGACCAGTTTTAGGCTGCGTTTCCACTAGAAATGTGCGAGAATGCGTAGCGCAGGATGTGTTTGTTAAGAACCAATAGAATAATTTCATTTGCCTAGCGAGGTGTTTGTACATACATGACAAGGTAAGAATGTATGCGAAGGATGTTGCGAGGGATGTGTTCGAGGGTTATATGCGAGGTATGTATTATCTACTACGCTACGCATTCCCACACCGCTCAGCGGCCTAGCACATCTCTGGTGGAAACGCTCACACAGTTCCACAGTCTCGCTACGCATCCTCGCATCGCCTACCTACCTCGCACATCTCTGGTGTAAACGCAGCCTAAATGTGTTTTAAAAATTAATCGAATGTATCAGCAAAGATAAGTTTCAATTTGATGGGTTTTACCAAGTCATTCCTTGACCAACTATTTAATATCACGTACTAAATTATTCATTAAGCTGACATGGTCTCAATGAAGCAAAGAATTATTATAGACTAGCTGTTCCCCGCGACTTTGCCCGCGTGTTATTTGGGGTTTTAATTTTTCTTGCGCGGAACACTAAATATTTTTCTAAAATAAAAGTAACCTCAGTTACTCCTTGTGACATCAGCTATCTGCCAGTGAAAATCCCGTCAAAATCGGTCCAGCCGTTTCGGAGATTATCCGGAACAAACAGACAGACAAACGGACAGAGAGAGAAACAGACAGACAAAACTTTAAAAATTGTATTTTTGTTATTAGTACCGTATATACTTTCATATGTATTTAGTAAAAAGATGTAATTTTAATATTACAAACAGACACTTCAATTTTATTTCATCATTTCGTCATCATTACAGCCCTTCACAAGTCCACTGCTGAACATAGGCCTCCCCCAAAGAATGCCACAAAACACGGTCCTGAGCCACCTGCATCCATCGACTTCCTCATTGTCTTACCAGGTCGTCACTCCATCTCGTGGGGGGACGCCCTACACTTCGCCTATCGGTACGAGGCTGCCACTCGAGAACCTTTCTTCCCCATCGGTTGTCGGTTCTTCGAGCTATATGGCCGGCCCACTGCCACTTCAGCTTACTAATCCATTGGGCTATGTCGGTCACTCTGGTTCTACTGCGGATATCCTCATTCCTAAGTTTATCACGCAGAGAAACTCCGAGCATAGCCCTCTCCATAGCTCGCTGAGCGACCTTGAGCTTCCTCATACGGCCAGCAGTGAAGGACCACGTCTCAGTTCCGTAAGTCATCACTGGCAACACGCACTGGTTGTACAATTTCGTTTTAAGGTTTTGAGGTATGTCTGACAAGAAGATGTGTCGTAGCTTCCCGAACGCTGCCCAGCCGAGTTGAATCCGTCGATTGACCTCTCGGTCGAAGTTGGACTTACCCAGTCGGACTATTTGTCCCAGGTAAACATACTCGTCAACAACTTCGAGCTTAGTGTTCCCAACAACTACCGGCATAGGTGTGACATGGATATTAAACATGATCTTAGTTTTGTCCATGTTCATCTTAAGACCTATCCGTTGGGAAACACTATTGAGGTCATTGAGCATAGTGCTTAGGTCCTCCAGCGATTCTGCCATAAGGACTATATCGTCGGCAAATCGAAGGTGAGTGATGTACTCGCCATTGATGTTGATACCGTATCCTTTCCAGTCCAGAAGCTTGAAAACGTCTTCCAATGCAGCGGTGAAGAGTTTCGGGGATATGACGTCACCCTGTCTTACACCTCTCTGCAATTGGATAGGTTTCGTACTCTGGTTCTGTACTTGGATAGCCATCGTAGCCCTACTGTACAAGCACTTCAACACTTCGATATTTCGACAGTCAACTTGGCACCGCTGAAGGGACTGCAGCACCGCCCAAATTTCGACGGAATCAAAGGCTTTCTCATAGTCCACATACGCCAGACATAGTGGCAAATTGTACTCTTCGGACTTCTGTACAACTTGCCGAAGGGTATGTATGTGGTCTATGGTGCTAAAGCCCTTTCGGAAACCGGCTTGTTCGGGAGGCTGGAAGTCGTCAAGTCTGCGCGCGAGACGATTCGTAATGACTCTCGAAAACAGCACGTAGACGCGGCTCAGAAGGGAAATCGGTGTGTAGTTCTTCAAGAGAGCGTTGTCACCTTTCTTGAAGAACAAGACCACCGCACTTCTGCTCCACGCCTCCGGTGTAATGCCACCATGGAGGACGGAATTAAAGAGCTTCTGAAGGACTTCAAGTACCGGTCTTCCACCCGCTTTCAGAAGTTCCGCTGTAATTCCATCCTCGCCTGGGGCCTTACCGTTTTTAAGGTGCTGGAGAGCCATCCTAATCTCGCTCAGACTGACATCCGGGATATCTTCGGAATAGTGTCGGATGAGACTCGCTCTTGGATCGTTACTCACACTTGCGTGTGGCTCCAACGATGATGTGTACAGCTGCCCATAGAACTTCTCAATCTCACTCAAAATCTCAGGTGTCCCGGAAACGATGCTGCCACACTCTGTCTTCAGCTTTGACAGTTGGCTCTTTCTGGCAGACAGATCTCTGGCAAAGACTTTGGAGCCTTGGTTCCGCTCGATCGCTTCTTCAATACGAGCTGTATTGAAGTTGCGTAAGTCCCGCCGCGTGCATTTGGAGATCTGTCTGTTCAGATGCCTGTATGCTGTCAAGTCTGTTGAAGAATGTAGCTTCATCTCCCGTCTAACAGCCATGAGATTAAGAGTGTGATCGGAGAGTTTTTGTGTTCTTCTGCGGCGGGTCTTGCAGAACTTAGCTCCAACCGCATGGACAGTTTCCACGAGCTTGTCATTCATATCGTCCACTTCATTGCAGTCTTCCAGGCACTGAAAACGGTTTTGTAACTCGAGCTGAAAGGTTTCGGGACTTTGGAACAGAGCACGAGGGGGACGGAGCGTTGACTTCATTAGACGAGACCTCTCCAACTTAACGTTTAGGTTCAGTGTGCCTCTAACCATTCGGTGATCGCTACCAGTTTTCACCCTCGCGATCACGGAGACATCACTGAACAGTTGTCGTCTGGTCGTCATAATGAAGTCAATCTCATTTTTTGTGGAACCGTCGGGGCTCGACCAGGTCCACTTCCTGTGGGGCCGCTTCTGGAAGAAAGAGTTCATCATAAAGAGTCCCTCTTTCTCCATGAAGTCGGCCAGCTGCTGGCCCCTTGGGTTTCGTTGCCCTATTCCAAATTTCCCTACTTTCAGCTCACCGTTCTCTCTTGTGCCTAGTTTTGCATTGAAGTCTCCCATTAACACCGTATATTGGGTTTTGGAGGAATGCATGGCTCTAGAGATATCCTCATACATTTCCTCCACCTCCACATCGGGGTGTGCCGAGGTTGGTGCGTAAACCTGTATGACCTTCAGCGAATACCGTTTGGTGATTCTGAGTATAAGGTACGCAACCCTCGTCGACACACTCCCGATTTTTACAACGTTGTTAACGAGAGACTTGTGGACGATAAATCCGACACCTCCTTGGGACAGATGGTCGCCCTCCCGGTGATAGAGCAAGTTGCCGGATTCGAGGATTACCGTGTCCTCCCCCTCTCTTCGGACTTCGGATAATCCTATAATATGCCAGCGCAACTTGTCTATCTCTTCTTCCAGCTCCACGATCTTCTCGTCAGTCCTCAGGGTGCGTGCGTTGTACGTTGCCAGGTCAAGTCGTCTAAGGTGGCAACCGAACCTCCACCGGAGATTCTTAGCACCCCCTGCCCCGCCGTTACCATGGTCGCCACCGTAGCCAGGAATAGCGGGGCCGCCGGGGACTGGGGGCCGTTTTTTTGTTGCTCTCATCATTGGGGGGTATTTGCCATAGTTGCCACGCTTGGCGAGCGGGTTGGCAACCGCAGTTTTTTTATTGTAATTTGGCTATTATCAGGAAGATGCTGCTGCCCATCTCCTGGCTGTTTCCCTTTGTCGCCTTTTACGACACCCACGGGAGGATATGGGGTAGTGGATATTCTTGACCGCCACTACACGGCAATTTTATTTATTTGTATAGATTAGCAAGTAGTTCCTTTGGGTTAGTTAAGACACGGACGAAGTCGAGAGCAAAAGTTAGTTCTAAAATATAGAAGGATAATATTTTAACCTATTTAGCGGTTATAGATCAAGTAAATATTTTACAAAATAAGCTGAGAGGAATTTATACAATGCAAATAATTTACCTTTACATTGAATTCACCGAACAATGAAATACTCAAATATAATTAAGGACAATTAAGTGGTTAGAATAATTAAATCTTAAGAATAAGAACCCACGTAAGTCGGGTTTGACACGCTAAAAAATATTAGAAATGATCGGAAAATGCCTGTTCTGTGTTTAGTAGATAGATGTTGTGGCTAGGAGAAGGGAACATCGGGGCATTCTGGGAAGCTTTTATACCAGAGACTAGTGTTGCATTGTTTGTGATTGCATTAGAATAGTCAAGAATAGACAATAAGAATTTAGGTCCGTCCGTGTAGCGTCCGTGTAGTGCCGGTTAAGAATATCCACTACCCCATATCTTCCCATGGGTATCGTAAAAGGCGACAAAGGGAAACAGGCAGGATATGGGCAGCAGCATCTTCCTGATAACAGCAAAAATACAATAAAAAAACTGCGGTTGCCAACCCGCTCGCCAAGCGTGGCAACTATGGCAAATACCCCCCAAATGGATAAAGTTACTAAGAGATGACCCCAGTCCCCAGCGGCACCGCTATTCCTGGATACGGTGGCGACCATTGTAACGGCGGGGCAGGGGGTGCTAAGAATCTCCGGTGGAGGTTCGGTTGCCACCTACGACGACTCGACCTGGCAACATACAAGGCACGCACCATGGGGACTGACGAGAAGATTGTGGAGCTGGAAGAAGAGAAAGAAAAGTTACGCTGGCATATTATAGGATTATCCGAAGTCCAAAGAGAGGGGGAGGAAACGGTAATCCTCGAATCGGGCAACTTGCTCTATTACCGGGAGGGCGACCATCTGTCCCAAGGAGGTGTCGGATTTATCGTCCACAAGTCTCTCGTTGACAACGTTGTAAAGATTGAGAGTGTGTCGATGAGGGTTGCGTACCTTATACACAGAATCACCAAATGGTATTCGCTGAAGGTCATACAGGTTTACGCACCAACCTCGGCACACCCTGATGAGGAGGTGGAGGAAATGTATGAGGATATCTCTAGAGCCATGGATTCCTCCAAAACCCAATATACGGTGTTAATGGGAGACTTCAATGCAAAACTAGGCACAAGAGAGAATGTAACAAGGTGAGCTGAAAGTAGGGAAATTTGGAATAGGGCAACGGAACCCAAGGGGCAAGCAGCTGGCCGACTTCATGGAGAAAGAGGGACCCTTTATGATGAACTCTTTCTTCCAGAAGCAGCCCCACAGGAACTGGACCTGGTCGAGCCCCGACGGTTAGATAAAAAATGAGATTGACTTCATTATGATGACCAGACGACAACTGTTCAGTGATGTCTCAGTGATCGCGAGGATGAAAACCGGCAGCGATCACCGAATGATTAGAGGCACACTGAAACTAAACGTTAAGTTGGAGAGGTCTCGCCTAATGAAGTCAACGCTCCGTCCCCCTCGTGCTCTAATCCAAAGTCCCGAAACCTTTCAGCTCGAGTTACAAAACCGTTTTCAGTGCCTAGAAGACTGCAATGAAGTGGACGATATGAATGACAAGCTCGTGGAAACTGTCCATGCGTTCGGAGCTAATTTCTGCAAGACCCGCCACAGAAGAACACAAAAACTCTCCGATCACACTCTTAATCTCATGGCTGTTAGACGGGAGATGAAGCTTCATTCTTCAACAGATTTGACAGCATACAGGCAACTGAACAGACAGACCTCCAAATGCATGCGGCGGGACTTACGCAACTCCAATACAGCTCGTATTGAAGAAGCGATCGAGCGGAACCAAGGCTCTAAAGTCTTTGCCATAGATCTGTCTGCCAGAAAGAGCCAACTGTCAAAGCTGAAGACAGAATGTGGCAGCATCGTTTCCGGGGCACCTAAGATTTTGAATGAGATTGAGAGAATCTATGGTACACGTCATCGTTGGAGCCACACGCAAGTGTGAGTAATGATACAAGAGCGAGTCTTATCCGACATTATTCCAATGATATCCGGGACGTCAGTCTGGGCGAGATTAGAATGGCTCTCCAGCACCTTAAAAACGGCAAGGCCCCAGGCGAGGATGGAATTACAGCGGAGCTTCTGAAAGCGGGTGGAAAACCGGTACTTGAAGTCCTTCAGAAGCTCTTTAATTCCGTCCTCTATGGTGGCATTACACCGGAAGCGTGGAGCAAAAGTGCGGTGGTCTTGTTCTTCAAAAAAGGCGACAACGCCCTTTTGAAGAACTACAGACCGATTTCCCTTCTGGGCCGCATCTACGTGCTGTTTTCGAGAATCATTACGAATCGTCTCGCGCGCAGACTTGACGACTTCCATCCTCCCGAACAAGCCGGTTTCCAAAAAGGCTTTAGCACCATTGGCCACATACATACCCTTCGGCAAATTGTCCAGAAATCAGTGGAGTACAATTTGCCACTATGTCTGGCGTATGTGGACTATGAGACTAGGTGTAAGACAGGGTGACGTCATATCCGCGAAACTCTTCACCGCTGCATTGGAAGACGTTTTCAAGCTTCTAGACTGGAAAGGATATGGTATCAACATCAATGGCGAGTACATCACTCACCTTCGATTTGCCGACGATATAGTCCTTATGGCAGAATCGCTGGAGGACCTAAGCACTACGCTCAATGACCTCAATAGTGCTTCCCAACGGATAGGTCTTAAGATGAACATGGACAAAACAAAGGTCATGTTTAATGTACATGTCACACCTATGCCGGTAGTTGTTGGGAGCACTAAGTTCGAAGTTGTTGACGAGTATGTTTACCTGGGACAAAGAGTCCGACTAGGTAAGTCCAACTTCGACCGAGAGGTCAATCGACGGATTAAACTCGGTTGGGCAGAGTTCGGGAAATTACGGCATATCTTCTCGTCACGTATTCCTCAAAACTTGAAAATGAGACTATACAACCAATGCGTGTTGCCAGTGATGCCACTGCTTGCCGGATGAGGAAGCTCAAGGTTCGCTCAGCGAGCTATGGAGAGGGCTATGTTCGGAGTTTCTCTGCATGATAAACTCAGAAATGAGGATATAGGCACTAGAACCAGAATGACCAACATAGCCCAACGGATTAGTAAGCTGAAGTGGCAATGGGCCGGCCATATAGCTCGAAGAACCGACAACAGATGGGGAAAAAAGGTTCTCGAGTGGCAGCCTCGTAACGGCAGGCGAAGTGTAGGGCGTCCCCCCACTAGATGGAGTGACGACCTGGTAAGATATGCAGGAAGTCGATGGATCCAGGTGGCTCAGGACCGTGCTTTGTGGCATTCCTTGGGGGTGGCCTATGTTCAGCAGTGGACTTGTGAAGGGCTATAATGATGATGATGATGATGAAGAACTTAGGATCGTACCATACTGAGAGAGGAGCTGAAACAAGTATTAGATTGATATGAATTTAGAATTTATTAAATTATTAATATAAATAACATTATTAGTTATTTAAATAATTCATAAAATAGCGTACAACGCTAAACAGGTTTTTCGAAATTTTCAATCGAATTTTTTCACCGAGTGTCAGTGATGAAAGAAAATATTGCGAAAAAAAACTAAAGAGAGACGTCTGATATATGTAAAATGTTTAAAATAAGAGAGAAGAGAGTTTCAGAAATGAAAGAAATTCTGTGCCCAGCATACTTAACACGTCGACGACTTTCTTAAGTCTACTGCTGAACATAGGAGTACGCCAGCTGGAAAGCAGTTTTGAGTGATTTGCCCACACTAACGCCTTGCTCCCTACCATTAGTCACTGAGTTCAGAAATCTGTACTCACCCTTATGCCCAAATACTCAAACGACTTTAAGATGTCCTTAAGTCTCGTGGTGTCACAGACACTTTGACTTAAAGTGATAGAGAGAGCACGAGATTTAACAGCATCTTAAAATTGAGTAGTGATGGGTATTTGGACATTAGAACGTAAATATATTAAGGAATATTACACTCAAAATTATTTAAATTAAGGAAATATTTCCCTTTTAAAAATATATATTAATATAAAAGTATTTTTTCACTACAGTCGGGTTCTTGTTTTTAATAATATTTTAAATGTTTTTTGATTAATAAGTACTTTTTGATATTTATATTATATTCTTAAAGGAAAGAAATTTTTACTTCATCGGGTTTATCAAATTACTCGACAAATAATAATAATCGATTAATTCCGGAGTAACAAGTTCGCGCCATCAATCAAATGAATACGACGGGAAAAATTGATAGGTTCTTGTTGTTTATGAAGTTTGTGGAAAGTTATGAATAATGTATGAAAAGGATAATTAGACAAACAACCTCCGGATATATCTATCGCATTATATTTACCGTGTAGTGCCGGTGTTAGAATATCCACTACCCCTTATCGTCCAGTGGATGTCGTGACGGGCGACAACGGTAATCAAGCGAGAGGATGGGCGGCGGCGTCTTTCTAATAACAACTATAAAATTAAAACACAGCGGTTGCCAATAAGTCAATGTAGATAAGCACCGATAAATTTACAGAACAGTAACCTGAAGTCAATCTCCACCGGCACCTCTTAAATGTTCAATTGCAATTTTAAGTACCTACTAATTTGTCACGTGCTCGGCGGTGAAAAAAACATCGTCAGTAAACCTGCAATCTAATAAATTAAAACAAAATCAAAGACATGTAAAGGCCACAAACTAAAAGCATTGCGGTAGCGCAATGGACACATATTTAACCTTAAACCCTCTCAGAAATTAGAGGAGGACTGTGCCCTGTGACGTATACAGGCTTAACTTTAGTTTTTTACAAAATATTAAATGAAAGTAAAATAAGACAAATCCTTTCTTATTTGAGAGTGGTTCATGTCAACAAGTGAAGTATTTACGGACATGAGAGGAGCAGGAATAATTCTTTAATGTTGTTTTTTGTTCAGACTGGTAGATTGCGTTATAAATCTCTTAACATAAATATGAAATGAGATATTATACACCTGCTGGTCTAATATCCGCTTGTCTGTCCAAACGCCATATTCTGGCGTGTCAAATAATAGGCGCATCTGTGAAACTCCATAATCTGGCGACGTTTTACCGCGAAGCTTTAGAGATCAATGTGTATCGGTTCTACTAATCCTATCTCTCTCAATCTACTACTGTAATCAAGAGAATAGAACAAGGAAGTAATAAAAGTCCAGTCTAAAAGTCACAATACGGGATTGAATAGTAAACATCCCGATTTTTTCTCCCGATTTCGAGTAGAGCTAAGTGAAGCCCATTGTTCTCGGTCTTGTCGTGAACAAAAAATGTATGAAGAAGTTTTTTGTTTTAATTATTTATTGTTAAATATGCATTTGACGTATAAGTAATACAAATAGTACTTAAAATAATGGCTTTTATTTTTAATTATTACACCTTTAATGCAGAAAATTGGGGAAAAACAATTTTCTTACTTTCACTTTCGAATTAGTATCACTTTCGAAGTAAATCTATATTTATGTTATACATAGTCTGATAGTTTATATAATAAAGTTTCCATTGATATGTGACATTAATATACCTTTCATACAAAATGTCTTGGAAATAGTCGTTTTAATGAGCAGCAGGAAGTAGTCTGGAAGTACTTCAGGAAGTGCTTGACAGAGGCGCCATATTGGCCAAAATGGCCGTAACAGACGAGTGGACATAATACCCGCAGAGTTATTTTTAAATAAATGGCACAATTTAAAATATTTCTTGTATTTCATATGTTAAATATGGTCCAATGCGGCTTGTTGCTATTTCTGTACCCACCATTAAATATAATTACACCTCGTCCACAACGCCACGAGTAAATAATTACATCATTTTGTATGTATTAGAACGTTTTAAATTACTTTTGAAATATAATTGCCTATACTATTTTCTCTAAAGCACTGGTGGATAAAGGCTTTCTCTTATTTCTGAATGGGTTAATCGAAATTTTTATTTGTCAGACAAAGATCTCCTCACAATATACAAATGCCTTCACCGTTCAGTGTTGTCGTTTGGGATTGAACTGGGGTTGACGGCGTTGTATAAAATTTAAGTTTTTAAGCTCCACTGCTCCCCCTCTTGTATGATTTGTTTATTTTTAAAATATTTCTGTAAAAGTCGTATAGATAATAACTTCAAAGAATTGTCTCTGATAATAATGTCATGTTTCTAAACCATTTACCATTATAATCATAGACCATTCCTTGAAATACCAACCGACCTGGAGGCGACTCGATTGCCTACGAAGGATATTAAATTTTATTATATAAAAAAATATAAACCATATTTAATGATCATAGAAGGATCCCTAACGATAATCATATCTTTTTTATAGAATAAGGGTGATAAACGAGCACACAGTCCACCTGATGGTAAGTGGTTGCTGTAGCCCATAGACATCTACATCTATCTTCGTATGCGAATTAAAATGCAGATGCGTTATCAGCCGTGAGGACTAAGATAGGATGCCTCTTTTCCAGTAAAAAGGTTCTCCGGTTCTCTACACTCAACACACGAAACACAACAGCATTGGACTGCTATTTTGCGCTGGTATTCTATGAGAGCCTAGTCCTTCCCCGATCGAGCCGACCCATTCGTGCTATAAATAAACTACTCGTATTATAGCTGCAGCATGGCTTTACCACGTATAGAATTTATTGAAAATTGTTTCATACCACAGTAAAGTATACTCTTTCTATCAAAATTATACACTTACAAGAAGAAAATGCAGTCGAATTTAAATACAAAATTCGAAAGAATATTTAAAAACACTTACTAAGATGCTTACTTAAGATGCTTATGATGACATTATTATAAAAAAAAACTGGCCAAGGCCAACAAACTGGCGTGTCAGGCCACGCACAATGTAGAGGTAGGGTTCCGTAGTTACCCGTCACAATACGTGGGCTTCCTTGATAATGAGCATATTAAGTGAGTTCGCGGTTTGGCCACTATAACGACTTAAAATGGGCCCAAACAGGAAGATCGTAACTGAAGGACTAATTTTCAAATCAGCCTTATAGGGAGGGGTATTCAAAAAAGATTAAAAAATCTTTTCGATTTTGATAATAATAACCTATTTATCCTGCAAATGAAAAAGTAAGGCTAATAGTAGTCTGCATATAAGTCGTTTTCTTCATAAAATGTTTATTTTTAACAGTTTACAATAATATTACAAAGTTATTAATGCAGCTAGTTCCAGGTTTTTTTTCTATGGAGTTGTAACAAAATTTTTGCTAATACAAGTGTATTTTACAAGTTGGTCGGCTATTACTCGTTAAATTCTTAACTCTACTTAGCTTTGATAGTTTTTCTTATAACCAAATTATATATACTACTATCGTGTATACTTTTACATTTCCAAACACAGCTTGTTGTGTAACTACGAAACCATAAAAACACCTCAATTTTTAGTCTGCCATTACACAAATATGTGTGAACCCATAATGAAAAATACAGAAATACTTATCTTAAACTTTATAATATTTTTTCAAGATTTATATGAATAATACTGATATTATAGGTGTCGATCGTTCATTTTCATTTTATGTTTTTATTCCATTTCTAATATTGTGTATATAAATGCTGACAATACAACCATTGTCAGCATTTATGTACACAATATTTGACAATGCTTGTTTACAAAGTTAAAATATCTTTTTTATGTATAGATCTGTAAATGTATGCTATTGTCGCATAAAAATTAATAAACATCTCAGTGTTAATTTTTTTTTTCACAAATATTGGACTCTGTTTTGAAACGAGGTAACAAAATAACATCTGTTTATTGATTTGAATGTGGTTGTACCATAATACTGCAAACATCTCGTAAACACGTGCCTAAGATGCGAAATACCCCGCTCTCACAGAATACCAAAATACAAGTAAACAATATAACGCTATGCCGGTAGTTGTTGGGAACACTAAGCTCGAAGTTGTTGACGAGTATGTTTACCTGGGACAAATAGTCCGACTAGGTAAGTCCAACTTCGACCGAGAGGTCAATCGACGGATTCAACTCGGCTGGGCAGCGTTCGGGAAGCTACGACACATCTTCTCGTCAGGTATACCTCAAAACTTGAAAACGAGACTGTACACCCAGTGCGTGTTGCCAGTGATGACATACGGAACTGAGACGTGGTCCTTCACTGCTGGCCGGATGAGGAAGCTCAAGGTCGCTCAGCGAGCTATGGAGAGGGCTATGCTCGGAGTTTCCCTGCGTGATAAACTCAGAAATGAGGATATCCGCAGTAGAACTAGAGTGACCGACATAGCCCAACGGATTAGTAAGCTGAAGTGGCAATGGGCCGGCCATATAGCTCGAAGAACCGACAACCGATGGGGAAGAAAGGTTCTCGAGTGGCAGCCTCGTACCGGCAGGCGAAGTGTAGGGCGTCCCCCCACTAGATGGAGTGACGACCTGGTAAGATATGCAGGAAGTCGATGGATGCAGGTGGCTCAGGACCGTGCTTTGTGGCATTCTTTGGGGGAGGCCTATGTTCAGCAGTGGACTTGTGAAGGGCTGTAATGATGATGATGATGAATATAACGCTGCTGTATCATGTACGATAACCAGAGACCCAATATCTGGAAACATACCATTTAGTCTAAGATCCTTCTTATTTTAGTACCCTTCTAAATTATAGATTCTCTATCATTATGAGGGTAAAAAATGCAACACAGTGAGGGCAGCACTCTCATTAGGAGGCAACTAACTTGGATCAGTACGATCTTAAATCGCAAAACTTCCCAATCCGACAAGTAGATAAAATGCAACAATCTACTAATAACAAACGGATTTCTAAAATATTGTTCATCATTTTGATCAATCTGTCTGTCTGTCATCATCGATCTGTCTTACAAAAGCAATCCCAAGTAGTAAATGACATCTTAGTTAGAAATAATAGGTTGACCGACAAAAAGTCTCCATTGCGTTCAGGTCGAGACTCTGAATTTAGTTAATGTAGAAGCGCCCTTTTGAAGGAATACACTCATAGACCATAAGTATATTTTAATTTCATCAGTGTACCTACCAACGTACAGATCTATTTAAGCAGCTTACATCTCGGCTTCACTAAATATTGGCATCTGTTATAACCGATGGCGATCTAAATATCAAGCACGTTGGTTGGAATTCTAACGTTATTAATATAAAAGGTTAATAATATAGCGCCTTAGAATCCGACCCGCTTTCCTTTAATTACTTGTCACCATCTGTACAACTATACTCTAAGATTTCTCAAACATGACTTACACTACCATCGATTAAGGCCGTTATGAAGATGACAAGAGCTTACGCCAACCGACGAGTACGTCAACTGGCTTAAGCTCGTGGCCAAACTAGAATCTACGAGCTCGAAGTACTAAGACATTTTACCGGACAAGATAAACTCGGCAAAGGAAGCCCTATCGGCTCATCTCACCTCAGCGGTCGATGAATACTCCCGAAAAGTACTAGTAAACAGTACAGTAGTAAGTACAGACAACTTGACTTGAGGTACTCACCATATTAGTAGCTAATCTTTCGAGAAAAGTTCAGCGCAAAAAGAATTAAATATTAAATTTATACAAGAGTTTGGTATTGTATCGTGTATTTTGTTTTCGTAGATTTTTCTGTATGCTCACAAGAGAAAGACTGCAACAAGCAGGGTTTGAAAAACCAGTTCCAAATTTTGAATCAGTTCTTCAGTTAAGTTTTGAGAAAATTCTACTCTTTATTACTGTTCTGGTTTTGGTTTCGGATTACTTTTAAGGTGCCGGTTCCAAAATATTGAAATAATTCAGGTTCTAAGTCGTTTATTGGCAGTATAGATTTTTATATAGTAATTTCGTACATATGGTAAAAGAAAGAAAAAATAATTTCATGGCTCTCACCCAATGAAATCAAGCAAGTTACTTACGTCAGTTTCGGTACTACTAGTTTTAGTATGAGAAGAGCATAATACCGAAGTTTGCTTGGTATAAAAAATATTCAATTGGTGTTCGACTACAGCAGAAATTGAAAATCGGTCCAAATTATGTTACGGAATTTAAGTTACGGTATCGGTTTTAAAACACTAGTTCTAAAATACCAACATTTTCAGGTTACGATTCGAAGAACCTACGTTATGTTGTAATTTATCTTCACTTTTTTACAGACTTTTCGGCAGACATCGAGTCCATAAACATCTAAGTCTATCCTCTATTAATAATCAAAATAAAGATGCATTATCAGCCCTGACTCAAATAGAATGCCGAATAGTTTCCAGTAAAAAGGGTCACCGCTTCTCTATACTCACGATATGAAAACTGCTTTGCCTTGTCGAGCCGACCGATTTGTGCTAAAGCCATAATATTCCACGAATGTCTTTACCACGTGAACGATTGTATTTTAAGTATTCGTTTATACTGTTTCTTTTAAATTAATGTTTGCATTATAGAAAACCAAAAAGTTTTCGAATTCTCATATAAACCCAGACTATTCAAACAGAAAACACACTTAACCCTGAGATAAGTTATCTGTTTATTCCTGTTACTATCTCCAAGATGCCGACGAACTTTTTCTTTCTTATTTAAGTGACATTTACGATGGCTCAGTAACGATGTTAAGAGGCTCTTCATTATTATTAAACGAGGAGAAAGTAAACTTGGACAGTAACAATGAGGTCTCTAATTTATTACAATTGGTCCAGGAAAGAAAACCGTTAAATTACTGTTTTGTTGCTTTTGCGAACTTTTAATTTGTTGCCTTACATCTTATAACAAAATTATTTATTTTCGAAATTATATTCTTCATAAAAATTCCAGTGAAATATATATTATTTTCCAATAAAACACAGCCTCATTAAGAAGGTAGGTTTAGATAAATCTCTAACCAGATGCAATTTGTTTTAATTATAATGAAACAGTAAATCTACAGCTTTACCGCAATAAATATTGTCAAAAGTAACTGTGTGTGTAAAATACTTAACCGACAATATTCTATTTTACGTCCTGTTTGGAATGCTGTGGTTTTGTGAATGTACAACATATGCCATGTCTAAAATGTCATATTATCTAATTAATTATATTATGATATTTCATATATCTCATGTATTTCCGTTAATATAAATTTTATTCAAATAAGATATAAGAGAGGAATAATATTTTTTAAATTAGTTACCATCTTAGGAGGCTATATTTATTTTTAATTATATAGATAAAATTAGCTAAGTCAGTGTACAATTATATCATGCACCATTACAGTCTACCACAAGATAGAACCACAAGAGAGTAAATGGTCTTGAGTTACCTAGTATACATCGACCGACCGTGCTTTAATAGGACGTTTATGTTATACAATATGTAACAAAAACCCTTTGGTTCCCGTTAAGTGCGTTATCAGAATCAGTATTCAAACGTATAGAAATAACTTTACTTCAGAAAACTTGACATAAAAATATTCAAATTAAATTTTAATTACATATTATTTGTAAATTTTATGTGGATTGATTAACTCTGTCTGGAATTATCAAGCAACTAAAGTGAAACATCAAGCAGCGGCGGTCGGCGGCGGCGTACATAAAAGACGGGGCGCGCTCGTCATATCTACACTAACTGCACTAAGATCGTGACCTCGGCACATCACTCAGCTGTTATCACTATAGTGGTCGATTATCACAACTTTTAAAATAGTATTTCGAGCGATTGTGGTAATTATACACAAACACTAATTCATCACTATGTCTACTTGACGACCACGAAGATATTGTTCAGTATGTCCGCCTTGTACCTCTATGCATTTACGACACCGGCTTATAATATCTGAACGCACGCGTTGCACAACACATATTTCGGACTTTTTTCAACATTTCCACATCGGTATCAGATGTTTTTTGGAAAACAGACTGCTTAATCGTACCCCAGAGATAAAAATCTAAAGGTGACATCAGGTGATCGCGCCGGTCAGTTGACCGGTCCACCACGGCCAATCCATCTTGCACCGAATTCACAATCCAAAAAATGTCTTACACAACGGGAGCAATGTGGTGGTGCACCATAGTGTTGAAACCACATACGACGAACGATGTCTAGATTTATTTCGTCAAGTTTATTGCTTAGTTCTTCCCACAAAAAGCGTCCGTAGTTTTCACCGCTCATTGTGTGGTCAAGAAAATACGGACCAATAATTTTGTCACATATAACTCCCGCCGAAACACTGATTTTCCATCGGTTTCAAAAGTGGCTTGGTTTATAAGAAGGCGAATTATTCGTTGACCATACGTGTTCATTATGAGCGTTAAATACACCTGTTCTAAGAAAAAATAACTTCATTCGTGAAATGTACGCGGTTCAAAAACTCAGGATCTCCTTCAACCTTTTTGAGTAACAGTAATTCGTTCACGGTTCGTAGTCGTTGGGAAGTTATTTTTTAATAATAGTTATTACTTATTTATTTAATTCAGGCAAAGCCCGTAAGTGTTAATAACAAATTAAATTATAGCTAGGATTAGTAAAAATACATTAAAATACTACAAAAATAAGAAAAATTTAAAAAATTGTGGCATAAATCCCTAACACAATAACATATACTTAAACTGTTATGCTGCTGTGTTTTTCAAAATCTACTAATTAACATTTTTTATTGACCGTCGATTCACAATCCTTATTTTTATTTCTATTCTTGACTGAATTATGACTAAAATTTATGTTCATTACACTTCCCATGTTTTTAAATATTACTACCAAAATACAGAATAAAATGCAGAATAAATAATAAATACTAGGTAGATCAAAATAAGGTAGTCGGCATATAGTGGACGCTACCTTTGATCACTCGAATGCAGTTTTTGGGTTTTTCCTATACCTAAGTCCTCCGTCGGCTAACGGTTTTGAGTTTAAGTAGCGCGCGAAAGGCCGCGTATTTTATGGCAATTTTGTTTAATTTATTATATTCTTGTAATATGAATTTATTAAAAAATAATTTCTGTTACATATTCTTTACCGAATAAAAGGAGAATGGCAGATCCTCCTATAGAACTTTGCCCCACCCAAAAGTATGGTGTACACGAATGCCGTATGCAACATTTTTGCTACTTTAATACTTCGTCCATATTATATAATTTGAAGTCTCGAGAACTTGCGCTTTTTGTTTAACTGGACTTTAATAATAACATTTACCTTAATTTTTAGAACAGCATTTGTTGCAGTTCATTGTAATTTCAGAATATAAATTGTCAGGTGGTGATTATATACTATATATAACGTAATTAACGCACAGCCTCAGACATTCCAATTAGTATATTATGTTATAATCATTATATATACACTGACTTTTTAATTAAACATGTTTATGCATTGATTATTTATTAAATTAGTTATACTTATTCCGGAACAATGTTGTGGTCACAGTATAAATCCACGAACGCACGCAGTCGCTCACGTAGGTATACTCTACACTTGTTGTCTCACTAAAATAAACTAACGATGTAATACGTCCCCATAAAAAAAAGTCGAGAGCCGTCAAATCAGGTGATCTGGAAGGTCAATGGCCCGGCCGACGCGACCTTTATAAGGTATTCCAAACTCTGTATTTGTAAAGACTTTAACGTACTTGAAATGAGGTTCAATTTTCTTTATTTTGTATTGAATGACGGAATTGGTATTAATACAAACAAGTGACACACTGCCCAACTTAAGAACTGTCGGTCAAAAGTCAATGTCCCATCCTCACTTAGCACCAAATTATCATCGAGCACAAACGCGATCTCCTCTCGAGTCACAAAGTTTTAGCGTTCCACCCGACAAAGCAAAATTCCTTCGTACGATATTAGAATGCCACACAAACAACAACTCGTAGACGAAAATTAATGGCAATCGAAGTTAAATTAATCACTCAAAACTCAAGGAAAGTTTCTTGTCACGTGTACGAACGAAATAAGACAACGCGAAGGAGGCGGTCTTAACGAGACCCAAATATACGATAGTAAATTCCGTCTAATCGACACTGCGGTCGCGCCCAACTAACTTTGCCCACTCGTCAGGCGACCGAGCGCTCGGCCGAGAGACCCCCGCGGGAGAGGGAGTCGACGGTGACCTTTAAATTCTATCAGGCGAACATGCCGAGACGTGCGTCTTGAATGCAAGTTTTTTTAATTTAATTATTTGGCCCAAACAAACCCCCGTCCCGGACATAAGGACTTATGTCCGCGAGTAATTTGGTAAACGGGATAGGGTCGCGACGGCACGTTGCAAGACCGAATCTCCAACCAAAACCTCGGCCACCCTAGGCACCCCATCAGATCCATACGACAACTTACCAATGCGCCCACGGTGCCAATACAAAGGCAAAGCGTTGGGTTATTTAACTAACACGAGGTCTCCAACCCGAGGAGGATCCGTCTTGTCAGAACACTTAACGCGCTGCTGCAAAAGATGTAAGTACTCCAGAGACCATCGGTGCCAAGACTCTGAGTCATCTGTTGCAGCAGGTCAAATCTGCTCAACCGCGAAGAGTTTATTTCCCTGAAGGGGTACTCGGGCAGGGCGTTAAGCGGTTGACCAATCAGGAAGTGGCCCGGGGTTAGAACCTCCAAATCATTCGAATCGGACGAGAGGGGACAGAGGGGCCGAGAGTGGAGTACCGCCTCAACTTTACAGAATACAGTGGCAAGCTCCTTAAATACCAAAATAGTTTCGCCAATAACGCGACGGAGATGCGTTTCTGCAACCTTAACCACCGCCTCAAAAATACCGCCCCAGTGTGGGCAAGCCGGAGGGTCGAATTTCCACTGGATGCCCTTCTTGGACATCGCAGTACCTAAATATGTCCTGTTGCTGGACAGAAATTCGACGACCTCTTTTAAATATCTACCCGTGCCTTTATAATTCGTTCCACAATCAGACCGGATCAGGTCCGGCAAACCGCGACGCGATACGAAGCGGCCCATCGTGGCCACAAAGGCTTCAGTGCAGAATAGATCAAAACAGATAAATTAAGTAAAAGGATAAACATAGGAGATAGCCATATTTTTTTTTTTCAAAATAAATATCTTCGACAATGCCAACAAAAATGTAGAAAAGAAAGAGAGTATTGATTTTTATTTCTTTCGGCACAAATAGTGTTACTCAATTTCAATTTTCTTTTCAATAAAGCAAACATAATGATTAAATATATTTACAAACATAATATGTACTCGTATTCAAAGAGTATATTAAATTCACCTTTTTACTCACAACCACTACAACTAAGAAACTTTTCGCGGAAAAACCAAAGCATTTTTTTAAAATAATGATTAAATATATTTACAAACATATGTAATCGTATTCAAAGAGTATATTAAATTCACCTTTTTACTCACATCCACTACAACTACGAGACATTTCGCGGAAAAACCAAAGTATTGTTTTTAAGAGCCCTAGTCTTCCCACCAACCAAGTGGAGGCCACACAGCGTTGTGAACCCGAATCTAATAGAGCGCGAACCGTTAAACAGTCGCCACTCGGGTTGTACACCTTCACTGAGGCCGTCGGCAATAGAACAGTTTGACAAGTGGACTGTTGACGGCTCAAAGGATCAGTGGAGGCGGCCGTGGTGGGAGCTAGGGCGACAGCTACCTAGCTGGGGCTGCCTCCATCGGACCGGCACTCGAACCGGAGGTCCCGAAAGCGGCATTCCGGCGGCATCTCAATGACCCGTGGTTGGAAATCACCTAACGGGCCGACCTGGGGAGCTTCGGGAAACCTCGGCCTTGAGGCCCGGGGCAGATTCGAGGTCGCAGAAACCCCGTAGTACAGGTACCGATCAAAGGGGGGACGGTGGTACCCCAGTCGCGGCCACTCAGCTAACGGGAGTAAGAAGGGTCTAGCTGACTGCTGAGTGGCCGTGAAGTTCCTCTCAACACGCTGAGGGGGGGCGACGTCCCCCCCGCCCCTGGGGGAACGACCCCCCAACTGGCCAGGGGAGGGGCTCCCTTCAAACCCAGGGGCACGGTGGCGGGAAGGCGAGCGCCGAGCGTCGCCCGACAGAGGGCGTGGCTGAGCGCCCCCGCCCGTGGGAGTTGAGGGCCCGGCAGAGTCCCGAGAGGAAGCGCCGTTCGCACTCAGGCACAAAACGGCATGGTGGTTGCCCTGGCAGTGCGGACAGGGCCGCTGGTGCTGGAAGTCTTGTTGGAGGTGCCTTTCCAAGCACGAGTAGCACCAGCGGCGCTCCTTGGCGATAGTTCACCTCGCGGGACCGGCTTACCGAATAATTTCGGGCACGACGTTGGCGCCCACTTGCCCAGCGGATTCCGCCTCTCCCTGGGCACGGCTCGGTTGGCAACCCGTAAGTCATCGACGGTGCCCGCCGCGTTCTCAATTTGCCGACACTGCTCCTCCAAGAACCGCAGCAGATCCCTGAAGGGCGGAATATAGGAGGCGCCGTCCCCGCCATACCCCTCCTCAAAATGTATCCGAAGGTCGAGAGGCAGGCGGGAGAGTACGATGTGGAGCAACAAGAAGGACCATTCGTCCACAGGTAAATCCAGCCGCCTCAACGCATTACAGGCCACCTCGACTGGATTCACAATGTCCGGACGTAGTCTGGCCCGGTCCCTTAGCAGCGGGAAGTTTAGAAACTGCCTAACGTATTCGTCCGCAATTCGCCGGACGTTGACGTACCTTCCAACGAGGAGGTCCCGGGCAGTCTGCTAGGCGTCGTCCGACAATTTCAAATAGCCGACTACGCCCAGGGCCTCCCCCTCCAGTGAGGTACGCCATCTTCTGGCTTGGTGTCAAGTCCCTCCGGGCATCCACTAGGCTATCAAAAAGGCCAACAAAGGTCAGCCATTCGGAGAGGGCCCCGGAGAATCTTAGCAGGTCCAGAGTTGACATTCGTCCCAACAGATCCGGCTTAGTGGGCTGCTTCCGAGGGGACTCGGGCAGGTCACTCGGCCGAGCTTCACGTGCTTCATTATCATACTAGGCCCCCGCCTCGATCAAATCGTCCGTGAGCGAAAAGAATTGCTCGTATTCCGCGAGGCAGGAGCTTGGGACTCCCTGTTCCGCATCCGAGGCCACAAGCTCTGTGTAAGCCTCCTCCATTACGGCCCTTCGAGCCACGACCAGCTCGAGCCGCTTCCTTAAACTATGGACCCGATCGGGTCGCCCTATCAAGGAATGGATGTTCGCGGCCCAGCGCAGGTCCGCCTGCACGCGAAGCGCCGGTAGCCTGTGCGATGGCATCACTACTAACTACAAATTACTATTAAATTAAATTAAATACAAATTACACTACACGGCAAGTACACACTACAGTCAGTCAGCAAGATGCCTCGCCCAGGCGACCGACCCTTCGGCAATTTAATCTACTTACCCGAAATACCTGACGCGTATGTACCTAACCCTAAACTACACTCCTACGCTTGCGCAGCCTAACGGGCGTGGTTCTAATTCTACCCACAGATTCACTAACAAAATTCAAAAAATATTTTTTTTTATTACGGCCGGGCGTGATTGGAGAAACAATCAACCACGCTCTGCTACCAGAAAATGTTACGGCCCTTCTTTGCCCCGACAGAAGTCGACTGGACCAGGTCCCATGAGTGATCCCCTCGACGGGCAAACAGAGGGTTCGGGCCCAATGGCCTATGGATAATTATTATCTAGTGGCTGATAAGCAAACACAAACTTACCGAGTTCCGGAGGTAGGGTTGACCACAGGGTATCAGTCAGGTGGTAAGTAAGGTGTATGTAAGTAGTGTGCGAAAGTGTGTATAAATGTAACCTGACGTCACCGATGTAATCGGAGAGAAGCTCCACAGGCGCTGCATTTCTCCAAAATGTGCAATCCCTCCAGTGGGCGTTCACCAATTGAGACCTTCTGCTTTTATTTCACTATATTAGTTTATCAACTTTATTGTACATTTAATTTATATATATATTATATTTCATTATAAATTCTATATATATATTTATATATATATATATATATATATATATATATATATATATATATATATATATATATTTATATATATTTCATTATAAATTCTATTATTTTTAAATTTAAATTTTCGGAGAATAACTGTGTCTAAATAGGTACGAGTATAACGATTTACACAAAAACTTTGGAGATGCTCGCGCCACGCAGCGGCTTGCTTTGTGGCGGTCGTGTCAGTTACCGCATAACGGCCGTAGATAATATGTCAGCACGTGTCGGTAAGTTCAGAAGCAAATAACATTTTTAGAAATATTAAATTTAGTAAGTTATCTGATTAGAAAATCTAAAATCTCTTTTATAGTAAAAAAAAAATCGTTATCATAATTGCCATGCCTATATGTATATCTATACGTCCCTGAAACGACCAACGGGGTTTTTGTTACATACTGTATGTCAAAAAATGTTCTATGGACTGAATGTATGAGAGAGTGGCTATTCTCCTACTGCTCTATTCTATTCTATTCTATCTTCTATTCTACTAGACGCCCGACTTTTAGTAGCATACAAGTCCATTTTTGATATATCTTACATTAGTAAAAAACAGTTTTAAACTAGTTTTTGAGTAAAAAAACTGTCAAATTTTTATGTTCTATCAATTTAAACCTCCACCCACCATCTTTACTGCATGTACATTTCCAGTCTCAAAAAAACAAACTAAACTTAAACTTTATTTAAAAGTTTGTTACTTAAAGCGAGGTCTATAGACGACTTTTATGAATTTAAGGGGATGAAGCAGATGAAGTAAGGGACGAGTAGTCCCGCCCACTGCGGGGTGCACCGCGTGAATCTCGCCGAAGCTCGACGTAAAATGTACAATTGGTACAGCGCGCCTCCGTCCGCCTTCGCACCTCGTTTCCGCGATGTCAGGTGGTTCGAATCCCATCAGATATATATTTTGTATTCGTATTTTTAAAATGTTTCTACGTTTATTTTCGTATCTTAAATATGTACATATTTTTGTTTAGTTATTCTAAAAATATTATGTACCTACCTACATATTTTCGTGTTGTTATTTTTAAAATATGTACATATTCTATTTTCTTATTTTAAAATAATCAATAATTGTTATTTTCTAGAAAGGGTTATCGAAAATTTTTGTAACAGATTCATTAAATGAATAATAAATTAATGCTTAAATATAATGGCTTTGGACCAAAATGATGAATCATAAAAATGGCCTATTCTCGAAACGGCAAATTGTCAAAATTGTGAATTTATAAAAACAATAATTTTATTCCTGTAGACACTTTTCTTTAGAATCAAGAGTAAAGTAAACTATTATGAACAAATTTTACTATAGCGCTAGCCCTAAAATTTGAAAAAAAAAAACCGGCCGTTTCATAATTCTTTTCCCGAGTGAATGAACTTTTTGCATAAAATAGCAGGTTTTTTTTTGGATTTGTTGGTTGTTTGAAGAATACATAAAAATTAAACAAGATAATTATTGTAATTTTATTTTATTATTTTGATGTATTTACGCATACGAAGGGAAATATAATTATATAAATTGTGGAAAGAAAAATAATTCAGTCTGCATTTTTCTGTGCACTAAGGCATATTTTTTGTCTTTGGTTACAGCTCTCAACTTATTGCAAATATTGCGCAACACATGGTTTCAGCATTCAACTTTTTGAACGGTATGATTCGATGACAATGCCTTATAATTATTTCCGTAGGATCGCGATGACCAACAGCCGTCAGCATTTATGTCTATTAGAGGTATCCCATCTTTGCTCAATGTTCCTTCAGCTATCGCTGCATCACGCTTACGCATAGCTGCTGCCGCCGTCATTGAAGTACACCAACAGGTCTCTTCATCAAGTCCGAAGGTAAGGTCTCATCATAACTAACAAAACGAGCCCAAACTCAGCACACCTAGTTCAACTTGTCCAGCAGTTCCAGTAGTAGTCACCGAAGTACACCATCAGGTCTCTCCATCAAGTCCGAAGGTAAGGTCTCATCATAACTAGCAAATCGAGCCCAAACCCGGCACATCTAGTTCTACTCGTCGAGGAGTTACAGAGTAGCAATCACTGAAGTACACCATCAGGTCTCTCTATCAAGTTCGGAGGTAAGGTCTCCTTATGACTAACAAAACGAGCCTATGCTCTGCACACCTTATTCTATTCGGCCAGGAGTTCCAGTAGCAGTCACCGAAATACGTTTTCAGGTCACACAGGTAGATATTCGAATTTCGTATCTAAGTATATTTTTGTAGTTATAAGAAATGAGAAAAAAATCAATCTTTCAAAGTATCAAAATGTTTTACTTGATTACGATTCCCGCAGCTAACCGTGCGTGTGACCCGTGTCAATGTAATAGTTCGATTCTATACCTATCAATTTTGCAAACGCGTCCTTAAGAACAATCAGATACGTAAATGATTTTTGAACGGCGAGCGAAACAAATTTGTACAGGTCCGTTTAGCAGCGTGCCTCAACGATCACTGTCGGCGACAGGCTGTCGCTCCGCGTAGAAATGAAAGAGAAGCGAAAAGACGCCGCGATGGCGGGATGTGAAACATCGATTCGTTCGAGTTATTTTTCATTAAATATATTAATACTTACTAATATTTTATTTCAATCGATAAATAAAAATAACAGTTCCCCTTATTATTATGTATTACATCACTGTTATTCATTTTATTGAGATTTGCTTATAAATAATCCAGTTACAATTGCTAGAAATTCAATTCGAATGGCTATTTTATGATTTTTTTCTATCGAGAAAATTTACCGAAAACGTGTTTTGAAAACAATGGTCCACCCACAAATGTGATCAAGATTAACATTTTTTTTTGCAGCTCTAAAATGTATACACTTTGTTAAAAAACTGTTTTGTGAAGCCTAGTTTGACTATGTATGGCGCCTTAATTCGTGCAACTTGGAAAAAAAATACTAAATGCTTTGATGCCGTATGTTTAATGGTATTTTAACTAGCATTTATGTAAACAAAAATAACTAACTAAAAACATTCATGGATCTCTCCCATGATTTTTTTAATGCCTCTCCGTATTTAGCAATAAACAAAACTAATACCGTGTAGTGGCGGTGTAAAAATATCCACTGACTACCGCATATCATTCCGTGGGTGTCATAAGAGGCGACAGAGGAAAATTGAAACAGGTGATGGACAGCAGCATCTTCATGATAACAACTCAAAATAATAAAAACTGCGGCTGGTAACGTGCTTTCCAAGCGTGACAACTGTGAAGGAATCAGGGGGGATTATAAATAATTAATCAAAACTCTTAGAAGTAGCTTCAATTATTGATTTAATAATTTTATTTAAAATTTCTTTTCACGTATACAAGCATGAAATATTTAAAGTAGAACTTAAATATTTGAACGTCTAATACCTTCTTATATGCCTTAGTTCTAATATATTTTTAAATCCTAAAAACTAATAACAAAATAAATGATATAATAGGGTTTCTATGAATGTCTATTTGAACTTCAGTTAAACTATAGCCAGCCCTTGAGGCAATCTATGGTTCTATGAGGAAGGCATTTGTTCAGCAGTGAACTATTGGTTGATTTGGTTGCAATGGAAATAGATGGAGAAGTAAAATAAAAAAGTAAACTAGCAAACGCTTCATTGAAGTGTGCAATCCTTTTCTTATTTCTGAGGACGTAGTAGAGTAGCAGAAAACTGACGCTGCTCTAATGCAGGTTGGCGGACTAAGCTCATCGATTTTTTCCAATGTTTTTTTACACAAATTTTTACCGCCATCTATGTGGTAAATTAGTATATAGACTTCTTTCTTTCAGCTTTTTTTTTACTTTAAATTTTCAGTGCTCTCGGAAACAGAATACTTACACAAGTGTGCCGCATGCGTCGCCCCTGCGCTGCGGGTCCTTATTAATAAAAATATAGGAAACATTAAAAAAAATAGTATACGTACGATTAGTCTGTAGACTAAATTATTAAACCTTTTGAATAATAATATGCGCTAAATTAATCTTCGGAATAATATTTTAATAATTACAAAAACAATACTAAATCAAAATCGTTCTATTATTATCATTTACTTTGAGCAAGCAGAAATACTACAATCCTAGCTTAATCAAACAGATACGACGCTAACAATAGAAACTAGAAAAACTCTCCGCTATCCTTAATTAAATTTAAAGACAATAAACATAGGCAATAACAATTAAGTCTAATTTACAAGTATTGGTTCTGATAAAACGATTGCTAAAAGATTGTTTAGTTTAGCCGCTTTCACTAACTTTTATTTTGTTGCTTCCTAAAGATAAATTCTAACTTAGCCCTCAGAAATGACAACGCATCTGTAGTATTTTTGTTTAAAGTTAATTGCAAGGGAAAGTTACCAAATGCGCTGTAAAGTAGGTACAACAGTAGGTATTAGCATATACATATGTAAACTCCGTAACTAGACAAAATATCTAAAATTACTTTATATTATAATTACTAGGTGTGCCCCGCAGTTACAAATGCGTTAATCACGTGACTGTGCCACGTGACATGACACCTCGCTTAAAGATAAAGTTACAGCCTACAAGGTCCGTCAGGTCCAAAAGTTTCTGGCCTGAACTATAAAATGAAGGATAAATATCAAACCACTATAATTTTAAAATAAATTTTAAATAATCTCCCTTTATTTCAATACACTTTTCACAGCGCTTTACTAACTTTTCTATACCCTTAAAAATAGTCTGAATTTTTGCCTTCAAAATTTGACAAAACTCCTGACTTCACCTCATAATAACAGTAAAATGAACTTATACCGCAATAAGCATTGTCTCTTCTTTATAGAACTATTTAATCTTAACGTGTATTGTCTTCAAACTTGATATAATACGTTGTATTAAGATTAGAAAAATATTATAATAACAAGACAATTTGCATGTGATCTAAAAATTAGCTACTTGTAGCGAAACTATAGCATCAATAATAAGATTGTCAAACCGAACGCGTCCAGTCTCAACGGAGATTAGCTGTCTCTGCATGACATTACTATATTACACAAGTATGCGCGCAAGCACTTGTGCATTCTATCCTCTTACTTTCATAGTCCGATTGAACGGCAATCCGAAACGTCTAAAGAGAGATCTGAAGAAGAATCAACGGATTCACCCGCTTTCCGAGGCACAGGAGTGAAATACAGCCAAATTCCTGCTGGAGGCTGCTACTGAGTTAGCCCGACCCGAAATTCGAACTCGGGACCACAGGTTCAGCTGGTTATGACTACTAGACAAATGAGACGGTCATAACAGTAGGTGTGAATTGGGGCTTCTGCGTCACTTTCTGTCGCATCACTCGAGCTACATGCCGCTAAAGACCTCAATTCTCTCCAGTAGAAGTACAAATTTTTTAGTTTAACCAAATTAACGTCTACATACTCACAGTTCTATCCTGCGGGAACAAGTGTTCTTCCACTTCCAGTTGAGTTCATTCATCATCATTACAGCCCTTCACAAGTCCACTGCTGAACATAGGCCTCCCCCAAAGAATGCCACAAAACACGGTCCTGAGCCACCTGCATCCATCGACTTCCTGCATGTCTTACCAGGTCGTCACTCCATCTCGTGGGGGGACGCCCTACACTTCGCCTACCGGTACGAGGCTGCCACTCGAGAACCTTTCTTCCCCATCGGTTGTCGGTTCTTCGAGCTATATGGCCGGCCCATTGCCACTTCAGCTTACTAATCCGTTGGGCTATGTCGGTCACTCTGGTTCTACTGCGGATATCCTCATTCCTAAGTTTATCACGCAGAGAAACTCCGAGCATAGCCCTCTCCATAGCTCGCTGAGCGACCTTGAGCTTCCTCATACGGCCAGCAGTGAAGGACCACGTCTCAGTTCCGTAAGTCATTACTGGCAACACGCACTGGTTGTACAATTTCGTTTTAAGGTTTTGAGGTATGTCTGACGAGAAGATGTGTCGTAGCTTCCCGAACGCTGCCCAGCCGAATTGAATCCGTTGATTGACCTCTCGGTCGAAGTTGGACTTACCTAGTCGGACTATTTGTCCCAGGTAAACATACTCGTCAACAACTTCGAGCTTAGTGCTCCCAACAACTACCAGCATAGGTGTGACATGGACATTAAACATGATCTTTGTTTTGTCCATGTTCATCTTAAGACCTATCCGTTGGGAAACACTATTGAGGTCATTGAGCATAGTGCTTAGGTCCTCCAGCGATTCTGCCATAAGGACTATATCGTCGGCAAATCGAAGGTGAGTGATGTACTCGCCATTGATGTTGATACCGTATCCTTTCCAGTCCAGAAGCTTGAAAACGTCTTCCAATGCAGCGGTGAAGAGTTTCGGGGATATGACGTCACCCTGTCTTACACCTCTCTGCAATTGGATAGGTTTCGTACTCTGGTTCTGTACTCGGATAGCCATCGTAGCCCTACTGTACAAGCACTTCAACACTTCGATATACCGACAGTCAACTTGGCACCGCTGAAGGGACTGCAGCACCGCCCAAATTTCGACGGAATCAAAGGCTTTCTCATAGTCCACATACGCCAGACATAGTGGCAAATTGTACTCTTCGGACTTCTGTACAACTTGCCAAAGGGTATGTATGTGGTCTATGGTGCTAAAGCCCTTTCGGAAACCGGCTTGTTCGGGAGGCTGGAAGTCGTCAAGTCTGCGCGCGAGACGATTCGTAATGACTCTCGAAAACAGCACGTAGACGCGGCTCAGAAGGGAAATCGGTCTGTAGTTCTTCAAGAGAGCGTTGTCACCTTTCTTGAAGAACAAGACCACCGCACTTCTGCTCCACGCCTCCGGTGTAATGCCACCATGGAGGACGGAATTAAAGAGCTTCTGAAGGACTTCAAGTACCGGTCTTCCACCCGCTTTCAGAAGCTCCGCTGTAATTCCATCCTCGCCTGGGGCCTTACCGTTTTTAAGGTGCTGGAGAGCCATCCTAATCTCGCTCAGACTGACATCCGGGATATCTTCGGAATAGTGTCGGATGAGACTCGCTCTTGGATCGTTACTCACACTTGCGTGTGGCTCCAACGATGATGTGTACAGCTGCCCATAGAACCTCTCAATCTCACTCAAAATCTCAGGTATCCCGGAAACGATGCTGCTACATTCTGTCTTCAGCTTTGACATTTGGCTCTTTCTGGCAGACAGATCTCTGGCAAAGACTTTGGAGCCTTGGTTCCGCTCGATCGCTTCTTCAATACGAGCTGTATTGAAATTGCGTAAGTCCCGCCGCATGCATTTGGAGATCTGTCTGTTCAGATGCCTGTATGCTGTCAAGTCTGTTGAAGAATGTAGCTTCATCTCCCGTCTAACAGCCATGAGATTAAGAGTGTGATCGGAGAGTTTTTGTGTTCTTCTGCGGCGGGTCTTGCAGAACTTAGCTCCGACCGCATGGACAGTTTCCACGAGCTTGTCATTCATATCGTCCACTTCATTGCAGTCTTCCAGGCACTGAAAACGGTTTTGTAACTCGAGCTAAAAGGTTTCGGGACTTTGGAACAGAGCACGAGGGGGACGGAGCGTTGACTTCATTAGACGAGACCTCTCCAACTTAACGTTTAGGTTCAGTGTGCCTCTAACCATTCGGTGATCGCTACCAGTTTTCACCCTCGCGATCACGGAGACATCACTGAACAGTTGTCGTCTGGTTGTCATAATGAAGTCAATCTCATTTTTTGTGGAACCGCCGGGGCTCGACCAGGTCCACTTCCTGTGGGGCCGCTTCTGGAAGAAAGAGTTCATCATAAAGAGTCCCTCTTTCTCCATGAAGTCGGCCAGCTGCTGGCCCCTTGGGTTCCGTTGCCCTATTCCAAATTTCCCTACTTTCAGCTCACCGTTCTCTCTTGTGCCTAGTTTTGCATTGAAGTCTCCCATTAACACCGTATATTGGGTTTGGGAGGAATGCATGGCTTTAGAGATATCCTCATACATTTCCTCCACCTCCTCATCGGGGTGTGCCGAGGTTGATGCGTAAACCTGTATGACCTTCAGCGAATACCGTTTGGTGATTCTGAGTATAAGGTACGCAACCCTCGTCGACACACTCCCGATCTTTACAACGTTGTTAACGAGAGACTTGTGGACGATAAATCCGACACCTCCTTGGGACAGATGGTCGCCCTCCCGGTGATAGAGCAAGTTGCCGGATTTGAGGATTACCGTGTCCTCCCCCTCTCTTCGGACTTCGGATAATCCTATAATATGCCAGCGCAACTTGTCTATCTCTTCTTCCAGCTCCACGATCTTCTCGTCAGTCCTCAGGGTGCGTGCGTTGTACGTTGCCAGGTCGAGTCGTCTAAGGTGGCAACCGAACTCCACCGGAGATTCTTAGCACCCCCTGCCCCGCCGTTACCATGGTCGCCACCGTAGCCAGGAATAGCGGGGCCGCCGGGGACTGGGGGCCGTTTTTTTGTAACTGTCATTCATAGGGAGGTATTTGCCATAGTTGCCACGCTTGGCGAGCGGGTTGGCAACCGCAGTTTTTATTGTAATTTGGCTATTATCAGGAAGATGCTGCTGCCCATCTCCTGCCTGTTTCCCTTTGTCGCCTTTTACGACACCCACGGGAGGATATGGGGTAGTGGATATTCTTGACCGCCACTACACGGCAAGTTGAGTTATTGAGCATTATATTCAGAGCGTTTGCGAGATACTGATGGTATTGCCGCATCTATATGATTAATTTCTAATAATACAACTTGTTTAGCCTAATTTCATTGTGGTTAGTGCTAATAAAAATTTTTAAGAAATTGCATACCTTTTAACGCGGACTTTGAGCGCGGCGACCGAATCAAGAAATTCCGTAATGAAAAAAAACAAACCCTAAGACCCGAAAACCTAACATCGTAAATCCATTACAATAAAGATATTAATTAATTTGCAACCATCCGCTAACTAAATAAAAATGATGTGTCTTACCTGAATTGAAGAGCGTCTCCCACCCGCCTTCAATTGTTTCATTATTGTATTATTCTCATAGCGAGTGCACGTTGATTACAACGCTCGTCAAATATCATCTATATTGGTGAGTTTAATCATTTTTTTTTACTATTTAGAAATTCAGCCGCCATTACCTTCTTTTTGACTTCATACTTGTTTTGTTAATTGCAGATCATGGTCAACACTGAGGAACACAACGATTCTAATCCTATCACTAATCCGTATTACTATGCACAGGATGTGGATAAATTTACACTAAATTATTACAACCGAAAGGAGCAGCTTCACAATTTACCACCAAATAGAATAGCTATTAATGAAGAGCGGCAATCGAAATAAAAGAAATATTACAGGAAAAGAAACCGCTCTCAAGAATCATCATCATCATCATCATACATTATCCGCCGAGATAAAGAAAAACGAGGCTATCGTCTGATTAAAATCAGCATTTGCGAACTTAACGAGCAAGAAGAAAATGTCATCCACGATCTTAGTGCTAATATAATCATTTATAAAGTATCTCATTGCCTCCTTTTTCGTAAGCTTTCAGCCTATGGTGTGCATGGTGCCTTGCTGGAATGGTTCAGTTCTTACCTAACTCACAGGTCTTTCCTCGTTGTAGTTAATGGTTATACATCTAAAATCTACAAAATATCATCAGGAGTGCCACACGGCTCGCACCTCGGCCCTGTTTTATTTAACATATTCGTCAATGATGTCTCTGTTAACCTTAATGATGTTGGAAAGAAGAATTCACGCGCAAAAAAAAAATTATAAATTCGTCATACCAAATCAATGGTGTCAAATTACGAGAAGTTGACAATGTTCGTGATTTGGGCATGCTGCTAGATAAAAAGCTTACATTTATAACACATTTCGACCATATTATAAAAAAAGCATCCGGAATGCTCGGTTTCATCGTACGCAATACAAAGATTTTCAAGACCGTTAAGACCAAGATGATTCTTTATAATAGTTTTGTGCGTAGCATTATGGAATATTGCAGTGTTGTTTGGAGGCCCATTTCACAACACATACGTTACGCTTGGAAAGGATTCAGAAAAGGTTTCTATGGCACGTAGCGTTCTCTGCAGGTAAAGCTCGATCGCTTAAATCATACAAAAGTAGGCTTCTTGCTTTTAATTTACTGCCGCTTGAAGCAAGATGTGACATTTTAGATTTAATGTTCGTATACAAGCTGTTCCATAATAAGATAGACTGTCCTCCTTTGTTAAATTCCTTTTCCTTCAGAACTTCTCGGCTTCCGAGAAAGCCTGTTCAACCTATTGTGACGCCTCATAATTATTATTAATAAATAATAATTAAATTCATTATACAGACATTTAAAAATGTCTTAGAAATTATAATTTAAACAATAAAATGCAAATAATAAGCATAAAGTTCAAAAATATCCATTTGGAATATTGAATATTATAATGGGGGTCATTGTAGAAGCGTGCTCGTCGCGAACCCTGCCAGCCCTTTTCAGGGCTGCAATTCTACTCAGCTGCGCACCCATGTCAACGAGGGTTAGGGCGTCCCCCCAAGGCGACGCACACCAGCTCGTCCCCGTTGGTGTGGAATGCAGCGCGCAAAGCGGCGATGGGGACCGCCACCCGTCACGCACAGCCCGACACGGCGGAAGGTGGAGGACGGAGTGCAGAGTTGGCACGTGGAATGTTAGAGGAGGCATGAGAGATAAGACGAATGAGTTGATCGAAATAATGAAAGAAAGAGAATTGGATGTAGTGTGTATGTCGGAGACCAAACGGAAGGGCAGTGGTACTGAAGAGCTCCCTGGCGGGGCGTTTGCTCTATGGTCCGGAGTCCCGGAGAGCGAGAACGCCTGCCAGGGAGTGGGGGTGCTGCTGTCTTCTCGGTTGGTCGATGTTATGACTGAATATAAGTTTGTGAACTCAAGACTTCTCTGGGTTCGCTTTAAATTGGGACTGACGAAGTTATTCCTTTTGGCTGTTTATGCGCCGGTGGCTTCGTCGTCCAGGGCTGAGCTGGAGGAGTTTTGGGAGAATGTAAGAGAAGTTCTAGATTTGGCTAGGGGAAACGAAAGGATTGTTGTATGTGGTGATTTGAATGGATGGGTTGGTACCGCTCGACCAGGGTACGAGTCGGTACTTGGAAAGTTTGGCGATAAAAGGGTTAATGATGCTGGCAAGCTTATACTGGCGGTATGCAAGGAAAAGGGTCTTCTTGTGACAAACACTATGTTTAATCACAAGAAAATCCATATGTATACTAGAGAAAGAAAGAATGAGAGAAGTATGATCGATTTGTTCCTGGTGGATGACCGACTGCGAAAACAGGTTATGGATACGCGAGTGTTCAGGGGTGCTGACCTGGGAACGGATCACTATCTAGTGATTACTAGATTTAGGGGTCTGTTCGCGGGTTGGCGCTACCGGACGACAGTGACAGAACCAAAGTCGGTCTGTCGCATCCGAAGCTGGAAGCTTCAGGAAGCGGATACTAGGGACAAATATCATGCGAGGGTAGCCGAAAAGCTTGACACCATCGATGGCAGAAACGAATGTGTAGAAAGAACGTGGCAGAACCTTAGGGATGGAATGGTAAGTGCAGCGGAAGAAGTGTGTGGAACAATAAAAAGAGGCAGTAGTAAAAGAAGAGATGCATGGTGGAATGATGAAGTGAAAGAAGCTGTAAAGAAGAAGAAGAAAGCATGGTTAGACTACTTGGCCTCTAGTAATGATAAGGATATGAGAGAGAAGATGAAAGAAAGATATAAGCTGCAGAAAGTTCACACGAAAGCATTGATTGAGGAAGTGCGTGAAAGGTGTAGAATGGAAGCGGATGAAAGGTTGTCGCACAACTTTAAGGAGAACTCCAAACTCTTCTGGAAAGAGGTTGGAAGGACCCGAAGTGGTGCGACGGCCTTAAGAATGAACAAAGTGCTTTCGAGAACTAATGACGTCCTCTCAGAAAAATCGGACGTCATGCAGCGATGGAGCGAATTTTATAGAGAAATGTATGCGTGTGATGATCTTAGTGAGGGATCCGGGGATGACGCCGTGACTGGCACGCCAGACCCGGACCTCGATGACACTGAGGTCATCAGTATGAAAGAGATTGAACGTGCGATTCGAAGTTTGAAATGTGGTAAAGCTGCGGGACTAGACAGAGTTACTGCTGAAATGGTCAAGTATGGTGGGCCTCTCGTCTGGGACAGCTTTCATCTGCTGTGCAATTTGTGCTGGCGGACGGGGGATGTCCCGGATGATTGGCGATCCGCAGTCATTGTGCCTTTATATAAAGGTAAAGGTTCACATTTTGACTGCGGGTGCTATCGGGCAATCAGCTTGACCAGTTTAGCAAGTAAAGTTTACTCGAAGGTTTTGACACGTAGGATGCAAGAGAAATCGGAAAGATTTCTATGGGAGGCACAATGCGGATTTAGACCTGGAAGAGGATGCACGGATCAAATGTTTTCTCTCCGTATGATCACGGAAAAGCTTCTGGCTGTTAACCAGAAGATTTTCTGTGCTTTTGTGGATCTTGAGAAAGCATTTGATAAGGTTGTAAGGAAGAAAATGTGGGAACTGTTACCGGGGTATGGTGTGGATGGCCGATTGCTAAGGGCTGTGCAGTCTCTTTACTGTGACTGTAAAGCCTGTGTGCGGGTAGGGCATGACCTGTCACCCATGTTTAACGTCCAAACGGGCGTAAAGCAGGGTTGTGTCATATCTTCCTGGCTGTTCATACTGTATCTCGACAGCTGTTTACAGAAGCTGAAAGATAGTTGTTTGGGTGTGAAATTGGGTGACATTAAAGTAAATTGTCTGCTGTATGCTGATGATGCAGTGCTTATTGCACCATCAGAGGCAGAACTGCAGGCATTAGTCACGTGTATGAAAGAGGAATGTGAAATTAAAGGTCTCCGTTTGAATGCTAATAAAACTAAGGTTCTGGTATTTGAAAGGGACGAAGAGAGAACGAAGTGTGAAATATGGGTAAATCAGGAATGTCTAGAACAGGTAAATGAAATTGTATACTTGGGGAGTGCTTTTAGCCGGGATGGAAGATGTGATTTAGATGTGGACAGGCGTGTCGCTGCCGGGAACAAAGTCAATGGTGCCCTGACTGCGTTAGTCAAAAGGCAAGGCGTAGCGAAGAGTGCACGCCTTGCAATACATAACGCAGTGTTGGTACCGACTTTGTTATATGGCAGCGAAACCTGGGTATGCCAGAAGAAGCATAAAAGTAAGTTGAATGCAGTGGAGATGCGATCTCTTCGTAAAATGTGCGGCGTTACTATGGCCGACCGAAAGCGAAACGAAGAGATTCGCAATATGGCAGGTTTGAAAGATGACATTATCACAAAAATTGATAAGGGCGTGCTTCGGTGGTTTGGGCACGTTGAGCGAATGAGTGAAGACCGAATGGTGAAGAAAATATATAGCGCGAAAGTTAATATTAAAAGGTGTCGAGGTAGACCGAGACTAACTTTCGAAGACCATGTGAGCAAATTGCTCGAAGAGGGTAGGGTCAAGAGTACTCGGATACCTAGACGTGCATGTATGAAGAAGATAATGAATCTGAAAGAAGCGAAAGAGATATGTAAGGATCGTGACACTTGGCGATCTGTTCTCTCTGGCTACCCCGTCAGGGATTGTGCGTGAAGATAAGTTAAGAATATTATAATATTATAAACGCATGAAATGTCTCTAAAAATCTCTAAATTTATTAAAAACCTGCTTAAAATGTTCAAAATGTATCAAATCATATAAATACAAGGCGATTATATTGCAATAACAAAGATAAATAACATTTGTAATATAATAGAAAAAATGGATTAAAATTTTCTAAGTTGATGAAGGTGTTCGTGTAATAATTGGAAAATTTCTAAGTTAATGAACGTGTTCTTGTAATATTCCCTTATATTGGGGCGTTGTCGGAGACACATACCCAAGGTTGTACATATATATGGGGTGGTCGGCTGACCGACTGCTAGTACTAAGGTTGCACAATGACTAGTCCTATATTAGGGACTTAACATAGTAAGGTCTGACGAACCAAAGCATTAATATAGAAGGTCTCTATGATGCATAAGCATTATGATAGCAGAGTTATGACTTGAAGTCCCATATGAATAAGACATAGAGTAGTATGGTCTATGAAATAAAGCAAATATGTGGAAGGTCCCAAATATGTAAAAGCATTATATTGAAAGAAATGGGACTTGAAAAGGATTATTATAGTGGCGTGTAGGTTGCTTCGCAGCCTCTGAGACCGAGGTAAACTTGGACTCACTAAACGATGTGTCCTAGACATATCATCTTAGTGCCGGTGGTAAGCGGGTTTGTTGTAGCAATACGACTTGCTCGTGGACATCGCACACCCCTACCGTTTGTGGGCGGCGTCTTAGCGCATAGCGTTATGATACGTCGGCTATCTTTCGGATTAGGGTGAGTGTGTTTGGTAGTACTTTTAAGTGCAGCAAGCATACTCATACGTGGAGTTTTGGCTACTGACGTCTTAGTACCGTACTACTATGATACGTTGGTGGTATTTTTAGTTAACAACATTATCAAATTTTGTTACCAAAGTCGATAGGGATCATGTGGGTGTGTTGTGAGGGGACGCCATCCGTATGATAGTTGCATTGATGCTTACTGCTACTTGCAGTATTGTGTCTTGTGATGGATCTGCGGGTGTGCTGCAACTGATTCGATGCATCCTTGTGGTTCTGGTCGAAGGAGGTATGCGGGTGGTGATGTCTGCTGGGACTGTATGGGGGACCTTGGGATGGTGTAAGCCCGACGATAGTCGTATTGATGCTTGTTGCATTCTGTAGCATTGCGTCTCTACGATGGTTGTTTGGCGGGTCGCTATTCTCAATGGCGCTCTCTGCGTCTTGGTTTGACTCACAACCTAAGTAGCTTTGCCCAAGTCGGGTCTCTTCATTGCGGGACTGCAGACTGTCTGCCCTCCATGATGTTTTATATAACAACTTAATAATATATCTCTATAAAGTTCCCACCTTTGAGAGATTGAAGGCAACTTGTTGGTGGGTGAGACAAACATGATCGAAAAATGCATATACTCAACGTATCCGACATTATTCCGATATCATCGGAATAATGTCGGATAAGACTCGCTCTTAGATCGTTACTCACACTTGCGTGCGGCTCCAACGATGACGTGTACAGCTGCCCATAGAACCTCTCAATCTCACTCAAAATCTCAGGTGTCCCGGAAACGATGCTGCCACATTCTCTCTTCAGCTTTGACAGTTGGCTCTTTCTGGCAGACAGATCTCTGGCAAAGACTTTGGAGCCTTGGTTCCGCTCGATCGCTTCTTCAATACGAGCTGTATTGAAGTTGCGTAAGTCCCGCCGCATGCATTTGGAGATCTGTCTGTTCAGATGCCTGTATGCTGTCAAGTCTGTTGAAGAATGTAGCTTCATCTCCCGTCTAGCAGCCATGAGATTAAGAGTGTGATCGGAGAGTTTTTGTGTTCTTCTGCGGCGGGTCTTGCAGAACTTAGCTCCGACCGCATGGACAGTTTCCACGAGCTTGTCATTCAAATCGTCCACTTCATTGCAGTCTTCTAGGCACTGAAAACGGTTTTGTAACTCGAGCTGAAAGGTTTCGGGACTTTGGATTAGAGCACGAGGGGGACGGAGCGTTGACTTCATTAGACGAGACCTCTCCAACTTAACGTTTAGGTTCAGTGTGCCTCTAACCATTCGGTGATCGCTGCCGGTTTTCACCCTCGCGATCACTGAGACATCACTGAACAGTTGTCGTCTGGTCGTCATAATGAAGTCAATCTCATTTTTTGTCGAACCGTCGGGGCTCGACCAGGTCCACTTCCTGTGGGGCCGCTTCTGGAAGAAAGAGTTCATCATAAAGAGTCCCTCTTTCTCCATGAAGTCAGCCAACTGCTGGCCCCTTGGGTTCCATTGCCCTATTCCAAATTTCCCTACTTTCAGCTCACCGTTCTCTCTTGTGCCTAGTTTTGCATTGAAGTCTCCCATTAACACCGTATATTGGGTTTTGGAGGAATGCATGGCTCTAGATATATCCTCATACATTTCCTCCACCTCCTGATCGGGGTGTGCCGAGGTTGGTGCGTAAACCTGTATGACCTTCAGCGAATACCGTTTGGTGATTCTGAGTATAAGGTAGGCAACCCTCGTCGACACACTCTCAATCTTTACAACGTTGTTAACGAGAGACTTGTGGATGATAAATCCGACACCTCCTTGGGACAGATGGTCGCCCTCCCGGTAATAGAGCAAGTTGCCGGATTCGAGGATTACCGTGTCCTCCCCCTCTCTTCGGACTTCGGATAATCCTATAATATGCCAGCGTAACTTGTCTATCTCTTCTTCCAGCTCCACAATCTTCTCGTCAGTCCTCAGGGTGCGTGCGTTGTATGTTGCCAGGTCGAGTCGTCGTAGGTGGCAACCGAACCTCCACCGGAGATTCTTAGCACCCCCTGCCCCGCCGTTACCATGGTCGCCACCGTAGCCAGGAATAGCGGGGCCGCCGGGGACTAGGGGCCGTTTATTATTGTCATTGCTCATGGGGGGTATATTGCCATTTAATTAATGTAGCTTGTAAAATATAATAAAAGTTATACATTGAATTTTATTGTTTGTTTATTATGTATCATTATTATTCAATTGTGTATAGGAAAAAAAAGACATTTATTGTTACAACGAACGTATTTATTAAACTAAATATTTATTTATTTTAAATTAATATAAAGTTATAAACACGTAACTTAAGCTATACATTGATCTCTTACTTACTTATACAGTACATAGTAGTAGCATTACATAGTTTTACATTCAAATTTATTAAAATATAGTTTTATAATGTCCCCACGGCAACGTATTGTAGCCATCTGCTATAATTTGTCTTTTATCATCGTCTCTATTAAGTACAAGTTTATCAACTTTTTGAGTAAATATTTGATGATTCGTTGATCTAATTATACACATACTCTTTCTAAAGTTTTCATTAGACCATAACGCTCGTTTATATTTTTCAATACTAAGATTTTTAGTAACAGATTTTTTAATACCCTTAGCTTTTCTTATTGAGGTTGTTTTATAATCAATACAATATAATCTCGCTCTTAATCCAACAAATTCAGTTATTATATCACCATCCATTTCGTCTTTGAAAAACCCTGGAATTTTTCAATTTACTTTGGGCATATCATACTGATTGTTTTTAAAATTACTTGTATCAAAATATTTTATATTTTTTTTCATGTCTTCATAAAAATCATTTGTATTTATTAAATACAGCAGACTATCAGTATCAGTATAACAGAGTTGCAGTGAATTTTTATACATGCGTTTCATTATAGAGTAATAAAAATGATATAAATAACTCTTAGCTAAATCCAGAATTGAAAACCCAATGTAAATTGGCCGATCAAGGATAACTTTTGTTTGTTTTAACTGGATTGCTACTAATGAATCCGAAATTATTGACAAATTTTTAAAATTAGGAGCACTTACATATTTTTCAGTCCCACATAGTTTATTAGTCTTATTAGATGTATCTTTCCATATATTAACCAATTTTACATCGACTTGTTTTCGTTTATTCTCTATTGTCTTTCCAAAAATAGAATTGTTTTGTTTTTTAAAAAAATCTCTTTCAAAGTATGAAGCAGCCTTTTGTCTAAGTGTTGCATTTAATAAAATATATGGTGCTAACATGCATTTTGACTAAATAATAATATCCTATAAACTTTGAGCAAAATGAGTCCATGACATAAACATTCTTTTAAATGCTCATAATGAATAACATATTAACATTTATCGTACAAACTAGCTATTAATTTTTTTATGTTTGCTTCCTCGTGGAGCAAACTTTTCTACTGCAAATGGTAAATCTGAATGATCATCATGTATTTAAATTGGATAGTGCAAGTCTACTTCAAGAATATACCCAATATCACAATCATCAGGAACATTCATAACATCAAATTGATTAATTTCTTTTTCACTTAGGAATTTAAAGTTCCCCGTTGGTAACTTTTGCATCATAGCAAAACCATATAAATTTACACAATCAAGATAACTTAAAAAATTGTTTTTATTATTGCTGTCATAATAGGACATGTATTTATTGTTTGCTTTTGCATATCTTAGAGAACATTGAGCAAGACCACCGCGAATTCCTTTCTCTAAAACTTGGTACATTTCAATATCTGAAAGTAAATCTAATTGTATGTTCGTATGAAACAACATAGCATCCCAACTTAATGATGGGGATGAGACATAGTAACATGGGTCAAGACTATAATGTTTTAAACTCATAGCTCGGAATTTTTCAAAAACATCACACAGCAGTAATACATCACATTTTAAATATAAATCGGTGTATTCACCTAAGTTACGGATTTTAAAATCATTCCATACCTTCAATGCATGACTGTAATCTTCATCTGAAATAGATTGAGATGTAAGGTGATTGAAGAATTTCGATTGCTCTGGTAATTGATTTTCTTCATACCAATCCCATGAATCTATATAGTCATAACAGTAGATACCTTTCTTTCGAACTAAATTAAATAAATGTTTATCTTCAAAAAACATGCGTAAATTTTTAAAATCTTTCGCTTCCATCGTTTTCACTAAATTATCTGAGCTCGAGCTTAAAAAGTTGAAAGAGTCAATAAATTTCAACTGAGCTGAGTTCTTATTATTATTATTATTTTCTATTGGAATAAACTTAGTAAATGAAATAAAGTTTTCTTTATTTCGGGGTATTAGATTTATACGATCGCAAATGGCTGAAAGTTCCTTTATAAATAAATGGCAATCATAACCAGAAAGGTTGTGAAAGATTATAGGTATGAAAGAGCATGTCTTAGCTTTTAAATTACATTCTTTATGAGCAGGTCCTCTGTATTTTCCAGTAAAGTGATCATGATCTGCAACTATGATATCTGTATTACTAAATATTTTTTTACACAAATGACATTCCTTTACTTTATTCAAATAGTCTCGCCCCGTTTCACCGATTACCAGAGGTGTATTATTTGAAAGTAATTTATGTAACCGTTTAACATCTTTACAAATTGATTCAATAAATTTTTTAACACACTCTGACCCTCGATAGGAAACTAATTTTTTGAGGTCGGGCTTAGAATCACAAAATATATAATGTGCAAAACAACTGGCCTCATGGATTTCAATATTTTCCACATACGTAGTTTTATTTTTGTCTAAATACTCATGTAATAAACTCTCAAAGTCGCCGTATATTACAATAGGAATTCTTTGAGTCTTTTCATAGTTTGAGAAATAAAGTTTAGTATTTTCTTCCGGTAAAATGGTTTGGACCATCGCACAATCATGATTTAAAAGTTTCCTGCAGTGTTTAAATATAAAAAATATTCTTCATATAAATGTATTTTAGATTTATGCTTAGTTAATTGCTTGTGTACGAGTTTATCAAACCTTTTTATCAAGAAAAAATTATGTTTATTATTTTTATTTAAGTAAAGTAAGTTAACATGCATTATCTTTCTTTTTAAAGTTTTATACAGCGGCCCGGTCATATTATTTTTAATATTAACGCTCACATTAGTATTCATTTTCTCGAATAATTTAATATCATTAAAACTTGGAGGAAATAACAAATTATCTGTTTTTAAAACTTCAGAGTAATGAGGGTATGAATTCACTCTATTTGGATTACTTGTAGTTGGATACAAATGAGCTAAAATACTCCAAAGAAAGCAGTGTTTATCATTGTTTTTTTTTTTAAATTTAAGCATAATTTTGTATTACGTATTTTTTCAGGTAATAGTATATACGAACCAAATCTTAACTGATTATATTTTACAATATTTAATTCTAAGTGTCTTATGGCCTCAATAGTCCAACCTGATTTGCAAAGCTCGAATTTTGAACACTTGTTTGTTATTTTTTCTGCAAAACTATTGTAAACAGACGATCACTGTTTTAATATATAATTTCATATTTAGTATTAAAAGATTTAATAGATGATTCATTATTCTTGGGTAAAGTATATGTAACAAACAGTTCAAAATTAATTTTTAATGCTGTATGTTTCTTTAACATTTGTTTATTTTGTTGACGAGATGTGTGTGAATATAAGACAAGAAAGTTTCAGGTGAAATAGTTAATTTTTCAGGACTAATTCTGTAAGTGACAATTCTGTTCTTGAAAGCACATGCTATTATATTTACATTATCAAACTCGGTTTGCAGTAAGCAGTTGGACTTGTGAATATAAGACAGAATAGAAGAGAGGGGGCAAACGAGCATGCGGCTCACCTGATGGTAAGTGACTACCGCCGCCCATGAACAACTGCAACACCAGGGAGGGAATTGCAGATGCGTTGCCGGCCTTTTAAAAAGGAATACGCTCTTTTCTTGAAGGTCCCTAAGTCGTATCGGTCCGGAAAAATCGCTGATGGTAATCGATTCCACAAGGAAGTCGTGCGAGGAAGAAAACATCTTCTAAATCGCACAGTGGTGGACCGCCAATCATCCAGATGGTGCGGATGGTATCGGGAGTTTTGCTGCGATGTGCGTTCGTGAAATTTGGCGGCTGGGATTAATCCGAACAATTCCTCAGAGCACTCCCCATGGTAGATGCGAAAGAAAATGCAAAAGGATGCAACATCTCTTCGCAGTGCCAATGAATCGAGCCGATCGGAAAGCGCTCGGTCGTCGACGATTCGAGCCGCTCTGCGTTGGATGTGGTCAAGTGGAAGGAGCTGGCACTGGGGAGCCCCTGCCCAGAGATGGGAACAGTATTCCATGTGAGGCCGAACCTGCGCCTTGTAAAGTTGCAGGCGGTTTGCCGGCATGAAATACTGTCTCGCTCTGCTGAGCACGCCAAGCTTTTTAGAGGCCAATTTGGCCTTCTCTTCCAAGTGACCACGAAACTGCACGTCACTCGATATGTCGACTCCTAGGATACCGATACTGGCTGAGGCAAGAAGGGGAGTACCTTGAAACTGAGGAGATACGACAAAGGGGTTCTTTTTAGCGGTAAACGCGCAAACTCGTGTCTTCTGAGGATTAAACTGGACACAAGTTTGCTCCGGTACTCGGCTACGTTTTCCCGAGAAATATTGGCACGGCCGGTGTATAAAGCATCACCAGTGCTGTCATCCGCATAGCAATGAATGTTACCAGTTAGCAACATATCATTGATATGCAGAAGAAACAGCGTTGGTGATAGCACACAGCCTTGTGGAAAACCAGCGTTAATAGGCTTATAGTCAGAACATGCACCGTCTACAACGACCTTGATGCTCCGATCTGCAAGGAAGCTGGTGATCCAATTGCACAATTTCTCGGGAAGCCCATAGGAAGGGAGCTTCGAAAGAAACGCTTTGTGCCAAACCCTATCGAAGGCCTTCGCAATGTCCAGACTAACGGCAAACGCCTCCTCCTTGGACTCTACTGCCTCCGCCCATCTATGGGTCAGGTAGACCAGAAGATCACCAGCTAATCGACCCCGACGAAAACCGTATTAGCGGTCACTAATTAGCTGGTGATCCTCAAGGTACCGAATGAGCTTGCAGTTAATAATGGATCCCATTATTTTGGAGAACAAGGAGGTGATCGCGATAGGCCTATAGTTGGACGGGTCTGAGCGATCGCCTTTTTTAGGGATCGGGTGGACAAAAGCTGTCTTCCATGAATTCGGGACTACGCCTTGGGAGTAGGAGTACCGGAAAATACGCATTATTAAACGACTTTTCAATTTTGTGTGATATTAAACGACTGTATATTCGAATACAAACCACTGACTAATATCGTTAAGAGAATCTCATGAATAGCAATACAATAATCGTCGATCTTCAAGGCTTCAAAAATAGCAAAAATAAATTTATAGTAAAGGAGTTTGCTATAGCCACTCTAGAGTACACTAATATATTCCTAATTAAACCTCCTTACCCATTCACTTCACTATCTCCTGAAGAGAAAAAACAAATTGGCTGGATTGAAAAGCATCGAGGATATCGATGGAGTGAGGGCTCTATTGATTATAAAGAGTATCACAGAATTTTAAAGATATAGTGGAAAGATAAAAAGATTTTATTAAAAGGATGTGAAAAAATTAAATGGGTGCAAGATATTTGTGATGAAAATAATTCTATCATAGATATAAGTTGCTTAGGAGCTCCCAATTTAAATACTCTTTGTGAACTTTATTGTAAAGATACTTTACTGTATAACTGTTTTACTCATAAGAAAATTTGTGCGTTAAAAATGTTTTATGTATTAAGAAATGGTGTTTGACAAATGATTAGATATTATGAGATATTAACAAAATGATTGTTTGATTTCCAATAAAATATATGTAAATAAACACTTCATCTTTTAATTTAAACTACCTTTGTGTTCGAGAAGAAGAAAAAAAATAGTTTCAGACCGTTAACGATTATTACTTATTATTAAAGTAACTGTTTTTTTTTTGTACCACCTTGCATTTTTAACGATGAAATAGATTAGCCTTCATATTTTGTTGTTATATTATTGAACCATTTGTTTTTGAGATTCCGAATGAAACGGTATTACAAATGGAGCAAAAATAAAAAAAGCGAATCGAGAATTAGACTAAAAATTTTGACATGTACTGGAGAGAATCGGGGTCTTTAGCGGCATGTAGCTCGAGCGAAGCGAGAGCAAGTGACAAGTGATGTATACTTTATATTGTTTATTTACTTAAAAGCTAAATTACTTTCTTAGAAGCCAAACTAATGTTATGTCATAGGATACTATTCACTTAATGTTATAAGACCTGTATACTTTATATTGTTTATTTACTTAAAAGCTAAATTACTTTCTTTGAAGCCAAACTAATGTTATGTCATAGGATACTATTTACTTTATGTTATAAGACCTGTATACTTTATAAATAATATTGTTTACTTTCTTAGAAACCACACTACTGCGATTGTAATATTATATGCTAATGTTTATAGTTTACCATAAGTCTGTATGTGATTTGCAAATTGTGAAATAACACCAAGAACAATGTTGTTCCCTTATGATAACCCCCACCTCCTAGCTTCCTATACTATTATATAATATATATAAACCAAATCTTTCGATCCCTCAATACAATTACATTACCAAGTTTTCTAAGTCACCTACTATATTTTAAGTTAGTTTGCCACACAACATCTATCTATCTCGATTTAGATCCTATGAATTTAGGTCAGTTGAAATATTCGGTTCAGTGAAACATTTTGTAATAATATTGAGATCAACGGTTATACATATACATGTTTTATAAACATTCACCTTTCAAACAATCTGTTTTACTTGTCTTTCGTCATACGCTTTTACATGTTATTTCGCCCTTGAAAATGTTCATGGATCTACTCAGTCGGCAATGACAGCCGTTGTATCTTGTCAGAATGTACAGTACTGTTCAATTTTATTGAGCACTTATGATATAAGTAATACATATTCTTTGTAAATTTTGATATTATTACTTTGTTGATTCTTAATTCTTTTTTTGTATTTTATTTTTTACTTTTATTTATTTATTTATTTTCATTCTTAATTCTTTCTTTTTCTAATCATTTTGCACCTCAAAAGCAGTTTTCTCTCCTTACTTACGAGTAAAGATTGACTGGTAGAAAACGCCTTTTTTTTTTTTTTTTGGCGGATGGAAAATCATCAAATGACGCCTTTCGCTCTGGGTGGAGCGGAAGGGAGTGTCAGACTTTTACTGACTAAAAACCATCCGTGTTCCTTCAGTGCCCTTACGTTCCGGAGCCGCGGTATCTCTTTCGAACAGCCCGCAGCCCCGGCAGGCGTCGGCCCTTGCGGGCCCCTTCACGCTGCTGACAGCTCTTTGAGGCGCGCGTGGAACAAAACGCGCCGTCGACACGGCCTGTCGTCGTTAGACGGACGGACGGCGAGCTACCCATTGCTCGCCGTCCACAGGCCCGCGCCTACGGTGGCCGGGGGCCACGACGTAGCCCCCGACGCCCGGGGCGTCTCCCGCGGCGGCCGGGAAGGAAAGCTGCTGCTCTCTCCTTCTCCCGCTCCGCCACCTCCTTCGCTAGCATCACTGCTTCGCAGAAGGTGGTGACGGCATCCCATTCCGTCTCGCTCCGGACCATGGCTTCGACCAGGGCCGGACGCGAGAGGTCGCCGCCGCCTATCGCCGCTACGAGGACACGGCGGTGCTCCGCCCAGGCAGGGCACACCTCCACGGTGTGCTCCACCGTGTCCTCCGGTCGATCCTCGCAGTGGGAGCACCCGGGCGTTTCCTCCCGCCCGATTCGGTGCAGGAACCTCCCGAACACACCGTGTCCGGTGAGGACCTGCGTCAGGCGGAAGGTGAGGACGCCGTGGCGTCTCTCAAGCCACTCCTCAAAGAGGGGTCTTATCGCCGCTATAGTGGCGTGCCCAGCACGGGGTTGCGACAGTCGCTCTCTCCATGTCGCCATGAGATCATGCCGGAAGTCTGTCCGCTGCACGACAACTTGCCATGGCAGCGGGGTTTCCCCCCGGCATAGTGCCTCCGCGCGCCATTCGTGTAGGCGCGCGAGGACTATCGCCTCCAGATCCCATGGTGGCAATCCGGCAAGGAGGCACGCTGCCTCGCGGGAGATCGTGCGGTAGCCGCGAACCATTCTTACGGCGACCACCTTTTGGGGCGCGTTCAGGTGGTGGACGGCAAGCCGCGCCAAACCACGCGCCCACACCGGGGCCCCGTAAAGGGCCATGGACCGCACAATCCCCGCGTAGAGCCTCCGGCAGGAGGCGTTTGGCCCCCCCAGGTTCGGCAGGAGCCGCCTGAAGGCAGCCCCGGTCCGTTCCAGTTTGGGAGCCAAACGTCGGAAGTGCTCAACGAAGTTCCATCGGCCGTCGAGGACGAGTCCTAGGTACTTCAACGTCGACTCGACGCCGATGGATACCCCTCCTACCATCGCTGAGGATCCCGGTGGTGGCCTGTTCTGAGGACCATGGAAGTGCATGGCCTCGGACTTGTGCAGAGCCACCTCAAGACCCAGCTGCCGGATCCTCTCAACGACTATCGCAACCCCGCGTGTCATATTTTCCGCCGCCGCCTCGTACGACCCCCCCTGTGCCAGTACCAGCGTGTCGTCAGCGTAGCAAACTACGCTGACGCCGGTAGGGAGGTCGGCGCGCAGCACCCAGTCGTAACCGATGTTCCACAGGGGCGGCCCCAGAACCGAACCCTGTGGGACACCGCACGACATCTCTCGCCGGTTCCACTCACCGTTGCGACCGGGGTAGATGACGGCCCTATCCGTCAGATAGTCCCCGACTATACGACGGAGATAGGTCGGCACCCGGTGATACCGGAGTGCCTCCCTAATGCAGCTCCAGGGCATGGAGTTGAAGGCGTTGGCGATGTCGAGAGACACCGCCAAAACAACCCCCCCCCTGGCCACTGCATCCCCCGTCGTGAGGGCTCTTACGCGCATGATGGCGTCCACCGTAGAGCGCCTCTTGCGGAAACCAAACTGGTGTTCCGCAAGATCCGGCCCCGTCCCCGCAAGGTGCTCGGCGAGGCGGTTTGCAATGACTCTTTCAAAGAGCTTGCCCACCTCGTCGAGCAGCACCACGGGCCGGTATGCGGACGGAGAGTCCGCAGGGCGCCCCGGCTTCCGAATGAGGACCAGCTTCCCCGTCTTCCAACGAAGCGGGAATTGGCCTCTCTCCAAGCATGCGCTTAGGAGCCCCTCCAGTCGGGGCCCGAGAGCCTCCGAGGCCAGGACCCAGGCTTTGCCAGGCAAGCCATCGGGTCCTGGGGCGGTATTCCTGGCCTTGAGCCTACGTACCGCCACTCTCAGGTCTACCCCGGTCCCTTCCGGGATGTCGTCGTCGTCGTCCTGGTGGTCCGCTTCCGGCACCGCAGGTGGCGGAGCCATAGGCGGGGGTGGATGTTCCCCTCGCGCAGGAAACAGAGCGCTCACCACGTCCTCTACGAGCTGAGGCCGGAGACTCTGCGTCAGCGGGGGGGCCCAGGTGCGGAGTTTATCCCGCACCATCTTGTAAGGGCGCCCCCACGGATCTCTGTCGAGAGTCTCCAGCATCTCCTCACGGGCCCGATCCCGGGCCCGCATGACAGCCTCCCGGAGGGCGGTTTTTGCCGCTCTGTATCCCTTAAGGTGTTCAGTCCGCCTTTGTACATTTTTGTGCAATGAAGTTGAAATAAATAAATTAATAATATCTGTTTTAGCAATTGAGATTCAGTTTGATAAGATATATCTTTGCGTAATTACAGCTAGTGTAAAAGTTATATATTTATTTAAATTCTTTAGCGTTAAAATACAATAAAGAATAACTATTATGTTGTTACATCATACCCATTGCAACTAATAGGTAGTGCTCCTTATCTGCATAAGTTCCAAGTACCAAGGTACCAACCCTTCTACTTATTACTATAGCTAAATAACAGTGCATTTATTACTTTGTTCAAGCGGGTATGGAGAGCTAGAACAATAAAAAACAAGCTGTGAGACATTCCATCTTAGTTCTTTCCTGTGTAAAACCTATCAGTAACCTTTTTTCATAAGTTGGGCGCAGTTATTCCTGTAGTACAGAAGCCACTTATCTTCAAGTGGACTGTTAGCTTGTTTGTTACTTTAATTATATAATATTAAATTTAAGAGGCATGTTTGTTACGATATTCTTCTAGCAAATCTCGTCCACGGTAACAACTATCTTCTTCCGTTTTGAAATCAAAACAACACGAGAAAGCGAATATAAAATATTATTATATAATATTTTTACAAAGGTTCCTAACCAATAACTTATTATAAACCTTTGTATAGGAAAAAGTTAGAGCTTCAGCAGCTTTTTTGAATAGGTATACATAAGATTCGTATATACTCCTTTAGCTATATCTTAATTAAATTTCTTTCAATTTTATAAATGTAAATTTCCTAAGTGCTAATAGCGAAGTGCGACATAGACTTAATTATGCACACACGACATTTAGAGTTGTGGAAGTTCGGGTTTAAGAGCTAAGCCAAAGTTTTAGTCCTAGCCACTTGTTGCAACTTTCAAAGCTTATGTGCTTCGAACACATACTAGTACTTATCATATATTAACAACTAGCTGTGCACCGCGACTTCGCCCGCGTGGAATTTATTACGATTAGATTTTATGGATTTTAATAAAATTTTTTGCGCCTTTATTAAAAAAAATTAGTAGGGTTCCCTACTAATTTTTTTTAAATAAAAGTAGCCTTAGTTACTCCTTATAACATTAGCTATTTGCTAGTGAAAGTTTCGTCAAAATCGGTCCAGCCGATTTGGAGATTAGCCGGTACAAACAGACAGACAGACAGAAAAAAAAATAAAAAAATAGTGTTCTTGTTATATGTACCGTATAAACTTTCATATGCATTTAGTAAAGAGTTGTTATTTTGACATTACAAAAAGACACTTCAATTTTATTTATTTAGAACAGAAGACTTAGATGACTAAATTTTTTTATCGTATTATATATAGCCTTTAATTTAATCACACAACAAAAAATTATATCGCTTTTCATCGAATGAGGGTGACAAACTAGCACGCAGTCCACCTGACGGTTAGTGGATGCTGTAGCCAGTAGACATGTACACCTATCCTCGATTAAGATTCAAAATGCAGATGCGTTCTCACCCCTGAGGACTAAAATAGAATGGTTCGTTACCAATAAAAGGTTCTCCGGTTCTCGAGTCTCACCATACGAAACAGCAGCCTTAAGCTACTATTTAACGCTGATATTCTGTGATAGGGTGATCCTTAGGCAGTCGAGCCGACTCATTAGTTCTGCAAACATAATATGACAGCGTGACTCTACCATGTTAAATAATGATTTTCTACTTTATACTTCTTACTTTATGTTACTTTCTGTTTCTTATTAGCAGCGCATTAGCTGATCACAGCAAAACAAAGGCCCCTCTTAAGCAGGAAGCAACGCAACGGTAACGTAAGTAGGTTTACGATTGTAATGCTTAAGTCTTTTAGATATTTAACATGCTTACCCTCGCATTATATATTTTAGTTTTAACGTAGATTGCCAGTGAACAGAAATAAAATATGGAAGCATTTTGAATAAAGCTACATTTACGGATTTTATCGCATTTTAATTAACATATTTTTCTTATTTTTATTAAATCCCGACGTTTCGGGTGCTTTACAGCACCCATGGTCACGGGGACTGAGGTGATTGACGTCCCGATGTCAGAGTTAACCTGGAGTACCTTCAACATTTTTAATTATTAATTTTGGTCCGATCTACGCAGAATGAACTTACTGTGTCTTGAATTCTTGCAGTGTTATGCTTGGGCTTAGTTTTAATTTTATTAATTACGTCCGTCTTCAGTCTGGTTCATAGTAAAGAGCTGTGCGCAAGTGCTCACTTTGTTTTGCTGTGTGTGATAATAAGAAATAGAAAGTAACATAAAATAAGAAGTACTTACTTACTTATCTTCACGCACAATCCCTGACGGGGTAGCCAGAGAGAACAGATCGCCAAGTGTCACGATTCTTACATACCTCTTTCGCTTCTTTCAGATTCATTATCTTCTTCATGCATGCACGTCTAAGTATCCGAGTACTTTTGACCCTACCCTCTTCGAGCAATTTGTTCACATGGTCTTCGAAAGTTAGTCTCGGTCTACCTCGACACCTTTTAATATTAACTTTCGCGCTATATATTTTCTTCACCATTCGGTCTTCACTCATTCGCTCAACGTGCCTAAACTACCGAAGCACGCCCTTATCAATTTTTGTGATAAGGTCATCTTTCAAACCTGCCATATTGCGAATCTCTTCGTTTCGCTTTCGGTCGGCCATGGTAACGCCGCACATTTTACGAAGAGATCGCATCTCCACTGCATTCAACTTACTTTTATGCTTCTTCTGGCATACCCAGGTTTCGCTGCCATATAACAAAGTCGGTACCAACACTGCGTTATGTATTGCAAGACGTGCACTCTTCGCTACGCCTTGCCTTTTGACTAACGCAGCCAGAGCACCATTGACTTTGTTCCCGGCAGCGACACGCCTGTCCACATCTAAATCACATCTTCCATCCCGGCTAAAAGCACTCCCCAAATATACAATTTCATTTACCTGTTCTAGACATTCCTGATTTACCCATATTTCACACTTCGTTCTCTCTTAGTCCCTTTCAAATACCAGAACCTTAGTTTTATAAGCATTCAAACGGAGACCTTTAATTTCACATTCCTCTTTCATACACGTGACTAATGCCTGCAGTTCTGCCTCTGATGGTGCAATAAGCACTGCATCATCAGCATACAGCAGACAATTTACTTTAATGTCACCCAATTTCACACCCAAACCTTTCAGCTTCTGTAAACAGCTGTCGAGATACAGTATGAACAGCCAGGAAGATATGACACAACCCTGCTTTACGCCCGTTTGGACGTTAAACATGGGTGACAGGTCATGCCCTACCCGCACACAGGCTTTACAGTCACAGTAAAGAGACTGCACAGCCCTTAGCAATTGACCATCCACACCATACCCCGGCAACAGTTCCCACATTTTCTTCCTTACAACCTTATCAAATGCTTTCTCAAGATCCACAAAAGCACAGAAAATCTTCTGGTTAGCAGCCAGAAGCTTTTCCGTGATCATGCGGAGAGAAAACATTTGATCCGTGCATCCTCTTCCAGGTCTTAATCCGCATTGTGCCTCCCATAGAAATCTTTCCGATTTCTCTATAAATAAATAAGAAGTATAAAGTAGAAAATCATTATTTAACATGGTAGAGTCACGCTGTCATATTATGTTTGCAGAAGTAATGAGTAGGCACGACAGCGGAAGAATCACCCTCACACAGAATACCAGCGTTAAATAGTAGCTTAAGGCTGCCGTTTCGTATGGTAAGACTCGAGAACCGGAGAACCTTTTATTGGTAACGAACCATTCTATTTTAGTCCTCAGGGGTGAGAACGCATCTGCATTTTGAATCTTAATCGAGGATAGGTGTACGTGTCTACTGGCTACAGCATCCACTAACCGTCAGGTGGACTGCGTGCTAGTTTGTCACCCTCATTCGATGAAAAGCGATATAATTTTTGTTGTGTGATTAAATTAAAGGCTATATATAATACGATAAAAAAATTTAGTCATCTAAGTCTTCTGTTCTAAATAAATAAAATTGAAGTGTCTTTTTGTAATGTCAAAATAACAACTCTTTACTAAATGCATATGAAAGTTTATACGGTACATATAACAAAAACACAATTTTTAACAATGGTTAACTCTGACATCGGGATGTCAATCACCTCAGTCCCCCGTGACCATGGGTGCTGTAAAGCACCCGAAACATCGGGAATTAATAAAAATAAAAAATAAGGTAATTAAAACGTGATAAAATCCGTAAAAATAGTTTTATTCAATGTGTAATGTTCGCTTAAATATAAAAAATCATTATGGAACATTTCTAGCTCCAAAGAATGACCCAACGCAAATTGAGTTGCGGTAGGCATGATTTACCGATTGTACAGCGAACGTGTTTAGTTCCAATACAGTCACTATCATAATACTTATTCATTACTTAATTGCTTTTCTTTACATATAAAACATAATAAGCTGATAGCTAAGCGATGATGGAATTTCGATGTGTGAGTTTGTGCGTGATTAATTCCGCTGAAGTAACACTTTTATATATTTTATTTAGTCAACGTTTTCAAAACCGATTAGATGACTTGTAGTGGTTCCCCTGAATTTTCTTCCAAACAGTGGATAGGATATTTCGCCAAAAAATTTTGTTTATTGGTGTATTTTCATGGCATTACATGATAACTTTATAATTTTTACTGTGTGAAGGCTAAAAACTAAGTGACTGAGAATAAGAATAGTTATTTTTCACAATAACATTAATACAAAGAGAACTTATTTGTACTACAATCAGCTACACATTATTATAGTATATTTCGAGAATTATACGATACAGCACTTTCTTTAACAAAGACGCGTAGCTATCAAGTGCATTCTCTTTTGTCTAAACTCTGCTATCATTAATCTCTTTCAAGACCACACTTCCACATTACTGTTTATCTGACATATTTACTTAGTTATAGCAGCTGACGAGTCGTAGTATTTATGTGTACACTTGGTTTTATTCCTTGTTGCTAGTATCAGTAGTCATTCACAAGAGCACTATCATTAGTAGCAATAGAAGTATCACAAATATAGAAAGTGCTCCCAACAATAGATAAGAGGATCTTGTTAACACTTAGCGTGATGGATTCTTGCAAACTACGTTACCGTTTCAAAATAAACTGGGTCGATTTTTTTATATTTTCTAGCATTTATGCATCACTATTTCTAGTTACGCTCCAAAAACTGAACAATATGTCGAACACCATCGTTTTACCGTTACGAATTTTAAGCTTCTGCGTTGTATTCCAAAAGTCCAAATCAACACGTCGCTTGTTCATGCTGTCACACCGTTCTATAATTAAGTACATCTACACATGAAATTAAACGCTTTAATACCTACGTCTATCAATTACAGTGTCAGGGGTGTCGTGTTGATCTTTATTGCTACAATTGTAATTTATTTTTGGACTATTTTTTTTTGTATCACTAACGTATATTTTACGTGATTCTTCGGATAAAGTAATCGAGATAAAGTAATTGAGGAGGAGGACAGGTGAGTTCCTCTTGTTATGTTTACTCTTTATGTAACATACTATTGCAGACTATCAAAAATCTATGCCCTGATTTGTGGAAATCGTGGGCTCGGCAGGTGGGTAGACAACCGCAGTTTTTATTAGTTGTTTTTAGAAACACGCTGCTGCCAATCTCCTGATTTGTTTTTCTTTATTTCATCTTGCGATATCCATGCGACAACACCACCACTACACTACTTGGTATATTACTGTTTGAAGTTTAAGGCTTAATATATTATTCTGTGCTACAGGAATAAAGAGGAAAAAAAATTACGATCACAATATTTTGACACGATTAAAAAAAACCCATTATTTTATTTCATGTACGTTGAACATAATTAATGATCAATTATCTTTAAATGTATTACAGAGTTAAATATTTAAATTATGTTTTAATTTAACATTTTTAATTCAAAACATTTTAATTAACGCCAAACAAAGTAGTATAGTGCATGGCTTAAACTAAGGAAAGTACCTTTTAATAAGATACAATATATAATGAAATATATTATTGGTTATGCCATATTCAAATTATTATTAATTATAAAAAAGCTATCACATATAGCGTGAACGGATACTCGTAAAGACAATTACAAAAGTTAGGTAATCAATGCAATAATTGCATATAGTTTGAAGCGTCGCATCTCTCTAATGATATTCATCGAGTTGCAGGGATTGTGTCATCAATTAAATGACCGCTATCGTAACTTTCAATGTCAACACGTCATGTGGGAAAACGTTAAGATATTGTGATCCTCTCTGTTAAGCGAACAGTAAAACAAAGTTGTATTGAATTCGATCACCTAATTGTTGTCACTGTTTACAAACCCCAGTGTATTTTAAATTATCCTTTTGCGGGGGATGTTTTAGTTAAGGTTAATAGACCGATTAAATCTGTTGTAATATGTGTAGATTTCAATATCAATCTCTGAGAAAATTCTTTCATTAATACGAGTATTAAATTTACATCTTAATTTTTTACACCGTAATGTTGTATTTTCCTGATTAATGTCTCATGATGAACACAATCGAAAGCCTTGGAAAGATCACAGAAAATACCTAAGGCATCTTGTGAATTCTCCTAGGCATTAAAAATATATTTCATAAGCTCAACACCGGCGTCAGATATCGAGCGACCCCTTTTAGAACCAAATTGGTTTTTATGAAGTAATTTATTTGTATTAAAAAATGTTAACAATTGATCCAACATTATTTTTTCAAAAATTTTACTGAGAGTTGGTAGTACAGAAATATATCTAAAATTAGCGGGGTCCAATGTACTACCAGATTTAAATAAAGGTATTACTTTACTATACTTCATTAAATCAGGAAACACACCAGAATCGATACAATTATTAAAAATAATAGCAAGATGAGGTGCAATTAAATCTATTATGGACACAATAACTGTAACGGAAATCCCCCACAAATCTGCGGTCTTCTTTACATCAATGGTTTTGAAGTATTTTACAACATCTTGCGATAATAATTTTTCAAATCTAAATTCTTTTAAACAGGTGTTAACATTCTGTTTGAGTAATGACTCGGCGACAGTTGGAGAAGTATTCAATGACTCGGTTGTCAAGATAGGAATATCAGTGAAATATTTCTCAAACACCGCTGCGAATTCTTGATTTGATTTAGTCAACTCATTGTTAATTTTTAATTGATAGTTTGAGTTACGAGGTTTGTCTTTACCGGTTTCATTGTTAATTATACTCCACTCCACTCCATATAATGCGGGGGACTCCCCGATAACAAGCAAGAGTAGATATTTTACGTCAGTCAGTATTGCTAACTTTGATTATTGTTAAATCTCTTACACACAGGTGAGATATTATCGAGTAGACTGATGTTATGAAAGGCGATCCTAGAAAGTATTTATGTACAAAAAGCGAAATTTCAAAAATCTTTATAAAAGTAGTATTAAATCTGTTATCTGTAATGAGGTTCAAAAATCTGTATGAACACAGATAAATCTGTAAATATGGCAGCACTGACTGTCACTCCGCGTAGAAATGAAAGAGAAGCGAAAAGACGCCACGATGGCGGGATGCGAAACATCGATTCGTTCCAGTTATTTTTCATTAAATATATTAATACTTACAAATATTTTATTTCAATCGATAAATAAAAACAACAGTTCCCCTTATTATTATGTACATCACTGTTATTCATTTTATTGAGATTTGCTTATAAATAATCCAGTTACAATTGCTAGAAATTCAATTCGAATGGCTATTTTATGTTTTTTTCCATCAAGAAAATTTACCGAAAACGTGTTTTGAAAACAATGGTCCACCCATAGATGTGATACATATTCTGATGTAATACATATTCTTTGTAAATTTTGATATTATTACTTTGTTGATTCTTAATTCTTTTTTTTTATTTTATTATTTACTTTTATTTATTTATTTATTTTCACTCTTAATTCTTTCTTTTTCAAATCATTTTGCACCTCAAAAGCAGTTTCCTCTCCTTACTTACGAGTATAGATTGACTGGTAGAAAACGCCTTAAGGTGTTCAGTCCGCCTTTGTACATTTTTGTGCAATGAAGTTGAAATAAATAAATTAATAATATCTGTTTTAGCAATTGAGATTCAGTTTGATAAGATATATCTTTGCGTAATTACAGCTAGTGTAAAAGTTATATATTTATTTAAATTCTTTAGCGTTAAAATACAATAAAGAATAACTATTATGTTGTTACATCATACCCATTTCAACTAATAGGTAGTGCTCCTTTTCTACATAAGTTCCAAGTACCAAGCTACCAACCCTTCTACTTATTACTACAGTTAAATAACAGTGCATTTATTACTTTGTTCAAGCGGGTATGGAGAGCTAGAATAATAAAAAACAAGCTGTGAGACATTCCATCTTAGTCCTTTCCTGTGTAAAACCTATCAGTAACCTTTTTTCATAAGTTGGCTGCAGTTATTCCTATAGTACAGTAGCCACTTATCTTCAAGTGGACTGTTAGCTTGTTTGTTACTTTAATTATATAATATTAGATTTAAGAAACATATATGTTACGATATTCTTCTAGCTAATCTCGTCCACGGTAATAACTATCTTCTTCCGTTTTGAAATCAAAACAACACGAGAAAGCGAATATAAAATATTATTATATAATATTTTTACAAAGGTTCCTAACCAATAACTTATTATAAACCTTTGTATAGGAAAAAGTTAGAGCTTCAGCAGCTTTTTTGAATAGGTATACATAAGATTCGTATATACTCCTTTAGCTATATCTTAATTAAATTTCTTTCAATTTTATAAATGTAAATTTCCTAAGTGCTAATAGCGAAGTGCGACATAGACTTAATTATGCACACACGACATTTAGAGTTGTGGAAGTTCGGGTTTAAGAGCTAAGCCAAAGTTTTAGTCCTAGCCACTTGTTGCAACTTTCAAAGCTTATGTGCTTCGAACACATACTAGTACTTATCATACATTAACAACTAACTGTGCACCGCGACGTCGCCCGAGTGAAATTTATTACGATTAGATTTTATGGATTTTAATAACTTTTTTTGCGCGGAACCCTACTAATTTTTTTTTTAAATAAAAGTAGCCTAAGTTACTCCTTATAACATTAGCTATCTGCCAGTGAAAGTACCGTCAAAATCGGTCCAGCCGTTTTGGAGATTAGCCGGTACAAATAGACAGACAGACAGACAGAAAAAAAAAATAAAAAGTTGTGTTTTTGTTATATGTACTGTATATACTTTCATATTCATTTAGTAAAGAGTAGTTATTTTGACATTACAAAAAAACACTTCAAATTTATTTACTTAGAACAGAAGACTTCGACGACTAAATTTTTTTATCGTGTTATATATAGCCTTTAATTTAATCACACAACAAGAATTATATATTGATTTTCATGGAATGAGGGTGACAAATTAGCACGCAGTCCACCTGATGGTTAGTGGATGCTGTAGCCAGTAGACACGTTCACCTATCCTCGATTAAGATTCAAAATGCAGATGCGTTCTCACCCCTGAGAATTAAAATAGAATGGTTCGTTACCAATAAAAGGTTCTCCAGTTCTCGAGTCTCACCATACGAAACAGCAGCCTTAAGCTACTATTTTACGCTGGTATTCTGTGAGAGGGTGATCCTTAGGCAGTCGAACCGACTCATTAGTTCTGCAAACATAATATGACAGCGTGACTCTACCATGTTAAATAATGATTTTCTACTTTATAATTCTTACTTTATGTTACTTTCTATTTCTTATTATCAGTGCATTAGCTGATCACAGCAAAACAAAGGCCCCTCTTAAGCAAGAAGAATTTAATGCAACTGTAACGTAAGTAGGTGTACGATTGTAATGCTTAATTTTTTTAGATATTTAACATGCTTACCCTCGCATTATATATTTTAGTTTTAACGTAGATTATCAGTGAACAGAAATAAAATATGGAAGCATTTTGAATAAAACTACTTTTACGGATTTTATCGCGTTTTAATTAACATATATTTCTTATTTTTATTAAATCCCGACGTTTCGGGTACTTTACAGCACCCATGGTCACGGGGACTGAGGTGATTGACGTCCCGATGTCAGAGTTAACCTGGAGTACCTTCAACATTTTTAATTCTTAATTTTGGTCCGATCTACGCAGAATGAACTTACTGTGTCTTGAAGTTAAGACTTACACAAGCATAACACTGCAAGCAGTGTTATGCTTGGGCTTAGTTTCAATTTTATTAATTACGTCCTTTTTCCGTCTGGTTCATAGTAAAGAGCTGTGCGCAAGTGCTCACTGCCCCGATACAGTTAACCGTCCCAAAGCATGCGCTTTACGACAATGACAACTTAGTTAATTATTTTTAATATTAAATTAATCTGACCAAATATTGTCATGCGCGATCGGGAAGCATATTGAATGCTTCTCGATCGCGCATAGGTGGAATTTTTTATTCTTTTTGCGAATGAGGTGCTAAAATCTCTCAGTGACCTTAAAAAACCAAGATCAATTAATAAGACCAACTGACCTTTTATGACCGATTTCTGACCTTTCAGATGGTATAATTGGTCAATCGCAATTCCACACATGAGGTGCTAAGATCGCGGAGCTCTGACATATGGTAGTACAGCAGGCACACGCTCGACTGTGGCCGTCTTCACTTGGTCACTGTGACGTAGGCGCGGGACCCAAGGCTTGTTGTCGTGCAGAACCTGCTTGACGTGTTGAAGCTAGGCGGCCAGGTGTTTACTGTCACAGATTCCTCGTGCTCTTTGTAACAAAGATTTGTCCACGTTAGCTAACTGTGAAGGATGATAGTGGGATTCACCGTTTAAATATCGGTTTTTATGGGTCTTTTTTCTATACACAGTGTTACCTATGTTATTATTAGCATTTCGAATGACTAATACGTCTAGGAAAGCTAAAGAACTATTTGCTTCTAACTCCATAGTAAATTGAATTTTAGAGTTTATGAAATTAAGATGTTCTAAAAATGCAGTTACTTTGTCTGGTGGTAAAATTGTGAAAGTGTAGTCTACGTACCACTTGTAGAACCTTGCAGTTACTGGTGCAGTAAGCAGGGCTTTCTCCTCAAAGTCCTCCATGAAAATCTCGGCGACAATAGGAGATACCGGTGAGCCCATCGCAACACCATCTACTTGCTTGAAATCTCTTCCTTCCACAATAGATAGCCAGATGTATGGCAATATCTGAGTAATACTGCATATTCTGCTGTCATGTTGTTTTCCTCCAGTTTCCTAGTTAAAATTGAGATGCAGTCTTCAACAGGTAGGCATGCAAATAGAGACTGACCATAGTTTCATTGTCAGTAAGACATAGGTCTTTTATCTCACTCACAAATTGGTATAAATCCTTGATGTGTGCTCTTGTGTGTCCTATGAGTGGTGATAGTACTTTTGTATCTATGTATAATGTGTAAGTTGGCGAATCAATCTGACTCACTATTGGACGTAATGGAGCGTTCGATTTGTGTATTTTTGGTAACCCATACAACTTCGGTGGTTTAGCACACGCAGGTATTATTGTAAGAAGACAAAGTAAGTTCATTCTGCGTAGGTCGGATCAAAATTAATAATTAAAAAAGCTGAAGTTACTCCGGGTTAACTCTGACATCGGGACGTCAATCACCTAGGTCTCCCGTGACCATGGCTGCTGTAAAGCACCCGAAACGTCGGGATTTAATAAAAATAAGAAAAATATGTTAATTAAAACGCGATAAAATCCATAAAAGTAGTTTTATTCAAATTCCTTCCATATTTTATTTCTGTTCACTGGTAATCTCCGTTAAAACTAAAATATATAATGCGAGGGTAAGCATGTTAAATATCTAAAAGACTTAAGCATTACAATCGTAAACCTACTTAGGTTACCGTTGCGTTGCTTCCTGCTTAAGAGGGGCCTTTGTTTTGCTGTGATCAGCTAATGCGCTGATAATAAGAAATAGAAAGTAACAAAAAGTAAGAATTATAAAGTAGAAAATCATTATTTAACATGTTAGAGTCACGCTGTCATATTATGTTTGCAGAACTAATGAGTCGGCGCGACTGCAGAAGGATCACCCTCTCACAAAATACCAGCGTAAAATAGTAGCTTAAGGCTGCTGTTTCGTATGGTGAGACTCGAAAACCGGAGAACCTTTTATTGGTAACGAACCATTATATTTTAGTCCTCAGGGATGAGAACGCATCTGAGAACGAATCTTAATCGAGGTTAGGTGTACGTGTCTACTGGCTACAGCATCTACTAACCATCAGGTGGACTGCGTGCTAGTTTGTCACCCTCATTCGATGAAAAGCGATATAATTTTTGATGTGTGATTAAATTAAAGGCTATATATAATACGATAAAAAAATTAGTCTTCTAAGTCTTCTATTCTAAATAAATAAAATTGAAGTATCTTTTTGTAATGTCAAAATAATAACTTTTTACTAAATGTATATGAAAGTATGTACGGTACATATAACAAAAACACAATTTTTAACAATGGTTAACTCTGACATCGGGACGTCAATCACCTCAGTCCCCCGTGACCATGGGAGCTGTAAAGTACCCGAAACAGCGGCAATTAATAAAAATAAAAAATAAGTTAATTAAAACGTGATAAAATGCGTAAAAGTAGTTTCACTGAATGTGTAATGTTCGCTTAAATATAAGAAATCATTATGGCACATTTCTAGCTCCAAACAATGACCCAACGCAAATTGAGTTGCGGTAGTCATGGTTTACCGATTGTACAGCGAACGTGTTTAGTTCCAATACAGTCACTATAATAATACTTATTCATTACTTCATTGCTTCTCTTTACATATAAAACAATGTTGATTGAAACATTGAGCTGTTAGCTAAGTGATGATGGAATTTCGATGTGTGAGTTTGTGCGTGGTTAATTCCGTTGTAGTAACACTTTTATATTTTATTTAGTGAACGTTTTCAAAACCGATTAGATGACTTGTTGTGGTTCCCCTGAATTCTCTTCCATACAGTGCATAAGACATTTCGCCAAAAAAAATTATGTATTAGTGTCTTTTAATGGCATTACATGATAACTTTTTAATTATTACTGCGTGAAGTCTAAAAACTAAGTGACTGAGAATAAGAATAGTTATTTTTCACAATAACATTAATACAAAGGGACCTTATTTGTAATACAATCAACTACACATTATTATAGTGTATTTCGAGAATTAGACGACACAGCACTTTCTCTAACAAAGACGCGTATTTATCAAATGCACTCTCTTTTGTCTAAACTCTGCTATCATTAATCTCTTTCAAGATCACACTTCCACATTACTGTTTATCTGACATATTTACTAAGTTATAGCAGCTGACGAGTCGTAGTATTTATGTGTACATTTGGTTTTATTCCTTAATGCTAGTATCAGTAGTCATTCACAAGAGCACTATCATTAGTAACAATAGAAGTATCACAAATATTGAAAGTGCTCCAAGGAACAGATAAGAGGATCTTGTTAACACTTAGCGTGATGAATTCTTGCAAACTAGATTACCGTTTCAAAATTAAACTGGGTTGATTTTTTTACATTTTCTAGCATTTTTTAATACTTATATAAGTTTCCTTGGAATGTTTCATCCAACGTGAAACACATGGCAAATCAGTCTTCAAAACTGCCCTCAACATTGAGAATGGTACCAGTATATAATTAAGCAGAAGTTTTTTCAACTACTCTAGTAAATTTTTCCACCAGCTTAACCACCAGTAATAAAATGTACTTAAACAAACTTGCATAAATAACTCGATAACTTTTTCCGGTTGCCATATTGATAACTATGATTTTAATTCACGGAGCAAAATATTATGAAATATTTATTAATTAACAATTCATGCATCAGGATTTCTAGTTACGCACCAAAAACTGAACAATACTCGTATGTCGAACACCATCGTTTTACCGTTACGAATTTTAAGCTTCTGCGTTGTATTCCAAAAGTCCAAATCAACACGTCGCTTGTTCATGCTGTCACACCGTTCTATAATTAAGTACATCTACACATGAAATTAAACGCTTTAATACCTACGTCTATCAATTACAGTGTCAGGGGTGTCGTGTTGATCTTTATTGCTACAATTGTAATTTATTTTTGGACTATTTTTTTTTGTATCACTAACGTATATTTTACGTGATTCTTCGGATAAAGTAATCGAGATAAAGTAATTGAGGAGGAGGACCGGTGAGTTCCTTCTTGTTATGTTTACTCTTTGTGTATCATACCGTTGCAGACTATCAAAAATATACTGGCGAATATATGCCCTGATTGCCACGCTCGGCAGGCGGGTAGGCAACCGCAGTTTTTATTAGTTGTTTTTAGAGACACGCTGCTGCTTATATCCTGGTTTGTTTCCCTTTATTTCGTCTTGCGATATCCATATGACAATATGCGGTAATGGATATTTTTTCTCCGCCACTATATCAACACACCACACTACTTGGTATTACTGGTTGAAGTTTGAAGCTTAATATATTACTCTGTGCTACAGGAATCAAGAGGAAAAAAAATTACGATCGAAATTACGATTAAAAAAAGCCCATTATTCTAATTACATGTACGTTGAACATAATTAATGATCAATTATCTTTAAATGTTCATGTATTACAGAGTTAAATATTTAAATAATGTATTAATTTAACATTTTTATCTCAAAACATTTTAATTAACGCCAAACAAAGTAGTATAGTCCCTGGCTTAAGCTAAGGAAAGTACCTTTATATTATCGGTTTTGCCATATTCAAGTTATTACGAGTATTAATTATAAAAAAACTATCACATATAGCGTGAACGGATAAAGACAATTACAAAAGTTATGTAATCAATGCAATAATTGCATATAGTTTGAAGCGTCGCATCTCTCTAATGATATTCATCGAGTTGCAGGGATTGTGTCACCAATTAAATGACCGCTATCGTAACTTTCAACATCAAAACATTCAGGAAACCGCCGTTTTGCTAAAGTAGAGATATGACTAAACATAGCCTAAAATGCCTGTGTGATTCAGTATATTTTTAAATTGTCAAAAAAATATTTATCGCCATCTTCGCTTATACGAGTGTCAGTGTGAAAATACCTTTCGAACTATATATATATATATATATGTATGTATATATATTTGTTAGCGGTTCGCGAGTTCGTGATACTGGCAACTCTAAACCAATAAAACTTAAAACACAAACTTAAAACTCTGTGCCATCTAGGGTCGGGGTCGCATCGAAACGTGAATGCCACTGCCACATGTCTCTGTGTTACCATGTAAAAACGTTAAGATATTGTGATCCTCTCTGTTAAGCGAACAGTAAAACTAGCTTGTGTTGAATTCGATCACCTAATTGTTGTCACTGTTTACAAACCGCAATGTATTTTATATGATTCTTTTGCGGGGGATGTTTTAGTTAAGGTTAATAGACCGATTAAATCTGTTGTAATATGTGTAGATTTCAATATCAATCTCCGAGATGCTTCTTGCATTAATATTAAATTTACATCTTTGTTCAAGTCAGATTGTACAAATTTGTCTGTCCCTGTCCCTCCTCTTACATCTATTTGACTCCATATAGCAGTGATTACATTGCCGTGTTCTGGTTTGAAGGGTATAGAAAGCCAGTATAACTACAGACTGTGAGGCATTCCATCTTAGTCCTTAGGGGTTACATCGCCTCTTAGCCTTGTTTCTGTGAAGTAGGCTGCAGGTCTCCATGGCTTGCAGTAGCTACTTACCGTGTGGACTGTGAATTCTTTTGTCACTTCCGCTTTATAAAAGAAATTATCTACGCGTTTCTCAATGGTTGATTATACGCCTGCAGTTTCTACAATATTACAGAGGTTTATGTAAGATGCTGATCGCTTATCATAATTTGTCAAATTGTTCAATAAAAAAAGCCTTGGTTTACTTTTTGCACCACAAAAAATCTATTATAAACCAGATCAAGTGACAACTATCGCAATTATCTGTTCTTTTACTTCTGAAACTACTATAGTGTTAATAATAGTGGGTTATAATGGCACGAAAATGATTAACGATACATTCGTTTAGACAAAAGACCCGCGCAAATAGCAGCAACGGGTCCCTCATTGTTAGGAAAAATGCTGAGCTCTCGTGAAACAGATAATTTGAAATATATTGTATGTAACGCTATTGTTATTTTTGTCGGTTTCTTTATTTGTATCGAATCTTTAATCGTCCATAAACCAGACCCGCTGCTTGCGACGAGGATCTAGACTTGGAAGACATTTCCCTTTATAACGAAGTTGTAAAAGGGAATATTATGCTTTCTATATTTTCTAATGCCAACTTCATCTACATGTGACGGTAAAGACTTTGTTCAGAAGTGGACTCAAGCACGTGGTTATAGTGATGTAGTAAGGAGGAACCTCTGATAAAAAAGAATATATTTGAATATATTATAATACGTAGTTGATACTAACGTGTTGAAGTTAACATTAATTGTAATTTCTGATTTTTGCTGCAATTATAGTTTAAACACCAAACTCTCAATTAATTTATAACTATGCGTAGTATGTGTGTATTTAAAAACATATTTTCAGTGACAATTACGATTGTTTGAGGAATTCCAGTTAGTTTTCCTAAATACAAAAATGATTACTTTACCATTAGGTTTGTTAAAAGTAGGACCTTGTAACATAATTTTGAATTGACATCGAAACCCTTTTACTGTCAGGACTTTTATAAACTTACCAGCATACTTGTACTTCTATGTGTGAAAAAAACTAAGATTTGTCTGCGCGATAACGGCAAAAGTTTTAATATGTACAAGTTTACCTTATCCAACCGAATAACGTGACGACGTTAATATATACTTTTTTGTATAAAAGATTTTTCTTTTTAAGAATGTCTTTAATTTTTACATACTGTTTGAATTTTTATTTTAAATTTTATTTTAATTTTGCATGTTATTTGATTCTTGTTGGTATTTTATTTGTTTTCTTATAACTTCTCACTTTTCTAATCTACCACTTATTATTCTTTACTGCCTAACAAATGTCCATTGCTAACCATATGACTCCCCTATAGATTGCGTCATAGGGTAGATATTTGCCAGTTGCTAAAATAAATATTTTAAAATTAAATTCAAATTCAAAACCGTGTATTTTTATAGATTTTTTTAAAGAATGATGTTACATAATTAAAGTAATGTTCAACATAACCTAACGTTTAATTCATACATTTTAGGTTTGATTAGTACGTTACAAGTATATAATTTTTCCAACTATTCGATATACTTCTCATAGATAACCGTCGACCATTGATCGCCTCATATGGGGTATTTTGTCATAGTTGCCACGCTTAGCTGGCGGGTTGACAACTGCATTTTTCATCATTATTTTGAATTACTTAAGGGGAGGTTCGTAAGCAACAACCACGGAATGATATGGAGTACTAGATTTATTCTTACGCCGTCATTACACGGCGAAGTAGTAAGTAATAAGTTGCTGCCCATTTCCTAGTTACCATGTAGTTATATCGTGATTCCACTAACCTCAATGATCTCGTGAGAGTCATAAAAAGTGACAGAGAGAAACTTATTATAATAATGATGTCCTTCAGACCGAGTTTTGGTTACGGCAGCCAGTCTTAAAGGAGACTTTCATCTACGCAGGACAGGATTATAGTGCCAAACACAATTGAACTCTATTCCCGCACTCTCATAGTCCGAAGGGACGGTTATTCGACACGACCGAGAAGAGATCAGGCGCAGGAATCACGGCCTTACGTGCTTTCTGAGGCACGGGGTTCATCCGCGCCAACTTCCTCACTCCGGGTTACTATTTAGAAATTAAATATGTCTGTGCTAAAAAAGTCTACTGCTGAACATCGGCTTTCCTCAAACATTGCTTCATGGGAGGATTTTGCTATAGTTGCCACACTTAGCGAGCTGGTTGACTACCGCAGTATTTTTATTATTTCCAGTTAATACCAGGAAGATGCTGCTGCCTATCTCCTGTTTCATTTTCCCTCTGTTGCCTTTTACGACACCCATGGGACGACATAGTAACGTATAACGATATATACAATATCCATAACGGTAAAGTATGCGAAGGCTATTAATTAACTTTTTAAGCATTACAACAACGACAAATTCCCCCATAATGTAATTTTATACGTGGTAGAGCCATGTTGCAGCTATATTACTGGTATAGTTGTAGCACGAATGGATCGGCTCGACCGGGGAAATACCACGCTCTCACAGAATACCAGCGTAAAATGGCAGCTTAACGCTGCTGTGTTTCGTATGGTATGCTGTTTTTTTTACTGGTAACGAGGCATTCCATCTTAGTACTCACGGGTGACAACGCATCTGCATTTTGATTCGTAATAGAGGATATATGTAGATGTCTATGAGCCGCAGCAACCACTTACCATCAGGTGGTCTGTGTGCTCGTTTGTCACCCTAATTCTATAAAAAAATGTGGAAAAGACCCATGCCGAGCATTGAACTCTTTCAGCCTCATCATTATAGCAGTTCTCAAGTGTTTTATACTCTATTCGATAACTATGGACGAAATATACAGAGGAACAAATCTAATATATAATATCAATCAATAACAAAAATACACTACAGATTTAGAGCCGTGGTAGCTCAGGTGGTTAGCGCTCGCTGTAAGCTTCACAGTACGCGAGCAATCCGCGTTCGAACCCCGCCGGCACCAATGAAATTGTTAATTGCAATTTTAAGTGATGATTTACCACGTGCTCGGCCATGAAGGAAAACATCGTGAGGAAACCTGCATGCCCGAGAAATAAGAATTAAAATAATATAATATTAAAGACATGTGAAGTTTGCCAACACGCATTGGAGCAGCGCGGCGGACATTTCCTTGCCCTAAATACTCTCAGAAATGAGAGGAGCCCTGTGCCGAACAGCGAGACGTAAACAGGCTGCAACTTTACTTTATTACTTTTTACTACAGATTTATTCATTTACAAAACACTAAAAATAGAAAATACGTCACTTAGTCTATATATACCTCGCGCAGATATGACTAGATGACTAAGAAGGCTTAATGTTGCTATGTTTCGTATAGTGAATGTAGAGAAACTGCGACCCTTTTTACTGGAAACGAGGCATTCCATCTTAGTCCTCGGAGGTGACAACAGGTGGCATTTTGATTCCTAATATAGGATAGATGTAGATGTCTATAATATCTATTGGCCACCGAATCCACTTACCATCAAGTGTTCCTTTATCCGACAAATAAAATAAGATAAAAATTATAACCTAGATTTAGGAGTAATGGTTGGACATTACCTGCATACTAGCCAATAATATTACCCTGCCTTTGAGCTGAACCGCATTACCGCCCATCACAAGTCCACGGCTAAACATAGGCTTTCGTCAAGGAAAGCCACAAAACACGGTCCTGAGTAAATTGCAATCATTGACTTCCTAAAACACATACTAGATCGTCACTCCATCCAGTGGGCAACTTACAATTTGCTTACCGGTTCGAGGCTGTCACTCCAAAATCATAGTTCATCATCGTTTGTCGGTTCTTGGAGCCAAATACTTACCATTTCAGCTTACTGATCCATTGGTCTATGTCGGTAGCTCTGGTTATACTGTGGAAATCCTGATTAAGAAGTCTACCATGCAGAGAAATTTCGAGCATAGCTCGCTGAGCGAACTTGAGCCTCCTCATACGGATAGTAGTGAAGGATCACGTCTCAAATCCATATGTCATCACTTGCAACACGTAGTTAGGTAAAAAAACATATTATTTGTTATGAATTATATAAATAATATGTAATATATGTGATGTATGAAGAATAAAAATTTTTAAATAAGTAATAAATAGGCATAAAGTTTATGCACTTAAGGTTTACTACTTGCACGGACTACAACATTTAACATAAATTAATATCTCATCCTGAGTAATGATTACTACGAACTGATCCTCCGTATCTCTATCGTAATGATCACAGTGCATATAAAATGTATGAATCCCGAATTGCAAAGATCTGATTCAGACAAAGCTTTTTGTTTATTCTTTAAGTATATAAAAATATCTAAAGCAAACGTATATTTTGATTACTGATTTTCAGACACAGTAATAACCTACAAAGTTTTCGAATTATACGGAAACTAGAGAAGATAACTTTTTTCATTATGTTAATTTCTTAGTTCAGATGCATAAAGTGTGAACGTCTCGGTTCTCCGTAATAGCATTCATTGAATTCCAATAGAGACGACATTTAAGTCATTAATAAAGCAGCCACGATTATCTCACATATTGTGGAGAATGTAATTGAACGAAAGCATTACTAAAGTTTTACCTGTGGACTATTGAATAGCACTGCTTTAAAATAAATAGAAGATATAAATAACTTAAAAATTTTACACTAGAGAGCAGTGGCGTAGTACGAGATGTACGAAATGACTCTGCCAATCACTTCTTTGCATGTTATATTTTAATAAAAAAATTTCAGTAACTGTTAAATAAAGCTCTATTTAAATATATTTTATTATTCTATTTGTACCATAATAAGAATATCTTCCAGACCGAATTTCGTTGACTGCGGCTTCGTTGACTGCGGCCAGTCTCAACGTTATTAGCCATATGCGCAAGACGCTATAGTGCCCGACTGTGTGCGCAAACAAAAGTGCACTCTCTATTCCGCCGCTCTCAAATTCAGTGAGAGATCAGGCGCAGCCAACAACTTCTTGACCCCGGGCTGCTAATAAAAACTTTTTGACCGACTGCCACCATAATTATATTGTCACGTGAGAGTTTTATATACAAATGATTACTGTGAGTTATCCTTAGGAGATTTTTTAGAACTTTTCAAGAGGAACAATCCAGCCGTAAATTATTATTTTCGTGCAACTTTAACTATTGGTGTAGCACACGCTGTGTGCGCTCTCAAGACACACGAAGTTTTCAAACTTAGTTAACAAATATAATCATAACTTCTAGGTATAATATATATGTATAATAAATAACCTATGTCCATCAATAATAATGTACCTTTCAAATGGTGAAAGAATTATTCAAATAGGTGCAGTGTTTCCGGAGATTACACTCCATATACATATATACAAACTTTCATTTTATATATAATATAGCTGACCAGGCAGAAATTGTTCTGCTCTTACTGACGACCATTTGCTTTCCTAAAAAAAAAACTCCTGAGATTAGCAAAAAAAAGAGGTTCACTTAACGGGATAAAAACTATCCTATCTCTCAAGTTGGACCAAACTACACACAGTGTGCAAAGGATCATTGATATCTGTTCAGTAGTTTAGGACTTTATCGCGGACAAACAACGTGACACGTAATTTTTATGTATAAAGATTACAATATATATATATATATATATATATATATATATATATATATATATATATATTAAATTTATACCAAACTAATACATATTATCCAAATATTATATATTATACTCGTAGTTATATGAAACTGAATTGACCAAACAACAGTATTGTCCATATCCGTTACTAACAATTAATTGCTTTTAAATGCCTACTCAAACTAATATGTTCATTACCATATTAGTTTGAGTATGCATTTAAAAGCATTCTGCGGTGCTGTAGTTTCAGCACACAAATACCTCATATTTCTTTCTTATAGGCTGCGTAACTTGCTTATGTGCTGTGGAATACTAAAACTTTTTAAAAATAAATATTATCGTAATTATTCATCAGGGCAAAGGGTCTTTGAATAGGTATTTTAGGGAGAAAATAACAATACATGCGCATCATGCTTCTGAAGATCGCAATATGAAACGAGTCTTTGAAAACAAAATGCCATCGCTGGAGAGAAACTACCGAACTAATTGGTAAGACGCATTGTTTGACGCGACTCCGCAGCGACGAGAACGCCCGAATGACTACAATTGCCTAATTAAATTCCGAAATAATAAAAAAAGCAATCTGGTTGCTGGTGTTAACGAAATTTTGGACGAATTCTGCCTTAGTATAATTTGACATAGCGGCTAAGTAAATTTAATAGAAGATACGCAAGCAACCCGAATTCGATCCGTACCCACAAGACACAACTTGTTAAGTATGAGTACTGAGTTACCACATGATCGGCAGTGTAGGAAAATATCTCAGAAAAAAAACCTGTACGTCTGAGAATTAAATATATTTCAATAATATAAAATATAGTCTGCCAACACTTAGTGGAGCAACGCGGAGGATTATCCTTTGCATAACCCTCTCAGCATGAGAATTAATTTAAGTTTATTTATGAAATTTGGAATTCTCGTTATTCACGGTGTCCTTATTAGGTATGCAAAATTGTAAGTGATATAGGTTAATTGTATTTAGTTATAGGGTGTTTGAAACTGGCTTGAAATGGTTTGTGTAAATATACACACTGCCAGTGCCTTTTTCTTTCCCGAACTTGGCGCATACAGTGCCGTATTTCCAGAACAATCGCATTATTAGATTTATCTATATTTTGTTATGAAAAAAGAACGGTTTCTATTCATCGGTTCCTTTTCTTTGTTGTTTGTGTTGTTAGCCAAGAGGATTTTATAGTGTCATCGATTCAATATACTTGGTAAGCTATCAGTAGACTCTTTGGGTTGGTATCACTTTTACACTAATATGCGCTTTGGCGTATATCAGTGGTTATGTTTAGTCACTTATACTCAAGGGTGACAAAGCTTCAGTATCGGGATTTTTTGTTTTATAAACTGCAGTAGCCACTTAACATCATATGAGCTTGTAGCTTAATTGTCAATCTAATAAACAAAAAACAAAGTAATAACTTTCTAACTATGTAATATAAAAAAAGTTTATATTGCATAATTAGAAGTAAAATTAAACCTAAATTAGTATTAAGTGTTATTTTATTGTTACAGTGCAAATATACACAGCGCGTGAATAAACTAATGTTATACCAAAACCGATATAAAAACGTACTAGAAAAACATTTCTACATAATATTCTCAGGTTATCTTTTAATGTATTTTAAATTCTCCCTCTCACTATCGCAACCACCATGTCAACTTTTATTTGACTAGATGTAACGCAGTTGGTAATTGCAGTTGATATTTTATACAACAGATAAAAGTTACTTATTCATCGATTCAATTACAACCTCTCTGAATTCAAAAGTGAATAATTTGAACCATTTGCACATACATCTCTAATTTGTTTAAAGTATACACCTAAACCAAAAAAATTAAATTTATTTTGTACTTAGAAGCCAACACTCACAGGCCTATGGTATGTACGAGTATGTTCATCACTTTACAATGTTATTAAATGTAAATATAATCGACACACAACAAAGTCGTCAGTATATTCACGTATGTTATAAAACGAAGTGATTATAATTTGACTGTTATTAAAATACGTTTTTAGGCACACCTCTATATTTACTATTTCAAAAAACGATTGGGGTTATGTCGAAGAAAGAAAATATTTGATATTATATAAATATATTTAATTTATAAAAATTAGTTTTTTCCACTTGACATTTTTATGAAAAAAAAATAGTGTTATTAGCAAAACGCAAGTCATTGACCTATTCTTTAAAACCACAATACCAAAATCAACGCCACAAAGAACGAGTTATTTTTTGGTTCTTAAAAAATTCGAGAAATTTTACAAGAAGAGAAAGACCAGATGTATAGTGTATTCTACATTTTAACAACTGAGGCAGACGGTAGCGTAGCCTTAAATCCGACGCCATTTTTATTGCTATCTCCTGTATCGTATGAAAGTAATTATTCTAGTGAGCTGTGCATAGATTCATTTTAATGTAGCATAAAGCTCAAATTTACGCGAAAAATGCAGAAAGAAAATTTTAAATTTAGAAATTTGTTTTAAATAGTAATGTAAACAAATACATAATCGTTATCTTATGTTATATCACATTATGTTGTTTTCATCTTTAACTTTTAAAGTTTTAAGAACTGTTAATTATTACACGTGTTTGTAAAACAATAATAAGTTTTAGTTTCCTAAGTCATTAAATATCTAATTAGTATCCTTAGTCCTTATTTCTTAAAAGCAACTAAAAATTTCACTAATTTAATAGGTATATGGTACTATAATACATACCTCCGCCCCACTTTTGTTCGCAACACGTATATACTTAGTTATTATACACATACATAAAAGTGTATTACACTATAAAATATAGAGATTTTTTTATTACCAACTACTCGTATATACTATATAGTTTTTTTTTATAGAATAAGGGTGACTGTTGTTGTACTTAAGGTACACTGTTAGATTTACTTGAAATTGACAGAAAGAGGCGTGTGTTCTTTGTAACGATTTATTCGGACTGACTTAGTTAAATAAACAATTAGCCTTTAAATTCACTAAGCATTGATTAGGAGTGGTATACGTATTATGTAGGTGTATGTGAGCATTTGTTACTTGTACGTTTATTATGCATTGATGAATGTTTATTTGTGTTCCGTGAATATTGGTTTATAATTTTATGACTGTTTGTATGTAAATACGTGTACATATGTTCGAGTAAATAAACCTAACATACCGCCCACCAACGGACTACTAAGTCCTTTATCAAATAAAAAAGAAGATGAAAATTGAGTTTACATTATAAATTATTTTTATAAAACGCGAACCTATTCCATGCCTTTACAATAATAATATAAACATATTTATGGTTGAGTATCAATAAGTAGTAAACATAATTTTGTTACAGTTTTTTTAACAACATTATCACCACTTTTTAAACTGTACACTCTGATCACTCCATCCGGGCCCGGGTGTTTGTCTGTCACTCGTCCTAGAGCCCATTTCCCAGAAGGAAGATTGCCCGACTTGATTAGCACTATGTCTCCTTTCTCCAGTTCCTTCTTTTGCTTTAGCCACTTCGGTCTCTGTTGAAGCCTGGAGAGGTATTCTGCTAGCCAGCGTGACAAGAAATCATGCAACAGCTTTTGTGTATGTGCCATCGTGTTAAATAGTGCACTTTAACTTCCTTTAAACTTGGAGAGGGAATAGTAATTGGGGCTTCTCCAATCAAAAAATGTCCAGGTGTAAGAGGCTCAATTTGATCAGTGTCGGATTCATCCACTGGATATAAAGGACGAGAATTGAGGCAAGCCTCAATTTGGCACAAGAAATCATCTCAAATCATGAGGGTGGTCATCTCTTCAAACGTTAAATTAGTCGTCAAAATTCTTTTAAGGTGGTGTTTTATTGATTTAACGCCTGCTTCCCAAAGGTCACCGAAATTAGGACTGTAAGCAGGAATAAATGCCATTGTGTGCCTTCGGAAACAAGGCGTTCTGCGACGTGACCAGTAAATTCTGTACAAGCCTCCTTCCAAGCTCGTGTTAATTCTTTATTCGCCTCAACAAAATTTCTGCCTTGATCACTGTATAAAGGAATACATTTTCCTCTCCTTGCCACAAATCGTCTAAATGCTCCTATAAATGCTTCTAACGTCATGTCTCCCACCAATTCTAGGTGTATAGCTTTGGTAACCATACAGATTAAAATTGATATATATATATATATATATATATATATATATATATATATGCCTTGTGAGTCTTGGCACCTCTGCCTTTGGATGTTAAAACTTGAAGAGGGCCAGCAATGTCGACTCCACTATATAAAAAGGCTCGACTTGGAGTCACTCGCACTTGTGGTAGATCTCCCATTATTTGGGTTTTGGTTGTGGCGCTTTGTCTAGCGCATACTAAACTGTATTCTCATTGCCGGACTGATTTGTTTAAGAAGTTTGGAGAGTAGAACAGCTCCGCAAAGCTCTAAGCGTGACAAAGTCACGGTTTACAAAAGGGCCACTCTTGTTCTCGCTGCAAGGAGTGCTGTCTTTATAGTACCGTCGAGTTTCACAACTCTGCAATATATGGCTGCTCCATAAGCCCGTGATGATGTGTCGCAAAAACCATGAATTTGTATCTGTTGTTTGTTACAGTTCATTGTGTGCATACTTCTTCTTCTTCTTCTTGGTATGGATACTTCGTTGATGCTCTGGAAGTCTGCTCGTAATGTCAACCATTCTGTTTCAAGGATGGAGCTTATTTTGTCATCCCATACAACTCCTTCCAGCCATAATTTTTGTACAAACATTTTCGCCATGATGACACTCGTTGCAATCCATCCCAAAGGATCGTATATTTTTTGGATGTCTGATAGGACTGTTCTTTTTGTTACAATTGAAAATTTTTCAGGGAGATGAAAGTTATAGCAAAATTCATCAGTGGCTAGGTTCCAAAGAATACCTAAGGCATTAATTTTTCCATCCATTTTGAGATCTATGTGTGCTTTGGAAGATCTTTCATTTGGTTCTGTTGACTTCATGACTTCGACACTGTTGGAAGATCATTTTTTGAGTTCGAAGCAACCACTTTTAAGTAGAGATTTTAGTTGTTAACTGATTTTTATGACTTCTTCTACTGTATCGCCACCCGATAAAACGTCGTCTACGTAAAAGTCTTCTCGAAGGATCTGAGCAGCTTCTAGATATTTATCTCTTTCATCAAATGCCAGCTGCGTTAGCGTTCTTACTGCCAGGTAAGGTGCTGACGTTGTTCCGAAGGTAACTGTAAGTACCCGGTAATCTTTAACTTAATCTTTGACTTCTCCATAAGATTCTCTGGTAATCTCTGTCGTCCTTGGTTACTAATATCATTCTATACATTTTCTAAATGTCTGATGCAAAGCAAAAACAGTGTAATCGCCATCGCATGATTATGCTTCGAAGACCTTCTAGAATGACCGGTCCCATTGACAGTTCGTCATTTAGTGAAATTCCATTAGATTCATAGAACTAAAGGTTGAATCCCAACGTGATTGTAGTTCCAACTGCACTACTTGTTTTATGCCAACACTTGTAGATCCTACGCCAACTACATTTCCTTTTACTGATTGCCGTGTGGTTTAAAGGCGTTGTGCTGCCCTTTCGCTTATAAAGGATGCTTGAGAGCCTTAGTCGACAAGGGCCCAAATCTAACAAGTGGATCCTTGTCTGTGGAACTGTCATCTTTTTTTGAGAAAATAATCTCTTCATAATCGCATTCACAGTCATACGTTTGTTACCGTATCGACCTTTCAATAAATTCCATGCCTGCTCGTAATTAGACTCCGTTACCTGTATGTGCTTCAAAACCAAAGCGGCTTTTCCTGTAAGACTTGTCTTCAAATAATGGAGCCGTTGAACATTGCTCAATGACCCGTTATTATGGACGAGCGTATTAAACAAATCGTAAAATGATGACCAATCTTCATATTGCCCACTGAAAGTTGGAATTTGTATTTTGGGTAACAGGACGCGTGGCTATTGACATTCACTCATAATTGGTATGGATGTATTGATTGGTTGAGAAGTTATAAAATCTTGTAGCTCCGCCTTTAAGGTAATATATAACTCTTCGTGTTCGTAAAACTCCTCCTTTGCAAAGTACGGCACCAGATCTCTTTTCTCTTTTAATGTGTGACTAATTATATCACCATAAGCTTTTCTATAATCCGTCCAATATTCTTCAACACACTTAAGACGTGCTTCGGCATATATAGGAGTTAATCTTGCTTTAGGACATTTTTTTAGGTTTTTTTGAGTCTTCTTTAATATTTGTGCAATGTCTTCCACAGTACTTAACGCTTTTAAAACTTCCGTAGTCATTGTACACCACAATTAAATTTATCGAAAGTAATGAAACACAAACCTTGCAAAACAGTGTTGTTTTTCAATAACTCGGCCGCCTTATCTCTAAAGGAATGCAGTCCTCTGTTCTCGCGGCAGCATCGTCGATCCTTCTCCGATCGCTTCTATTCGGCTCGAAAATGGACCATATGTTGTTGTACTTAAGGTACACTGTTTGATTTACTTGAAATTGACAGAAAGAGGCGTGTGTTCTTTGTAACGATTTATTGGGACTGACTTTGTAAAATAAACAATTAGCCTTTAAATTCGCTAAGCATGTATTAGGAGTGGTATACGTATTATGTATGTGTTTGTGAGCATTTGTTACTTGTACGTTTATTATGCATTGATGTATGTTTATTTGTGTTCCGTGAATATTTGTTTATAATTTTATGTCTGTTTGTATATAAATTGTGTGCCGTGTAGTGGCGGTTAAGAATATCCACTACCCCATATCTTCCCGTGGGTGTCGTAAAAGGCGACAAAGGGAAACAGGCAGGAGATGGGCAGCAGCATCTTCCTGATAATAGCCAAAATAACACTAAAAAAACTGCGGTTGCCAACCCGCTCGCCAAGCGTGGCAACTATGGCAATATACCCCCCATGAGCAATGACAATAATAAACGGCCCCCAGTCCCCGGCGGCCCCGCTATTCCTGGCTACGGTGACGACCATGGTAACGGCGGGGCAGGGGGTGCTAAGAATCTCCGGTGGAGGTTCGGTTGCCACCTACGACGACTCGACCTGGCAACATACAACGCACGCACCCTGAGGACTGACGAGAAGATTGTGGAGCTGGAAGAAGAGATAGACAAGTTACGCTGGCATATTATAGGATTATCCGAAGTCCGAAGAGAGGGGGAGGACACGGTAATCCTCGAATCCGGCAACTTGCTCTATTACCGGGAGGGCGACCATCTGTCCCAAGGAGGTGTCGGATTTATCGTCCACAAGTCTCTCGTTAACAACGTTGTAAAGATTGAGAGTGTGTCGACGAGGGTTGCGTACCTTATACTCAGAATCACCAAACGGTATTCGCTGAAGGTCATACAGGTTTACGCACCAACCTCGGCACACCCCGATCAGGAGGTGGAGGAAATGTATGAGGATATCTCTAGAGCCATGCATTCCTCCAAAACCCAATATACGGTGTTAATGGGAGACTTCAATGCAAAACTAGGCACAAGAGAGAACGGTGAGCTGAAAGTAGGGAAATTTGGAATAGGGCAACGGAACCCAAGGGGCCAGCAGCTGGCCGACTTCATGGAGAAAGAGGGACTCTTTATGATGAACTCTTTCTTCCAGAAGCGGCCCCACAGGAAGTGGACCTGGTCGAGCCCCGACGGTTCGACAAAAAATGAGATTGACTTCATTATGACGACCAGACGACAACTGTTCAGTGATGTCTCAGTGATCGCGAGGGTGAAAACCGGCAGCGATCACCGAATGGTTAGAGGCACACTGAACCTAAACGTTAAGTTGGAGAGGTCTCGTCTAATGAAGTCAACGCTCCGTCCCCCTCGTGCTCTAATCCAAAGTCCCGAAACCTTTCAGCTCGAGTTACAAAACCGTTTTCAGTGCCTAGAAGACTGCAATGAAGTGGACGATTTGAATGACAAGCTCGTGGAAACTGTCCATGCGGTCGGAGCTAAGTTCTGCAAGACCCGCCGCAGAAGAACACAAAAACTCTCCGATCACACTCTTAATCTCATGGCTGTTAGACGGGAGATGAAGCTACATTCTCCAACAGATTTAACAGCATACAGGCAACTGAACAGACAGATCTCCAAATGCATGCGGCGGGACTTACGCAAATTCAATACAGCTCGTATTGAAGAAGCGATCGAGCGGAACCGAGGCTCCAAAGTCTTTGCCAGAGATCTGTCTGCCAGAAAGCGCCAACTGTCAAAGCTGAAGACAGAATGTGGCAGCATCGTTTCCGGGGCACCTGAGATTTTGAGTGAGATTGAGAGGTTCTATGGGCAGCTGTACACGTCATCGTTGGAGCCGCACGCAAGTGTGAGTAACGATCCAAGAGCGAGTCTTATCCGACATTATTCCGATGATATCCCGGACGTCAGTCTGAGCGAGATTAGAATGGCTCTCCAGCACCTTAAAAACGGCAAGACCCCAGGCGAGGATGGAATTACAGCGGAGCTTCTGAAAGCGGGTGGAAAACCGGTACTTGAAGTCCTTCAGAAGCTCTTTAATTCCGTCCTCCATGGTGGCATTACACCGGAGGCGTGGAGCAGAAGTGCGGTGGTCTTGTTCTTCAAGAAAGGCGACAACGCTCTCTTGAAGAACTACAGACCGATTTCCCTTCTGAGCCGCATCTACGTGCTGTTTTCGAGGGTCATTACGAATCGTCTCGCGCGCAGACTTGACGACTTGCAGCCTCCCGAACAAGCCGGTTTCCGAAAAGGCTTTAGCACCATAGACCACATACATACCCTTCGGCAAATTGTACAGAAGTCCGAGGAGTACAATTTGCCACTATGTCTGGCGTATGTGGACTATGAGAAAGCCTTTGATTCCGTCGAAATTTGGGCGGTGCTGCAGTCCCTTCAGCGATGCCAAGTTGACTGTCGGTATATCGAAGTGTTGAAGTGCTTGTACAGTAGGGCTACGATGGCTATCCGAGTACAGAACCAGAGTACGAAACCTATCCAATTGCAGAGAGGTGTAAGACAGGGTGACGTCACATCCCCGAAACTCTTTACCGCTGCATTGGAAGATGTTTTCAAGCTTCTGGACTGGAAAGGATACGGTATCAACATCAATGGCGAGTACATCACTCACCTTCGATTTGCCGACGATATAGTCCTTATGGCAGAATCGCTGGAGGACCTAAGCACTATGCTCAATGACCTCAATAGTGTTTCCCAACGGATAGGTCTTAAGATGAACATGGACAAAACAAAGATCATGTTTAATGTCCATGTCACACCTATGCCGGTATTTGTTGGGAACACTAAGCTCGAAGTTGTTGACGAGTATGTTTACCTGGGACAAATAGTCCGACTAGGTAAGTCCAACTTCGACCGAGAGGTCAATGGACGGATTCAACTCGGTTGGGCAGCGTTCGGGAAATTACGGCACATCTTCTCGTCAGGTATACCTCAAAACTTGAAAACGAGACTGTACACCCAGTGCGTGTTGCCAGTGATGACATACGGAACTGAGACGTGGTCCTTCACTGCTGGCCGGATGAGGAAGCTCAAGGTCGCTCAGCGAGCTATGGAGAGGGCTATGCTCGGAGTTTCTCTGCGTGATAAACTCAGAAATGAGGATATCCGCAGTAGAACTAGAGTGACCGACATAGCCCAACGGATTAGTAAGCTGAAGTGGCAATGGGCCGGCCATATAGCTCGAAGAACCGACAACCGATGGGGAAGAAAGGTTCTCGAGTGGCAGCCTCGTACCGGCAGGCGAAGTGTAGCGCGTCCCCCCACTAGATGGAGTGACGACCTGGTAAGATATGCAGGAAGTCGATGGATGCAGGTGGCTCAGGACCGTGCTTTGTGGCATTCTTTGGGGGAGGCCTATGTTCAGCAGTGGACTTGTGAAGGGCTGTAATGATGATGATGATGATGATTGTATGTAAATACGTGTACATATGTATGTTCGAGTAAATAAACCTAACAGTGACAAACGAGCACACAGTCCACCTGATGGTAAGGGCTTGCTGTGGCCCATAGACATCTACATCTATCTTTTTTTCCTTTCTGATTATTTATTATATATTTGATAAAAACCACAGAAAGGTAAAGAACTTTTAGATGTATATGCATGCTTTTTGATAATTTGTAGCTTAACTGCCCTTTAGTTAACGTAAGGCAGTAATACGAGTGGAAATGTGACAAATTAATTTTCTTTAACCTGTTATGAAGTACTAGCAACGGCTTCTGATTGCTCTCGTGTATATTCTTTCAATATACATCTAATGGTGGCCACATACGGGCAGTTAAACTGATCAGTTTAACTGACGTACATCCAAAAACTGGCCGTGAATGTGAAATCTTAAGTTGAAATTCTTAACTGACGGCAACTGACGGATTTATTGAGGCGTGCTGTCAGTTAAACTGCACAGTTGAACTGACGTACATCCAAAAACTGATCGTGAATGTGAAATCTTTAGTTAAAATTTTTAACTGATGGCAACCCACGTATTTTTCCGGGCGCACCGTAATCCGCTGGCTTCAGTTCGTTTCCATCATTGGTAAGTACATTACTTTCTTAGTAGCTTTTATATATATTTTATAATTTTTTATAACATTATTTGTATGCTGTTTAGATTTTATATTATTTTATATACTTAGAGAAGTTGGTTTGACAGAGGATGGAGACCAAGGTGATTGTAATGATGTCACCTTCCTTATGGTGGATTCAGAAGGTGGGTAAAGGATCTCAGTGATGCTACTACGTAGAACCATCGTGTTTGGACTCATTTTCAAATAGGTAAATGGAGACCTAGATGACTGTGATGACGTCGATGATTGAATAAAGATTATTCTATTCTATTCTATTCTATCACCTTTATGTTGGAAGGTGGGAATAAGATCTCAGTGGGGGCACTAGATAGAACGATCGTGTTTGATCTCATTTGAAAGGGCTCATAAAGACCTAGGTGACTGTTATGACCTCACCTTTCTAAAGTTGCAACCCGAAAGTGGATATAGGATCTCAATGGCGGCACTAAATAGAAAGATTGTGTTTGAACTCATTTGAAAAGGCTCATAAAGACCTAGGTGACTGTTATGACCTCACCTTTCTGATGGTGCAATCCGAAGGCGGGTATAGGAACTCAGTGGTGACAATAGGTAGAACAATCGTGTTTGAACTCATTTGAAAGGGTTTATAAAGACCTAGTTCAATATGAATAGAGCACCTTCATGATGGTGGACTAAGAAGGTGGGGTAAAAGATCTCATTTATGCCAGTTATATTTGAAAGGGCTCAAGAAGTAACTACACAAATAATATAAATAAAATAAATAGTACAAACAGTATTATTATTCACTTTATAATGTTTTCAGGCAATTAAAAAATCAGCAAAACTCCCAAGTAGGTTCAAAACTAGAAATCGATCATATATTTTTCAGGCAATAAAAAACAAGGCAGAACGGAAAAAGCATAACCAACCACAACCAGAAGACGAAAATATCTGCGTACTTCAAGAAAACCTAAAAGCACCAATTCCTATAAATGACCAAGTTATCTGTACACAGTATTTTGAATTCAATGACTTTTGACTGATTTATTATACGAATACTACACATTTAATAAAACCAACTTTTCGAATTTTATTTTAATTTATTATAACTAGCTGTTCCCCGCGACTTTGCCCGCGTGTAATTTATTAGGATTGGATTTCATGGGTTTTCATTTTTTGCGCGGAACTCTAATTCTTTTTCTAAATTAAAGGTAGCCTAAGTTCCTCCTTATAATAACAGCTATCTGCCAGTGAAAGTCTCGTCAATATTGGTTCAGCCTATTCGGAGATCAGCCAGAACAAAGAGACAGACAGACAGACAAAAATTTTAAAAATTGTGTTTTTGTTATAAGTACCGTATTTACTGTCATATTCATTTAGTAAAAAAACTGGAATTTGGACATTATAAACGAACACATAATTTTTTAATTTTATAGATATATATTAATAGACGCGCAGACTTGACGACTTCCAGCCTCCCGAACAAGCCGGTTTCCGAAAAGGCTTTAGCACCATAGACCTCATACATACCCTTCGGCGAATTGTAAAGAAGTCCGAGGAGTACAATTTGCCACTATGTCTGGCCTATATAGACTATGACAAAGCCTTTGATTCCGTCGAAATTTGGGCGGTGCTGCAGTCCCTTCAGCGGTGCCAAGTTGACTGTCGGTATATCGAAGTGTTGAAGTGCTTGTTCAGTAGGGCTACGATGGCTATCCGAGTACATAACCAGAGTACGAAATCCAATTGCAGATAGGTGTAAGACAGGGTGACGTCATATCCCCGAAACTCTTCACCGCTGCATTGGAAGACGTTTTCAAGCTTCTGGACTGGAAAGGATACGGTATCAACATCAATGGCGAATACATCACTCACCTTCGATTTGCTGACGATATACTCCTTATGACAGAATCGCTAGAGGACCTAAGCACTATACTCAATGACCTCAATAGTGTTTGCCAACGGATAGGTCTTAAGATGAACATGGACAAAACAAAGATCATGTTTAATGTCCATGTCACACCTATGTTGGGAACACTAAGCTCGAAGTTGTTGACGAGTATGTTTACCTGGGACAAATAGTCCGACTAGGTAAGTCCAACTTCGACCGAGAGATCAATCGACGGATTCAACTCGGTGGGGCAGCGTTCGGAAATTACGGCACATCTTCTCGTCAGGTATACCTCAAACCTTGAAAACGAGACTGTACACCCAGTGCGTGTTGCCAGTGATGACATACGGAACTAAGACGTGGTCCTTCACTGCTGGCCGGATGAGGAAGTTCAAGGTCGCTCAGCGAGCTATGGAGAGGGCTATGCTCGGAGTTTCTCTGCGTGATAAACTCAGAAATGAGGATATCCGCAGTAAAACCAGAGTGACCGACATAGCCCAACGGATTAGTAAGCTGAAGTGGCAATGGGCCGGCCATATAGCTCGAAGAACCGACAACCGATGGGGAAGAAAGATTATCGAGTGGCAGCCTCGTACCGGCAGGCGAAGTGTAGGGTGTCCCCCCACTAGATGGAGTGACGACCTGGTAAGATATGCAGGAAGTCGATGGATGCAGGTGTCTCAGGACCGTGCTTTGTGGCATTCTTTGGGGCAGGCCTATGTTCAGCAGTGGACTTGTGAAGGGCTGTAATGATGATGATGATATTAATAGACAGGAAATTATATTAAATAAGATTTAGATATTATTAAATATCATTTTATTTATCTTTCTACACATATATATATATATATATATATATATATATATATATATATTTTATATATAAAATATATCATATATATATATATGATATATTTTATAGGAGTCACGCAAACCTAACGCCTACGGCTACGTCTCCGTCGATCGAGAAATGAAATCCGTTCCGTTTGAACTAGGACTGTTGATAAAATATCGATATATCGAAAAATCTATTTTATTATTTAGAAATATCGATATTTATTTCTAATATTTTCGATGACATATATTAAAATATTATTTATTTTTTTCACGTAAATCATTTAATCTACAACACCATCGTAAACTTTAATCCTAATCCTTGATGGACCCAATCTACTATACTTTAATTACACTATATTATCTTTTTCATTATTACCCAGTTTATTTATTTGCTTATAATCTTAAAAAGAAATGTAATTTTGTATAGTTTATCTCTGTGATATTAAAATCACTATAATCTATGAAACTTACTCGTAGTACTACTTTACTTACTATGAGTTTTGGCAGGAACTTGACCGTCGACAAATTGTTGCTCCTGTTTCATCGTTTAAATAATCGTTTTAAGTGGATTTTTATCAAAATGATGCGTATATGAGTATAAAGTGTCTGCGCATGTAAACTATTAGAGAATACGACGAAATAAGTGCTTAGATTTTGGTATAAGCCTCAAGTTATTTTGATTGCTTAGGCGTCTTATGATTTACTTCCGTGCTATCAGAAATAGCTGTTAAATATTTGAACGAATTACTTCTACAATCAATCTTTTAGTGCCCAATAATCGCAGTATTGAAACAGCTGAACATGTAAAACAAAGAGTATTTTTGAAAAAATATTGGTAAACATAATTGTCTTATTTAAATTAACCAATAATTAAAGTTAAAGTTACAGCCTATATACGTCCTGATTCTGGGAAAAGGCCTCTCCTTATTTCTGAGAGGGTTTTAAGTTAAGGAAACGTATGCCGCGCTGCCCCAATGCGTGTTGGTGAACTTCACGTTTTCGAATTTTTTATTTTACTCTCACACATGCAGGTTTCACCTCACGACGTGTTCCTTCATTGAGGAGCACGTGGTAAATCAGCACTTAAAATTGCAATTAACAATTTCATTGATGCCGGCGGAGATCGAACCCGGGTTGCTCGCGTTCTGTGAAATTTGCAGCAAGCGTTAACCATCTGAACTTCCACGGCTCATTAATGATTACTCAGAACTATAACCTAACATTTTCATACATATATAATTTAATTTGTTTAGTAAATATACTAAATTATAAACTGTGTAAATCATTTTAAGCAATAAGCATCGATATATCGCTTATGTATTCGATATATAAAACTCCGATATTGATATATTTGTAATTATCGATATATTGAAAATCCGCTATTTTAAAAATATTAACAGTCCTAGTTTGATCTGATCAGTTTGAATGATCAGCTGAACTAATGTAAGTTTAACTGACCGTGTGCGGGGACCATAAAGCTTCGGCCAAACTGAGGCAAATTCCGCGCGGGACGCGGGACGCGAATCTGCTCGCTGCGAATCGCTCGCTTAGCCTCCCAAATTGAGGCGAATCCCACACGTCATTAGTTTTGGTTTCTCAATAGGAAAACATGCCTTTTGATATTGAAACTAAGATTTTGTTTTTATTAGCATTAACTGAAGAAGAATCTCAAGATGTGAGGAAGAAAAGAAAATGGGATGTGAGGAAGAACAGAAAAGACGTACTCAACGAATAGAATTGGGAGAGTCTCACAATTTGAATTTTGGTAAGTTAAGAGAGCTCTTTGCTATCGTGTTGAGCACCTGCGGAATCTCTAATCCTATGCAACTGTGGGAAAAATATAAAGTTGCTTTATCGGAAGATATCGCACACAGGTACCAAGGGACAACACCACAAGCCAGTGAAAACATATTTTTCAACGAAGCGCTCAAATCAATCGAGAAATAAGTTTTCGAAATGGTAGGTAAAGCTGTTGTCAGATTTTTGCATGTCCGCCCCACAACGAACAAGCGAATTTTCCACTGATTTGCTTAGGGAGCAAAATTACAACACCGCTGCATTGGGGGCTCAAGTAGCACAAACGGAACCCCAGCTGTTACCAGAGCAAAAGCATTTTTTTAATAAAATTGTGGATCGTATGGAGAGCGAAGAAGGTGGTTTATATTTTTGGACGCACCAGAAGGCAAAGGGAAAACATTCCTGTTGAATTTACTGTTAGCGCAGTTCCGCAAGGACAAGAATGTCGCGCTAGCTGTTGAGTCTTCTGGTATAGCCGCGACCTTGCTTAGTGGAGGAAGAACTGCTCACTCGGTATTCAAGCTACCACTAAACCTCGCAACTGAGGAAACACTAACTTGCAATATGAGCAAGAGCAGTGGACGAGGCACTCTATTGCAGAAGTGCAAATTAATCGTGTGGGATGAATGTACAATGTCACACAAACGTGCGATCGAGGCGCTTGATCGTAACTTGCAAGATATCCGCGGAAACTGCGTGTTGATGGGTGGAATAGTCGTCTGGCTTGCAGGCGATTTCCGGCAGACGTTACCGGTTATGGAGCGAGGTACTGCGACAGATGAGATCAACGCGTGCCTCAAGGCTTCACCGTTGTGGGCAAAAGTAGAGAGAATGCATCTCACAACAAATATGAGAGTACAGCTCTACAATGATCATGAGTCTGGTGTTTTTGCTCAAAACCTCATCGATATTGGCTAAGGCCACATGGCAACGGAGATGAACACGGCCTGATAAAATTTGAGACCCCCTTTTGCGAGCTCCGTGATTGTGAGCTCCGAAGATAACCTAATCATTAAGATTTTCCCAAACTTACAACAAAACATCGTCAATGAAAAATGGTTATGTAAAAGAGCAATTATGGCGCCTAAGAAGGGATAGGTGGGAAAAATCAATTAAAAAAAATCCTTGATTTAGTAAATGGTGAGGTCACGATACAGTTATGGCAAGTGACGACTCAACTACATATCCAGTAGAGTTTTTAAATTCACTGGAGCTGTCGGGGGTGCCGTCCCATAAGTTAGAGCTAAAAGTTGGAGTGCCTGCTATACTGATGAGAAACTTGGATGCACCAAGATTATGTAATGGCACCAGGTTACGAATCACTGAATTAAGAAGGCACATTGTGGTAGCTATAATCATCACTGGCGGGGCGAAAGGCGAAACTGTTTTGATTCCACGAATCCCTATCATCCCAACGAACTTGCCTTTCCAGTTCAAACGTTTACAGTTCCCTTTGAAAGTAGCCTTCTCTATTACGATAAACAAGAGCCAAGGACAAACATTGAAAGTCACCAGAATTAATTTGGGTATCCCCTGTTTCTCACACGGGTAGCTCTACGTCGGTTGCTCACGTGTATCGAGGGCCAGAAATCTCTATATTTATACAGAAATCAACAAGTCTTGAAATGTCGTTTATAGAGACGTATTGCAGTAGAATTCTGGTGCACTTACTGTCAAAATTATTTTCCTGACTTTACCTATTTTAGCACTTTTTTTCATGTTCCAGTGGGAAAATTCAAATCATTATGTCGCTTGTGAAAACGCGGGGCGGAAAGCTAGTTTTTAACATATTTATTGCTTAATCTGTTTCTGAGTGTAGTGTTTTTTCTAGTCAAGCACTGGCTTATAATAATAAAGAAGTGCCAACTTCTACTGCATGAGGTGCACTCTGGTGATTGAATGATGAGACTTTGGCGGAAAGACATCCTTAAATGCTGTACCCAATACTGGATATGGAGAGCAGCATCGCCATTGCGATAGTATCGGCTCTACGTTCAGCATCCCACCTGCTCAGTGTTTTAAAGGTGAGCATATCTTTGAAGTAAGGCAAATCAAAACAAATTATAAAGTAATAATGGGGTGTATAAACTATGTATAGTAGGTACTATGCTTCCTTTATATACTATATAATTTTTATTCCTTTATAATACTACAGCTAGCTTCTTATAGAGAGAATCTAATTCAATTTTTAAACTTTGATATAATTGCAAAAATTAAAAATAGAAAAGATATTTGGAGAGAAATTTAACTGATAACAATACTATCAGCTTTCTATAGAAAATTTGAGAGAAAAAACGAACCTTCAAATACACAAATATTCGATATCTCTACTTCAGCTAGACCTGAGCTCGTTATTATCAAAGGATAATAACGAGTACATCCTTTGATGTACATCCCTAAAAATCAAGTATTAAGGCACTATATGTTAATATCACGCTGTGTAATAAATCTCTTTGAATATTTAAATTGTAAACTCCATTTTATAGTTTCGTCACTATTCATTTATTACAGAATTTGAATACAAAGTCCAATAGTTTATTTTTTACTTTTGAATATTTTTAATTCAAACATGGTTATAACATGTAAAAGCTTTTAACCCTCTGCAACTGACGTGGCTCAATTTTTACAATTGTATTGACGTGGTAGTATACAGACACCATTTCAAAAGCAAATATTTTTATAGAATTTAATTATGCAGGGATTTTATTTATATCTATCAGATTGTTAGCCTAATATTTATATTAAATGAACTTTAAATAAATAAAACAATTTGTATTTTCAAAAATAAACTGTGTTTATTGACTTTACACAAATCAGTCTATGAATATCTATTTAAATATTAATGACATAGGAAAAATTAGAATATCAACTTTTTTTAAATTTTACATTAGTCATTTTAAAAATTAACAAGTACACTAATCAGTCTAGAGATAATGAGACACATTCATTGGTTGGCTTCAAAATTAGACATTTTGAAAATTACAGCTTTATTTGACAATTATCACACAGTGGCTTGGAGCAAAAATTGGCTTTGAACAATCACAGCAACAATATTTAGTTTTTCTTTTTATTTTTGTTGGACAAATAGAACAAAGTTTTCTGACACTTGGTGGAGCAGACCGAACTACTGGTGGTGGAGGGAGGATATCCTTACCTAAAACTCTAGTGATTGTCATGCGCAGCTCCCTTGGCAATCTTATTCAATGCCATATTCAATAAAAAAGTTGCTTTCATCATTTTCTCATCACTGTCAGTACAATTTTGATACAATACAAAGCTATTTATGCCTACCATGGCCAGCATCCTTTGTAATATTGCCATAGACCAACGACGAGTTTTACGGCTGCAACAATATATCGAGCATTTTTTATCCACCTCATCCACTCCACCTTTTGTACGGTTATAGTCTACAATCATAACTGGTTTTTCTGTATCATTATCTATTTATTGAATGTGATGAGGAGAAGAAATCAACAACACGGCTTTATAAGGTTTTGGTACATATGATAAAAGTGAATAGTCTTTCGTAAAACCATACAACAAACTTTCTATTGATTAATTTTTGTTCGGCAAGAAACAAGGTGGTATTTCTGCTTTATTTTTTTTTTCAGAGTGCCCAGATAAGTCAGTCCTCTTTTCAGCAATGTTTCGACTAGTGGTATCGAGCTAAACCAATTGTCAGCAGTAATATTTCGGTTCGATTTTTCTACCACTTTCGCAAGTCTTAATACTAACTTAGTGGGTACTGCCATTTTTTTCTTGATCGGTTAAGCCTTTACTATCTGAATTCTTACCATGATATATACAAGCATTGTAAATATAGTATGTTTGAGCATCTACTAATAATAAAATTTTGATACCATATTTTGCTGGTTTCTGAGGCATATAAATGATGAACTTGCAACGACCTCTAAATGGCAGTAACATTTCATTGATGCAGAGGTATGGTCCAGGGGTATATTGAGACTGACTCTTTGATATGAACTTATGAAACATATCGGATATTGGAGCAAGTTTATCATCTTTTAGACGTTCCTCTCTGTTAGTCGAGTCATCAAATCTAAGGTAGATCAAACATGAAAAACGCCATTTGGACATCACGCAGCGCAATATTTCACGGCCTGTGCCATCGGTGGCAAATATTGTATGGAGATCTGCATCGTTACATTTGAAAACTGATGAATAGTACATCAAACCAATGAACGCTTTTATCTTATATATTTATATTTGTGTCACAAAGTTCGGCCTTAGTAGTATTTTTGAACTTAGTTCGGTAGAAACTGACTTTCTGATTAGTAAATCGCACCAGAGATTCTAACGTTGTGGGGTCAATCGGCTTAGACAAAAATTCCGAGTAACCTTCAAAATTAGTTGTTGTAGTACGGCCTGGTAATCGAATTATATTATGAGCTGCAAAACGTGATGTTCTAGAACGCTCTTGTTTACTCCAAATGAAACCGTTTTTACCTGTGAAGTGGTCTTCTGACTCGTCGGAAGATCGTTAGCATTCAACCACAGTGGCAGGATCTTGTCGCGCTTCTAGGTTTTATTCTGGATCTTCACCACATAAAACAAAGTCTTCTTGAAGGTGTTGGGTTTCCGGCTCGAAAGTCGGATCTTCATCTTCATCGTCAACATCACTAAACTCATGGTCACTTTCCTCTTCCAGCCACTCTATTATTTGACTTTCGTGACCCACAAAAGTTCCAGCCGACGTTCTCTTACGAGTTGAAGAAGTATCTGGTCTAGGGTTTTTACTTGAGTCGGCCATCTAAAAAATAAGTTTGTCCTGTAAATTACGCATAATTAGCTTCCGCCATTTCACACCTGTGGACTACAGATACCATTTCGCGATACAACCTTTGTTACTCAGTGATAATATAGCATTCAGGTAGTGAAATAATGTTTTAAATCGTCCCAGTACTTTTTAAGTTCATTCATTTGAAATAAAAATACAAATATATATCCTTTATAATATTAGTGTAGAAATAAATGGTGTAAATAAAATAAAATTGTAAGATAAACTAAACTTAGTAACTGATGTGGTTGTTTAGGAGACACTATGGAAATATAATAATTTTACTGATGTGGTAGTATAGTAGACACTTAACACTGATGTGGTAGCCTCGTGGACACCTACCTCCCAATACGCACACGTGCGCCCGCTACCGCGGCCTTCCGCACACTGACCGACGCGCGAGTTTACTCCGGCAAGGTACTAAGAGTGTCAACGCTCAAATTTGAGGTGTCTGTTGGCCGTGTAGTTGTGGTATCCCATATTGTCGTAAGAGGTGACATCATGAAAAAAAAACACGGAGATGGGCAACAGCGTTAATAAAAACCTAAAAATAAAAAGCTGCAGTTGCCAACGCGCCATCTATGGCAAATATCCCGAATATGAGACAATCTATGGAGAGGGCTATATTTAGGAGTGGACATTTGATAGGCTGTAATGGTAATGCTTATATATTATTTTTTATAATAGCTAAAAATTAAAAAAAACTTTACTTTTATTAATTAAAATAGTAATTTTTTTAGTAATTATTTCACGCAGGTAGCAAAAGTGACAGAGACCTGACTATATGGTGCATGCATTAACACTTCCAAACGAAGCTCTCTTAATTTTTTCTGAGGGGCCAAAAATGTGTGTGGTTTGGCGTTATCATGATGAAAGTCCGCTCCTTTTCTGTTGATCAATTCCGGTTGTTTTTTCTCAATTTATTGTTTGAGTCTCATTAGCTGTTGGCAGTAGAGATCCGAATCAATGATTTCGCCCGACGGTAGAAGCTCATAATAAACGATGCCCTTCCAATCCCACCATACAATGAGCATCACCTTATTGTGTGTTAATGCGGGTTTCGGTACAATCTGTGGAGCTTGACTACGCTTTGACCATAATCTTTTTTACAATTTCTTGTCGTAGATGATCCACCTAGTGATCAATCCTTTAAAAATGTCCTGATTTCAATAAAGAGTCGCAAATGAGTACACGACTCATCGGGTTTCATTCAGTGAGCTCGTGTACTACCCAAATATCGAACATTTTTGTATAGCCAGACTTTTTTAAATGGGGGTCAAAACTGTTTTGTGACAATCCTCAACCCCTCGACTATGACGTTACTACTAATGTATCGATCTTGCTCCACCTTCTCAAAAATGGCATTGACTTTATCCGTATAAGGGCGACCAGAGCGAGCTGCAACTTTGACATCAAAATTTCCGAATTTTGTGCCACTTTTACTGATACTGCATTAGGTACATAAATGTCATAAACCTTTTCTGTCATTGAGTTCTATGTACTACGTACTAGAGAAGCTATTCCAAACAAAAATTGTGCGCTACTCTGTCTTTGCGCATGCGCGGTAGATAGTAGAGTCACTTATGCGCGAAGACTTTAATTTAATATAAAATAAGATATTAATCTAAATAAATAATATAAGAATTTAATATAAAATTTTCTTATTTTATTCTAAAGAAACATATTTCCAAATCAAATGTAATAATAATTATCTTATGCAATTCACAATTCTTCAATTTACGCAATATTTAGTTTAGTGTACGGATTGCAGTACAGTTCAGTTGGACATAGTCAATATTCGGGATACGAAATCTAATGCGTAGTACATATATGTCGATGTTTTTCGCAGTTGATTCACATTTTTCCGTTTTTGTATTAAAACTTCAGAATGTATCGAATTTCTCAGTTAATTCAGGAAAACAGTTTAAAAATGGCGGGATAGTGTTTTTTACTTTTTATTTTTCTTTTTCTTAATATCCTATTTTATGTATTTATATTAAAACCAGCCAGATACAAACAGTACAAATAAAGAGATTTATCTTAAATTTTGTATAAACAAAATACAAACAAACTTTTACCCGATCTATTACCAATTCAAATATGTATTAATTTCACATAAGTTTGCATTTTATCAAAGAAACGTGAAAACAAAACCATATAATATAATGAACCTTTGAAATTTTCTAACGAGATCTGTCTAAATCTGATAAGTCATTTGAAATAATTCGTTTGTATTCGCCGTTGTTGCGTCACAACTTTGGAACTTTCCAATTTATTTGCTAGTTTTCACTTACAACGCTTAATTGTATACATGTTTCATTTTTATTATCATATACTACTTGCAAGACCACCGTTTATAGTTCATAAGTTTTCCGTAGTTGTAACTACTTTGTGTAAATACAATAAATAGTTATATATTTATCTTTCGTTTACCATATACAACAATGTGATCGATATGTTCATCGACCTCAGTATTCAAAAATTATTCTGATAATGCAATTTGTGTGCCAATATTATTGCAACTGGTATAAATTTCTTTAATAAATTCCTATTATTGAAATGAATTAAAATAAAATTTAACATACTTTCCGCTCATACTGTTATTATACGAATAAGTTTTCAAATCCATAATAATATACTGTTTTTACTACGGCTTTTTAAAGGAGTACACATAATAAGCCATCACAGAGTCCACCTAATGGTATGCGGATGTTATCGTTTATACTCTATAAACACCTACATCTATCCTTGAATAAATAATAAAAACCGGATACGTTGTCAGCGCTAAGGACTACCATGTCATTCCTCGCTACCAGTAAAAAGGTTCTCAGGTTCCTGTCACTCACCATGCGAAACACAGCAACATTATTCTAATACAGACCAATTCCTCCAGCAGATCTTTACTTTAATACAACGTTATAAATAACATTGGTCAGACATACAAAATATTTAATTAAATTATTTAAAAAATGATAGACTGTTGAAAATGCCATTGAGAAGAAATGCAAGTAGTATATGATAATAAAAATAAATACTGTATACAATTAAGCGTTATTTATAAGCGTTATGCTCAATGACCTCAATAGTGTTTCCCAACGGATAGGTCTTAAGATGAACATGGACAAAACAAAGATCATGTTTAATGTCCATGTCACACCTATGCCGGTAGTTGTTGGGAACACTAAGCTCGAAGTTGTTGACGAGTATGTTTACCTGGGACAAATAGTCCGACTAGGTAAGTCCAACTTCGACCGAGAGGTCAATCGACGGATTCAACTCGGTTGGGCAGCGTTCGGGAAATTACGGCACATCTTCTCGTCAGGTATACCTCAAAACTTGAAAACGAGACTGTACACCCAGTGCGTGTTGCCAGTGATGACATACGGAACTGAGACGTGGTCCTTTACTGCTGGCCGGATGAGGAAGCTCAAGGTCGCTCAGCGAGCTATGGAGAGGGCTATGCTCGGAATTTCTCTGCGTGATAAACTCAGAAATGAGGATATCCGCAGTAGAACTAGAGTGACCGACATAGCCCAACGGATTAGTAAGCTGAAGTGGCAATGGGCCGGCCATATAGCTCGAAGAACCGACAACCGATGGGGAAGAAAGGTTCTCGAGTGGCAGCCTCGTACCGGCAGGCGAAGTGTAGGGCGTCCCCCCACTAGATGGAGTGACGACCTGGTAAGATATGCAGGAAGTCGATGGATGCAGGTGGCTCAGGACCGTTCTTTGTGGCATTCTTTGGGGGAGGCCTATGTTCAGCAGTGGACTTGTGAAGGGCTGTAATGATGAATGATGACAATTAAGCGTTGCAAGTGAAAACTAGCAAATAAATTGGAAAGTTCCAAAGTTGTGACGTAACGACGGCGAATACAAACGAATTATTTGAAATGACTTATCAGATTTAGACAGATCTCGTTAGAAAATTTCAAAGGTTCGTTATATTATATAGTTTTGTTTTCACCTTTCTTTGATACGACTCTGCTGTCTGCTTACGGTGTTTATTAAATATTACGACTTTAATAAACACCGTAAGCAGACTTCTTTGATAAAATGCAAACTTATGTGAAATTAATACATATTTGAATTGGTAATAGATCAGGGAAAAGTTTGTTTGTATTTTGTTTATACAAAATTTAAGAAAAATCTCTTTATTTGTACTGTTTGTATCTGGCTGGTTTTAATATAAATACATAATATAGGATATTAATAAAAAGAAAAATAAAAAGTAAAAAACACTATCCCGCCATTTTTAAATTGTTCTCCTGAATTAACTGAGAAATTCGATACATTCTGAAGTTTTAATACAAAAACGGAAAAATGTGACTCAAACTGCGAAAAACATCGACATATATGTACACTAGATGTCGTATTCCGAACATTGACGATGTCCAACTGAACTGTACTGCAATCCGTACACTAAATATTGCGTAAATTGAAGAATTGTGAATTGCATAAGATAATTATTATTACATTTGATTTGGAAATATGTTTCTTTAGAATAAAATAAGAAAATTTTATATTAAATTCTTATATTATTTATTTAGATTAATATCTTATTTTATATTAAATTAAAGTCTTCGCGCATACGTGACTCTACTATCTACCGCGCATGCGCAAAGACAGAGTAGCGCACAATTTTTGTTTGGAATAGCTTCTCTAGTACGTAGTACATAGAACTCAATGATAAAAAAGGTTTTTGACATTTATGGACCTAATGCAGTATCAGTAAGAGTAGCACAAAGTTTATTCAAGCGTTTTCAGTCCAGGAATTTTGATGTCAATGTTGCAGCTCGCTCTGGTCGCCCTTATACGGATAAAGTCGATGCCATTTTTGAAAAGGTGGAGCAAGATCGATACATTAGTAGTAACGTCATAGCCGAGGGGTTGAGGATTGTCACAAATCAGTTTTGACCCATTTAAATAAGTCTGGCTATACAAAAATGTTGGATATTTGGGTAGCACACGAGCTCACTGAATGAAACCCGATGTCGGGCCAAATCATTGATTCGGATCTCTACTGCCAACAGCTAATGAGACTCAAAAATAGATTGAGAAAAACAGCCGGAATTGATCAACAGAAAAGGAGCGGATTTTCATCGTGATAACGCCAAACCACACACATTTTTGGCCCCTCAGAAAAAATTGAGAGAGCTTGGTTTGGAAGTGTAAATGCATGCACCATATAGTCAGCCCTCTGTCACTTTTGCTACCTGCGTGAAATAATTATTGAAAAATTTACTATTTTAATTAATAAAAATAATTTTTTTAATTTTTAGCTATTATAAAAAAATAATATATAAGTAATGCAGCATTACAGCCTATCAAATGTCCAATCCTAAATATAGGCCTCTCCATAGATTGTCTCATATTCGGGATATTTGCCATAGATGGCGCATTGGCAACTGCAGCTTTTTATTTTTAGGTTTTTATTAACGCTGTTGCCCATCTCCGTGTTTTTTTTTCCACGATGTCACCTCTTACGACAATATGGGATACCGCTACTACACGGCCAGTATCAATATTTATTATTATTCATGAATTTGTTTGTAGAACAAACAGGTTAATATATTTTTAGGTTAACCCTCTGCGACTGACGTGGTAGTCGAACAGACACCTCAAATTTGAGCGTTGCCACTCTTAGTACCTTGCCGGAGTAAGCTCGCGCGTCGGTCAGTGTGTGGAAGGCCGCGGTAGCAAGCGCACGTGTGCGTATTGGGAGGAAGGTGTCCACGAGGCTACCACATCAGTGTTAAGGTAAGTGTCTACTATACTACCACATCAGTAAAATGATTATATTTCCATAGTGTCTCCTAAACAACCACATCAGTTACTAAGTTTAGTTTATCTTACGATAAGTTATTTTTCGTATTATTTTGCGTTATTTTACAATTTTATTTTATTTACATCATTTATTTCTACACTAATATTATAAAGGAGATAAATTTGTAATTTTGTTACAAATGTATAAACTTAAAACTTACTGGGACGATTTAAAACATTATTTCACTACTAGAATGCTATATTTCACTGAGTAACATAGGTTGTATCGCGGAATAGTATCTGTAGTCTACACGGTTGAAATGGCGGAAGCTAATTATACGTAATTTATAGGACAAACTTATTTTTTAGATGGCTGACTCAAGTAAAAACCCTAGACCAGATACTTCTTCAAGTCGTAAGAGAACGTCGGCTGGAACTTTTGTGGGTCACGAAAATCAAATAACAGAGTGGCTGGAAGAGGAGTGGCATGAGTTTAGTGATGTTGTCGATGAAGATGAGGATCCGACTTTCGAGCCGGAAACCCAACACCTTCAAGAAGACTTTATTTCAGGTGATGAAGATCCAGAATAAAACATAGGAGCGCGACAAGATCCTGCCACTGTGGTTGAACGCCAACAATCTTCAGACGAGTCAGAGGACCACTTCACATGTAAAAACGGTTTCATTTGGAGTAAACAAGAGCGGACTAGGACATCACGTATTGCAGCTCATAATATAGTTCAATTACCAGGCCGTACTACAACAACTAATTTTGAAGGTTACTCGGAACTTTTGTCTAAGCTGATTTACCCCACAATGTTAGAATCTCTGGTGCAATTTACTAACCAGAAAGTCAGTTTCTACCGAACTAAGTTCAAAAATACTACTAAGGCCGAACTTTGTGACACAAATGTAAACGAGATAAAAGTGTTCATTGGTTTGATGTACTATTCGTCAGTTTTCAAATGTAACGATGCATATCTCCACACAATATTTGCCACCAATGGCACAGGCCGTGAAATATTCCGCTGCGTGATGTCCAAATGGTGTTTTTCATGTTGGATCAACTGCCTTAGATTTGATGACTCGACTACTAGAGAGGAACGTCTAAAAGATGATAAACTTGCTCCAATATCCGATATGTTTGATAAGTTCATATCAAACAGTCAATATACCACTGGACCATACCTCTGCATCGATGAAATGTTACTGCCATTTAGAGGTCGTTGCAAGTTTATATGCCTCAGAAACCAGCAAAATATGGTATCAAAATTTTATTATTAGTAGATGCTCAAACATACTATATTTACAATGCTTATATATATCATGGTAAGAATTCAGATGGTAAAGGCTTAACCGATCAAGAAAAAAATGGCAGTACCCACTCAAGTATTAAGACTTGCGAAAGTGGTCGAAAAATCGAACCAAAATATTACTGCTGACAATTGGTTCAGCTCGATACCACTAGTCGAAATATTGCTGAAAAGAGGACTGACTTACCTGGGCACTCTGAAAAAAAAAATAAAGCAAAAATACCGCCTTGTTTCTTGCCAAACAAAAATAGATCGATAGAAAGTTCGTTGTATGGTTTTACGAAAGACTATTCACTTTTATCATGTGTACCAAAACCTTATAAAGCCATGTTGTTGATTTGTTCTTCTTTTTTGATTGCAGACTATAATCGTACAAAAGGTGAAGTGGATGAGGTGGATACAAAATGCTCGATATATTGTTGCAGCTGTAAAACTCGTCGTTGGTCTATGAAAATATTTCAAAGGATGCTGGCCATGGTAGGCATAAATAGCTTTGTATTGTATCAAAATTGTACTGACAGTGATGAGAAAATGAGGAAAGCAAATTTTTTATTGAATATGGCAAGAGATTTAGTGCTGAATCATATGAAAACCAGGGTATACAATGAAAGATTGCCAAGGGAGCTGCGCATGACAATCACTAGAGTTTTAGGTAAGGATATCCCCCCTCCACCACTAGTAGTTCGGTCTGCTCCACCAAGTGGCAGAAAACTTTGTTCTATTTGTCCAACAAAAATAAAAAGAAAAACTAAATATTGTTGCTGTGATTGTTCAAAGCCAATTTGTGCTCCAAGCCACTGTGTGATAATTGTCAAGTAAAGTTGTGATTTTCAAAATGTCTAATTTTGAAGTCAACCAAAGAATGTATATGATTTTCTCTAGACTGATTAGTGTAATTGTTAGTTTTTAAAATATCTAATGTAAAATTTAAAAAAAGATGATTTTGTAATTTTTTCTATGTCATTAATATTTAAATAGATATTCATAGACTGATTTGTGTAAAGTCAATAAACACAGTTTATTTTTGAAGATACAAATTGTTTTATTTATTTAAAGTTCATTTAATATATATATATTAGGCTAACAATCTGATACATATAAATAAAATCCCTGCATAATTAAATTCTATAAAAATATTTGCTTTTTAAATGGTGTCTCGTATACTACCACGTCAGTACAATTGTAAAAATTTTGCCACGTCAGCCGCAGAGGGTTAAAAGCTTTTACATGTTATAACCATGTTTGACTTAAAAATATTCAAAAGCCAAAAATAAACTATTCGACTTTGTAATCAAATGCTGTAATAAATGAATAGTGACGAAACTATAAAATGGAGTTTACAATTTAAATATTCAAAGAGATTTCTTACACAGCGTTATATTCACGTGTAGTGCCTTAATGCTTGATTTTTAGGGATGTACATCAAAGGAAAGGATAATAACGAGCTCGGGTCTAGCTGAAGTAGAGATATCGAATATTTGCGTATTTGAATGTTCGTTTTTCCTCTCAAATTTTCTATAGAAAGCTGATAGTGTTGTTACCGGTTAAATTTCTCTCCCAAAATCTTTTCTATTTTTAATTTTTGCAATTATATCAAAGTTTAAAAATTGAATTAGATTCTCTCTATAGGAGGCTAGCTATAGTATTATAAAAGAATAAAAATTATATAGATTATAAAGGAAGCATAGTACCTACTATACATATTTTATACACTCCATTATTACTTTATAATTTGTTTTAATTTGCTTAACTTCAAAGATTTGCTCATCTTTAAAACACTGAGCAGGTGGGATGCTGAACGTAGAGCCGATACTCTCGCAATGGCGATACTGCTCTACATATCCAGTCTTGGGTACAGCATTTAAGGATGTCTTTCCGCCAAAGTCTCATCATTCAATCAGCAGAGTGCACCTCATGCAGTAGAAGTTGGCACTTCTTTATTATTGTAAGCCAGTGCTTGACTAGGAAAAACACTACACTCAGAAACAGATTAAGCAATAAATATGTTAAAAACTAGCCTTCCGCCCCGCGTTTTCACAAGCGACATAATGATTTGAATTTTCCCACTGGAACATGAAAAAAAGTGCTAAAATAGGTAAAGTCAGGAAAATAATTTTGACAGTAAGTGCACCAGAATTCTACTGCAATACGTCTCTATAAACGACATTTCTAGACTTATTGTTTTCTGCATAAATGTAGAGATTTCTGGCCCTCGATACACGTGAGCAACCGACGTAGAGCTACCCGTGTGAGAAACAGGGGATACCCAAATGAATTCCGGCGTCTTTCAATGCTTGTCCTTGGCTCTTGTTTATCGTAATAAAAAAGGCTACTTTCAAAGGGAACTGTAAACGTTTGAACTGGAAAGGCAAGTTTGTTGGGATGATAGGGATTCGTGGAATCAAAACAGTTTCGCCTTTCGCCCCGCCAGTGATGATTGTAGCTACCACAATGTGCCTTCTTAATTCAGTGATTTATAACCTAGTGCTATTACATAATCTTGGTGCATCCAAGTTTCTCATCAGTATAGCAGGCACTCCAACTTTTAGCTCTAACTTATGGGACGGGACCCCCGACAGCTCCAATGAATTTAAAAACTCTACTGGATATGTAGTTGAGTTGTCACTTGCCATAACTGTATCGATGGAAGTATTTGTCGTGACTTCACCATTTACTAAATCAAGGATTTTTTTTATTGATTTTTTCCATCGATCTGTTCTTAGGCGCCATAATTGCTCTTTTACATAACCATCCTTCATTGACGATGTTTTGTTGTAAGTTTGGGAAAACCTCAGTGATTAGGTTATCTTCGGAGCTCACAATATTGCAAAAGGGGGTCTCAAATTTTATCAGGTTGTCCTCATCTTCGTTGCCATGTGGCTTTAGCCAATATCGATGAGGTTTTGAGCAAAAACACCAGACTCATGATCATTGTAGAGCTGTACTCTCATATTTGTTGTGAGATACATTCTCTCTACTTTTGCCCACAACGGCGAAGCCTTGAGGCACGCGTTGATCTCATCTGCCGCAGTACCTCGCTCAATAACCGGTAACGTCTGTCGGAAATCGCCTGCAAGTCAGACGACTACTCCACCCATCAACACGCGGTTTCCGCGGATATCTTGCAAGCTACCATCAAGCGCCTCGATCGCACGTTTGTGTGACATCGTACACTCATCCCACACGATTAATTTGCACTTCTGGAATAGAGTGCCTCGTCCACTGCTCTTGCTTATATTGCAAGTTAGTGTTTCCTCACCTGCGAGGTTTAGTGGTAGCTTGAATACCGAATGAGCAGTTCTTCCTCCACTTAGCAAGGTCGCGGCTATACAGAAGACGCAACAGCTAGCGCGGCATTCTTGTCCTTGCGTAACTGCGCTAACAGTAAATTCAACAGGAATGTTTTGCCTGTGCCTCTTGGTGCGTCTAAAAATATAAACCACCTTCTTCGCTCTCCACATGATCCACAATTTTATTAAAAAATTGCTTTTGCTCTGATAAGAGCTGGGGTTCAGTTTGTGCTACTTGAGCCCCCAAGGCAGCGGTGTTGTAATTTTGCTCCCTAAGCAAATCAGTGGACAATTCGCTTGTTCGTTGTGGGGCCGGCATGCCAAAATCTGACAACAGCTTTCTCACCATTCCAAAAACTTTGTTCTCGATTGATTTGAGCGCTTCAAAAATATGTTTTCACTGGCATGTGGTGTCCCTTGGTACCTGTGTGCGATATCTTCCGATAAAGCAACTTTATATTTTTCCCACAGTTGCATAGGATTAGAGAGCCTGCAGGTGCTCAACACGATGGCAAAGAGCTCTCTTAACTTAGCAGCTGACTCGCACAAAACGGCGTCCTCCATTGTATGGTCCCAGTGGCCGTCATCTTCCAGAAGTCCCATCGCCTCCCACGCTTCCCAAAACGTGGCTTTTTCTTGTCCGTCGACTGATTTGAAGGCTTGAAAACTAATCAGGCCCCTGACGCGGCTTAGTAATAACCGTAAACAATAACAATCAAATAGTGTTACGTGCATAGTGTAAATTCTGCCCAAGGCATCTGACGCTTTTACACCATACCAGCCTTCGACGGGGGTGCCCAGCACACGACGCTTCTATTCCTTTGGTGTTGAATTTCACTTGTAATATTTTGGCAATTCTGCGTAGAGAAAAGTTCTGGCAAAGTCGTATTTTGGCATAGGTGGAAAAATGGGGTAAGAGTGGTCTTGGGCGGTATCGATACGCGTTTCCGCATGTTGGCCTCGGTGAAATAAACACGCTCACCATTGGGAAGGTGGACCGCAAGTGTCACTGTGGGGTACTTTTCGTGAAGCGGTAAGCCTAAAATACGCCATGCCGCTTCATTGCTGCTCACATATCGACCTGCTCTAAACGTCTGAACTTCATCTCTCGAGTCGAGATTAGCGTTACCCTGCTGCTGCATGCTGAATATTGCCTGATCACTGCCCTTGTTTATGTATTTACAAATGTACTTAATGGCCAGAACCGAGTTACAAAACTCTAGATTAATATGGGCATCAAAAGTTTTGGCAAGCAGCGGTGAGTACGAGACCAACCATCTGTTGTACACTACAACGTCTTGCGTAGTACCTCTAATTTTAATTGTAACCGCACGTCCACCATCTTCGGGCGCTCTTCGATTGTACAGTGGATATCCATTGTCATTTGTTTGTGTCACTTTTAGCAGCCCCCGAGGATACTTTTTGGTACACTTTCCGTCTTTCATGCACGGGGACGAAGGGTTCAGGCTTCCGCAAGGACCGTGAAGCATACTCTTAGTGATTGTATCGTAGAGTTGTTTATCCATTCAGGGTCGGGCAAATCTCATCAATTTGGTCCGGCTGCAATTTTTCTTTTGGCCACAGCAGCAATTGCACTTGTGGCAAGCCACGCTTTTGCCACTCGATTGAGTACATAAAGCACTGTAAGTCGCCACAAGCATGGCCTTTGGTGAGGAAGGCCACCAGTTTTTGAACTTTAATTCTAAAAACCCGTGCTACGTGTATATCGTGGCGGTCCGTTGGTTTTTGCCCTATCATCATTTTTTCTTTAATCTCTGTCCAGGTTGGGTTGCACGTGAAAGTGATAAATAATTCCGGTCGCCCATAGCTTCTGACGTAAGTGAAAGCGTCCTGGGTATTGTATATATTCATGGAGGTATCGCGGACTATTTACAAACAATGATGGGAGAATCACCATCTGTCCTAGGTCGTTCGGATTTACATTACCATCACTTGCAATGGCATCTTGCAAATGGACATAATTTTTTGCAGCTTTGGTCCACCCGATCCCTAAAATAGGCGACCGCTCAGACCCGTCCAACTACAGGCCTATCGCCATCACCTCGTTGTTCTCCAAAATAATGGAATCCATTATTAACTGCCAGCTCATGAGGTACCTTGAGGATCACCAGTTGATTAGTTACCGCCAGTACGCTTTTTCGTCGGGGTCGATCAGCTGGTGATCTTCTAGTCTGTCTGACTCATAGATGGGCGGAGGCAGTAGAGTCCAAGGGGGAGGCATTGGCCTTTAGTTTTGACATAGCGAAGGCCTTCGATCGGGTCTGGCACAAAGCGCTTCTTTCGAAGCTTCCTTCCTATGGGCTTCCCGAGAAATTGTGCAAATGGATCACCAGTTTCCTTGCTGATCGGAGCATCAAGGTCGTAGTACACGGTGCAAGCTCTGATTTCAAGCCTATCAACGCAGGTGTTCTACAAGGCTGCGTGCTATCACCAACGCTGTTTCTCCTGCATATCAATGATATGTTGCTAACAGAAACAGAAACAGAAACAGAAACTTTTTTATTCAATATAGATTATAAATAATACTTATTGAAAGTCACTCTTTGGTTTGATTACCACTGGTTCGGAAAAAACCTCTGTCCTGGGAAGAACCAGCAAGAAACCTTTTTTTTTTTTAAATAACAGCTTACAATCATGATGTTACACAAATTAACAACACAACAAATTAGAAATAGCTTGGTAGCAATCACCTCATTTCCAGGGGTTATTGTCATCCATAAATTCCTTAATATTATAATAACCCTTTTTATACAAACTTAATTTAATAAAGTTTTTGAACTTTGAGCAGATCAAACCTTGCATATTTTATGGAATTTTGTTGTAAAAGCGTATACATCGCCCCAAGAATAAATTAGTGATTCGATGGCATCGACTAACTGGTACTACTAGCTTGTGTCTGTTCCTAGTATTTACAGAATGAATATCACTTATTTTTGTAAAACTACTTTTATTTTTGTGTACGTACATTACATTTTCATAAATGTATTGAGAGGCCAAAGTTAATATATTAATTTCCTTAAATTTTTGTCGCAGCGACTCTTTAGGCTTTAAATCATAAATTGCTGTTATGGCCCTCTTCTGTAAAACAAATATAATTTCAGTGTCCCCATAGCAAAATACCATACGACATTATGCTATGGAAATACCTGAAGTAAACTAGTCTAGTTGTTTCAACACTGGTTAGACTTCTAATCTTTTTTACAGCATATGCTGCAGAACTAAGTCTGCTTGCTAGGGGGCTCCATTGAAGCTTCGCGGCTAGTGTGATTCCAAGAAAAATGGTGGTATCTACAAGACTCAGTTTCTCCCCATTTAAAATTATATTAGTATTTAATTGTTTGACATTTGGAGTCATGAATTTCATACATTTCGTTTTAGTGCCATTTAATGTTAAATTATTAACATTGAACCAATTTACTAATTTAGATATAGCATTATTTACTTCATCATATTTTAGTAATTGTCGACTTAATTTGAAAATTAAACAAGTATCATCTGCAAATAATACTATATCATGGTTATCCCCTACTATGTAAGGTAAGTCATTAATGTATACAAGAAACAGAAAAGGGCAGCTCATATTGTTAATGACAACTTTTTGTGTTCTCTTACTTAAATATGAAATAATTAATTTAAGAGCATCACTTCTTACACCGTAGTGTTGAAGTTTCCTGATTAATGTTTCATGGTAACTGGTAGCATTCATTGCTATGCGGACGACAGCATTGGTGATGCCTTATATACCGGCCATGCCAATATTTCTCGAGAAAACGTCGCCGAGTACCGGGACAAACTTGTGTCTGAAGTCGAGTCTTTGCTTAACAAAGTCTCGGATTGGGGCCGACTAAATCTAGTCCAGTTCAATCCCCAGAAGACACAAGTTTGCGCGTATAGCGCTAAAAAGAACCCCTTTGTCGTATCTCCTCAGTTTCAAGGCACTCCCCTTGTTGCCTCAGGTAGTATCGGAATCCTTGGCGTCGACATATCGAATAGTGTGCAGTTTCGTGGTCACTTGGAAGGGAAGGCCAAATTAGCCTGTCAAAAGCTTGGCGTGCTCAGCAAAGTGAGACAGTATTTCATGCCGGCCATCGCTTGCAACTTTACAAAGCGCAAGTTCGGCCCCACATGGAATACTGTTCTCATCTCTGGGCCGGGGCACATCAGTGCCAGCTCCTTCCACTTGAACGCATCCAGCGCAGAGCGGTTCGAATCGTCGACATCGGAGTTCTTACTGATCGGCTCGATACACTGGCACTGCGAGGAGATGTCGCATCTCTTTGCGTATTTTATCGCATCTATCAAGGGGTGTGCTCTGAGGAATTGTTCGGACTAATTCCAGCCGCTCAATTTCACCATCGCACATCGTGACAAAACTAACGTTACCATTCATACCATCTGGATGATTGGCGGGCCACCACTGTGCAATTTTGAAGAAGTTTTCTCCCTCACACAACTTCCTTATGGAATCAATTACCACCAGCAAATTTTCCGAACCGATACGACTTAGGAACCTTCAAGAAAAGAGCTTACACCTCTTTAAAAAGCTGGCAACGCATCTGCAATTCCCCTGGTGTTGCGGTTGTTCATGGGTGGCGGTAGTCACTTACCATCAGGTGAGCCGCATGCTAGTTTGCCCCCTCTTCTATAAAAAAAAAAACAGAGCAAAACTGGCAGACCGAGTTCGGTATATCTTGCGCTAAAATATATTTGATAACACCGAACTCGAACGGCTACGACGTGAGGCTGTACCCTCATCGGATGAAAATACTTCGGCTGAGGATGCGACGCCACAAGTTGCAGAGCAACCAGCACAGGTGGATGCCGTCGTGTATGCCCTAGTTGTGGTTGATTCAGACGATGACGGAACCGTCGCCTAGAAACTAGAACTAGAGCACAGGAGGAGTATATTGGAAGAGGCGATTGAGGAAACGCGCAGTTCGCCTCTCGAGAATCGACCACGACTTCCTCGCATACCCCTAAGTAAGCGGGAACGGGCTGTCGTGAGGGCTCTATACCCAATGTTGGTGACCTATTTGGAAGCCAGCCGAGACCTTTGCGAGACGGACTCAGTTCTTTTTGGAGTATAAGACACTGACATCCATTTTAAGTACGTCTTCTGAATTTAAAGGTGATTTCGCGTGCTCAAAATAGATGGGCGGTGGTCGTGAAATCAAGGAACCATTCCTCATTGACGCGGTCATTGGCAAAGTAGTTAAACCCAACCGTCGGAACTTGTCCGCCGCTTGGATAGACTATAGAAAGGCATTCGACTCAGTGCCCCATACATGACTAAAGAGGGTCTTCGAGCTGTACAAAGTTGACTGTAAAAATTGAGACTTCCTCGGGCAGTGGGGTACAATACTTTGTCATCTAGACGATCGAATGACGGATGCTAAAAGCCACATAAGGATAAGAAAGGGTATCTTCCAGGGCGATTGTTTGAGTCCAATCTGATTTTGCCTCTCCTTAAACAATGGCATTTAAATCGCAGTGGTAGGGGGAAGTCGCAATACCTCATAGGCATTCTGCTTCAGAAGTTCATCAGCTTCAAATACTAGTTCTGGTGTGTCTCGTTTTACAAGCAGCTCTGCTTTTATGTGATAATGTTCAAATGGAATATCATTCAAAGTAAGCCATTCTCTTATATCATTTTTGCGACTTTGTGATATAGCTTTATTTACAATGATTGAATGGTAACTGGCACTATCCATAACTAATACACTCGGCTCATTTAAATTAGGTATGACTAATAGCAGATTACCGCAACGACATGAATATAAATATTCATGTCGTTGCGGTAATCTGCTATTTTAGATTTAGTGCTAAATACTAATAATGAGTAAGGCACAGGACCTTTCTCCAATCCAGCATGTACAATTGTATACCTTTTACCAGTTGAAACATATTTTAATCGCACTACTTGTGGATGAACCTTGCCAAGACTTTTAAATTAAACTAATTTGACGGATTTTATCGCGTGTATTAACTTATTTTATATTCCCAACGTTTCGAGCACTTTCCAGCACCCATGGTCACGGGGGAGACTGAGGTGTATAACGTCCCAATGTCACAGTTAACTACGGCTACCTCCAGATTAAAAATTATTAAATTTTGTTCCGATCTACGCAGTATGAACTTACAGTATCATGAAGTCTTGCAGTTGTATGCTTGGGTTGGGATTTAATTTTACTAATTATGGGATCTCAAGCAGATGGTAGCACCCAGCCATCTTCTCTATTAAAAATTAGGATGTTTTTTGATTTCAATAGCCTCGCGAATCATCCTTGGAAGAAATCGGTGTTCTTTTGCGAGGATTTGTGGTCTATCAAATCTAATTTAGTGATGGGGGCGATCCTGTACGTGTTCACAGACTGCAGACTTCCCGGAGCGTGGATTAAAACATACTTCAAGCCGCCGAAGAAAATTAGCCAGTTTTTACCATCAGCCAAGTGCAATATTCCTCTGCAAGATGTACGAGTGTACAAGCTTGATTGTGATGTGGTCTCTCTTATATAGGACAAACTAAAAGATCCATAAAAACCGGCGTTAAAGAACACATAGCTGATGCGAAGAATAAAACCAAGTAAAACAGGGCCATACAATTGCATACCTGCAGTTTGAGTCAGATTGTGTTGAGCGATCGTGTCATTTTCAAAATAAAAATGACGAACAGGCCAAAATAATTTCGGTAGAATATATCGTAAATTAAAAATTTAAAATCCTTTATTAAAAGTGACAGCACACAAGCAATGAAATGAATTTATTTGATACACATCATTCATCAAAAAACGGTCCCGTCTATATATATGTAGGTCTGCATCAACTGACTTCCTGCATGTCACTCCATACGTTTTTCACGCAGAAGAACTCTGAGCATAGTTCTCTCCACAGCTCGCTGAGCGACCTTTAGTTTCCTCATCCGGCCAGCAGCGAAGGACCACGTCTCAGTTGCATAGGTCATCACTGGCAACACGCACTGGTTGTACTGTCTCGTTTTCAAGTTTTGAGGTATATCTGACGAGAAGATGTGCCGTGATTTCCCGAACGCTGCCCAGCCGAGTTGAATCCGTCGACTGACCTCCCGGTCAAAGTTGAACTTACCTATTCGGAGTATTTGTCCCAGGTAAACATACTCGTCAGCAACTTCGAGCTTAGTGCTCCCAACAACTACCGACATAGGTGTGACATGGACATTATACATGATCTTTGTTTTGTCCATGTTCATCTTAAGACAAATCCGTTGGGAGGCACTATTGAGGTCATTGAGCATAGTGCTTAGGTCTTCCAGCAATTCTGCCTTAGGGACTATATCGTCAGCATTTCGAAGGTGAGTGATATAAATATCGTATCCTTTCCAGTCCAGTAGCTTAAAAACGTCTTTCAATGCAGCGGTGAAGAATTTCGTGGATATAACGTCACCCTGTCTTAAACCAATCTGCAGTTGGATAGGTTTCGTACCCTGGTTCTGTACTGAGATAGCCATCGTAGACCTAATGTTCAAACACTTCATTACTTTGATATACCGACAGTCAACTTGGCACCGCTGAAGGGACTGCAGCACCGCCCAAATTTCGACTGAATCAAAGGATTTCTCATAGTCCACATACGCCAGACATAGTGGCAAATTGTACTCTTCATTCTTCTGTGCAATTTGCCGATATTTATGTATGTGGTCCATGGTACTAAAGCCTTTTCGGAAACCTGCTCATTCGGGAGGCTGAAAGTCGTCGAGTTTGCCTGCGAGACGAATCGTGACTCTCGAAAACAGCACGTAGATGCGGCTCAGAAGGCGCTTGTGTGTGTGGCTCCACCGATGACGCGTACAGCTGACCGTTGAATCTCTCAAATTCAATCAAAATCTCAGGTGTCCCGGAAACGATGTTGCCACATTCGGCCTTCAGCTTTGACAGTTGGCTCTTTCTGGAAAACAGATCTCTGGCAAAGACTTTAGAGTCTTAGTTAACTTTTTGTACATTTTTAAAATTTTCTAGATTCAGGAATACCTGTAGGTGGTTTATCCATATCTAATTAATACGAAATTTAACTAATATTTAAAAAAAAAACATTAACATTTACATTTTTTAACAAATTTACATCTTTCGATTTTAGTGCAATAATTACTTTAACAATTTGTTTTATCATCAGAACTTGCATGCTATTTTCACGGACTCTATTTTGTCTCTATTTTTTTTCTAATGTCTTCGGATTTAGTTAATAGTATTCCATAAACTCCAAAAATTATTAGCGTCACGATTTGCGTATTTATTAAAATAAATACGCTTTTCATTATTTTTGCAATACTGTAGTCACAAAGAGCTTTATTTTTTTTAAATATGTTATGCCTTTAACGTTTTAAGCCGATCAAACGGTAACGCTATTGAGTTTTTTATTACAAGAGACGGGGCAAATAAGCACCCTTATAAGTGAATAAAGCCGCCCATGAAAAACCGCAACACCAGGGAAATTGCAGGTGCATTGCTGGCCTTTTAGAAAGGTGTAAGCTCTTTTCTTGAAGGTCCCTAAGTTGTATGGGTCCGGAAAAATCGCCAGTGGTAAACAATTTCGCGGCCTTGTCATTTTGGCTATGGTCATGTAGATACGTTTTAACGTGGTAGAGCTATGCTGCAGCTATATTAATTGTATAGTTGTCGCACGAATGGGTCGGCTCGACCGGGGAAGTGACCATAACCTTTATCAAATTCAACAATGTTATCTAACATATATACCCCCGTGTTCATGGTTCATAACTGAAGGGTTGGGAATTAATAAAAATAAGTTAATTAAGAGCGATAGTATCCGTAAAAGTAGTTTTATTCAAGATTTGCTATAAATTCTCACTGTGTCGAATTTATGCTTTCCGCTCATACTTTTATTATACCATTAAATCTTCAAATCCATATGCTCTTATTTACTACGGTTTTAAAAAAAAGTAATGGTAATAAATGAGCACACAGTTCACCTAATGGTATGTGGATGTTATCGTCCACGAAGACCTACATCTATCCTTGATTAAAAATTAAAACGCGGATACGTTGTTACTCCTAAGGACTGCAATGTCAATTCTCGCTACCAGTAAAAAGGTTCTCCGGTTTTCTTCACTCACCCACTCACCATGCGAATAAGCAGCATTATTCTACTGTAGACCAATCTGTGCTGCAGTCATAATAAACTAGAACTTAATACTATACAATATTATAAATAACAAAGGTCAGACGTACAAATTATTGTAATAAGCTGTAGAACGTGCCATTGAGAAGAAATTTCCGCCAATTATAACCTTCAAAAACGCAATCTGTATATGAAAATAAAAATAAAACAGTATAGGCAATTAAGCGTTGCAAGAGAAAACTAGCAAATAAATTGGAAAGTTGCAAAATTGTGATGCTACAAACGAATTATTTCAATTGACTTATCAGATTTAGGCAGAATTTGTTAGAAAAATTAAAAGATTCTATTACATGGGATTGTTTTCACGCTTCTTTGATAATATACTTATGTGAAATTAAATACATATTTGAATTAGTACATTAATTAAAATATGTAACAATATTGAATTTTTATATACAATAAAAATAATATTTAATCGTTTCCATTACCACCACCGCTGAACATTGATTGCTTCATATTATTAGCGACACTTGCCATAGCTGCTACGGTTGCCAACCCTCTTTACAAAGACATTTTTATACGTTAAATTACGGTTTTTCTTTTTTAGTTTTTATTAAGAATTGCAGGTTTGTACATCAAAGGAAAGGATTATAACGAGCACGGGTCTAGCTGAAGTAGTGATATCGAATATTTTCGTATTTGAAGGTTCGTTTTTCCTCTTAACTTTTCTATAGAAAGCTGATAGTGTTGTTACCAGATAACTTGCTCTCCCAAAATATTTTCTAGTTTTAATTTTTGCATATACTCGTACATCAAAGTTTAAAAAAAGAATAGATTCCCTCTCATAATTATGTATATATAATAAATCCTTTATTTCAACCAACAATAGTCATAGATTGTTAGTAAAACTTACTTAGCCTAATGTTAGTATAAAATAAAATAGAAGTTAATATTAAAATGTTAGTCGCAATAGTACTTATCCTATATTAGTAATTTAACCTACCCCCGCCACACATAGCGAACTCCAGGTGGGATTATCCTGGTGCTGGTGTGTGTACCATTCCAAGCCCTCCAGAGCGGGCTATCCAGCTTCACAGCCAACGTGCTGAGAAGGGTGTTGGAGCTCCTCAATAGCCTGCTCATCATGGACGCGGCACGCTTGCGCATGATCGCGTAGAAGTCGTCCACACGAGCACCCGCAAACATAGCCGACGCACTGCAGTGTCGAGCCCTCCTCAATATTACCCTCAGCACATTGTTGTACTGAACACGCAGAGCACTTTAGGCTCGCTGCGTATAGTCAGTCCACAGACTGCACGTGTAAAAGGATTGGCAATACGCCTTGAACAAAGTTAACTTGACTCGAGTCGTACTACGTGCAAATCTGCGAGCCAAACATTGCCCCGGACCGACAGCGCTCGGCGCTCTCGTTCAATGTCACTGTCATCATCCAGGTGTTCAATTACAATATGTCCGAGGTACCTAAACTCAGCCACTTGTCTCAGAGGAATCCCACATAGCTGAATACGTGGCGTGAAATCAAGTGGTTTGTTTTTACCTCTGAAGACAATAAATTTACTCTTTTTTGAGTTGTAACTGAGTCCAGTCTCCTCGGCATATGCTTCACAAATTTTCAGCAGCTTTCGAAGCCCGCTGACTGAGGGGCTTAACAGAACCATGTCTTCTGCGTAACTAAAATTATTCATGGATACACCGTCTATTGAGCAACCGACACCTGCTCTGCTGAGCCTCTCAATCAGTCCGTTAACATAAAGATTAAACGGCCTGGGTGACGTCAGCCCACCCTGCCTCACTCCGCACTCCAGTTTGTAGGGATCACTTAAAGCGTTACCCCATCTATGTTAGTCTGGTTACCGTACCAATATTCCATCAGTGAAACCAACTCTGGTCTCAAGCTACTTTCCCGTCTAAGTTTTTGCCATAGGATTTTATAAGACACTCGGTCCAAGGCTTTAGACAAATCCAGGAAACACGCATACACCTGAGTCTTCCTGTCCATCTAGTACCGCACAGTCTGCTTGAGACACAGTATTGCGCTCTCCGTTGACAGTTCAGGCCTAAACCCGAACTGAGCATCATGTAACTTAACTACCTTACTTAACTGTGTATCAAGCAGACTATCCAGAACCTTAGCCGAGATGTTCGCTAAGGATATCGGCCTGTAGTTGGTTTCATCCGCTGCATCGCCCGTCCTATTCTTAAGGATAGGCACGACCACTGTCATCATCATCGTATCGGGTAAGTAACCATGACCAACACATAGGTTGTAGAGTAACTTGAGAACTATGTGAAGGTGCACATCCGCATATCTGAGGTGTTCGACGATGAGGCCATCGTGACCTGGTGATTTTCCACGCTTCATATCATTTATTGCTGATTTAACATCATCGATTTTGAAGCGCAGAGGGCTACCCCCCATATTCACACTGTCCCCAGCGTCACCATTATTTAACATACAATCAAGCCTGCACGGTTCCACCTTAAACTGCGACTTGAACAAGTTCGCTATATTCCGACACACACTCACGCCCCGCACTTGAGCTGAGAGACTCGACCTTGCATTCAGTCTGTTCGTATGCTGCCAGAATTTACCAAATTGCTTAGCCTCACACGAAGATGCCAGAATATCCATTTTAATTTGTTATTCATTATCCTGGCACCACTATATATAAACACCTACCTGTAGTATTGAAGAAAGCTCAGTGCCTATTAAATATAATTTATGATTCCTTCATTTTTTTTTAATTTGTTTTAATCTGCAAAATTTGAAAGAATTGTTCATCTTTAAAACTGAGCAGGTGGGTTGCTGAACGTATTGGCTTTACGTTCTACTCTTTCTGTTGATGCTGCTCTCTATAACCATTTCTGGGTTCAGCATTGAAGGATATATTTTCTCCAAAGCCTCGTCATTCACTCAGCAGAGTGAACCGCGTGCAGTTGAAGTGGCACTTCTTTAGTATTGTAAGCCAGTGTTTGACTAAAAAAAAACTACACTCGGACACAAATTTAGCCTTAAAGATGGTACAGATTGATTAACTAAGATCTGCCTAGTAATATAATAGTAATAGCTTATTTTTTTACATCTTTAATATAATGGATTTATGTAAAGTAACGTCTGATTATATTAATTAGTAAAGTCATTGATTAACTGTTTTTACTCTCCGTCGGCACTGTCCAGTGAAGTTAATCCATTTATTTACTTTAAAAATACGTTACACTACGTACACTTATTACATTGTTTTTCTTGTATAGTGAAGGTTTATCGCATACATAATTATGGACAAACACCCAAACCCGTGAAAATTATAGGTAGGCTATACAAATTATAACGACAGTGGTAAAAAAATTAAAAGGAATTGTAGTATACTTTTATTCGGGCAGTTTTCCATTACAATTATTTTTAAAAAGTGAAAACACAATTTTTTTGAGCCCAGAAGCATTGGACAGTGCTACCCTCCGGGAAGCTAGGAAGGGAGTGGTTATGTGGGACTCTATGAAGCGACCCTCTTTAGGGAAAAAGGGGCGCAGGCGGCGAGAAGCAGCTAAGAGGGGAGGTCGGCCGAAAGCTTGTTTGGGGGGTCCGAGAGCGAGTGTCTCGGTCTTCGGACTTGATAGCGAGAAGGAAGTGGGGATACATAGGAAGCTGCCTCACGAATAAGATGAATGGGGTTAGACTCTGAGGCTTTGAAAAAGTTCTCAGAGAGTGATTTTAGGAACTGTTGGACTGTGGAGAGCTCTAAGTCTCGGTGGAGGTCGGCGTTACGGACGTACCAGGATGCGTTCGTAGCCACACAAGAAAAGTGGTTTTGAACTATGTGAAGTTAGTTTAGGATTTTGGGATTAGTATGCGCAAAGATGGGGGCTGCATGTGTTATGACAGGTCGTATATAGACCTTATAAAGGGTTCGCTTGTTACGGAGTGACATTTTAGTGTGTCGGCCCAGCATACTATTGAGCCTACTCACATAGAATCGTGCGTTTTGAGTTACTCGCTTGACAAGGGGTCCGAAGGTGAGCCTCGTGTCAAGGTGACACCTAAGTATTTCGCGGTCATATGCCAGGGGACAGGGGTCCCTAGCATTCGGATTGGCGGAATGGTAGTGGGACGGCGTCGTTTATGATCGAAGTGAACGGCGGAGCTCTTCTCCGGGTTCACATCGATAAGCCATTTTTGGAACCAAGCTCCTAAGTCATTAACTGACTTTTGGATCTTGTTCCGTATGAAAGTTAGTGAGATACCTTTACAATAGAGGGCAGTGTCGACTGCGGAGAGGGAGAGCTGAACACCTTTCGACGGGAGGAGAATGTCGTTCGTGAAGAGGATATTTAGGAGAGGATCGGGTCGGATCGATACACAAAATCATCGCTGCGGGCTTTTATATCGCTGGCTGGCTGGCGGCTACTTCACCTACCTACGGGGAAAGAGACGCAGCAGCTAGGCGTGGCGGGCTTGACATCCGGCTTAACAATTGGTTAGCGACATCTAGCGTTACAAAATACATATTTCTCGCAGGATCGATACCGTGCTCAAGGGCTTCGCCACTGCACTACTGAGATGTTGTATTATTTTAAATTAATATACAAACTAATAGTAATTTAACCTAAATGCTAGTGATTATAAATTATGCATTTAAATTCTGGGGATTAGAGCGCGTTCAAACCCCCCGTTTCAACGGAGCGATTGAATAGCAATCACTATTCAGTGATTGGTAAAACAGGGCAAAACATTTGCATGCATGTAGTTTGAGTGAGATTGAGTTGGACGATTGTGTCTTTATTGAAATAAAAATTACGAAAGCGCCAAAATTGTTTCAGTAAAATATCTCCCTAAATTACAATTTTAAAATTCCTTTATTAAAAGTGACAGAACAATGTCAATTGGGGATATTTTATATAATAAATGGGCACGTCCGGCGGAGGAAAATGGTGGAGGGTGAATCTAACACTCCCCCAACCCTTTCCTCCCACCCCCGCCACCTATTAAAGCGACTTGATTCTTAACTTAAACCATGACAACAAACAACGAAACAACCAAAGAAAATGAACTTAAGAATCGAAGATACAAAGATACAATACACAAAATGCCGACGACAGTGGAATTATTTTTTGGGCAACACACGACGTGTCTTCTTGCTTTCTACACTTTGAACCACCTGGATGACTTTTTTACGCCTGGCCCCATCTTGCTGACAAGTAAGTACTAATGGGCCAGACGGGGAACTAGGCTGGGGCCTTTTAGTAAGAAGGATATCAAACTCTTCCTCAGTGGAAATTTTTATGCGGGTATCAGGAAGTTTAATGTTTTTGGTCCCATTAAAAGTTCATACATACTTCATGTCGAAATGCCTGCGAGCCTTCTTATATGTATTCTGTCGCATTTTAGTAAAAAACTCCGATACCGTGTAAGATGCAGTCTTTAATTTAGCCTTAGAACTCCAGACTTCGGATTTAGTATCATGATTATGAAAATGGACAAGTACAGCTCTTAGTCGGGACCACTGCCCGGAGCTCCTACTCGAAGGCAGCTTCAAGGAAGACTTGCTTATATGTGAAAGGCCCATTTTATTATGAATAAGTGCAAGTACCTCTTGTTCCTCATTTAATCCAGGCTCTTCAGGAATACCACTAAAAAGAAGCACCTTACGCCTTTGTCGCATATCTATTTCATCAATTACAGTACACTTTTGAAATCGTTGCTACAGAAGACTAAACACATTGCTCACTAGGTTTTTAAAAGCATAATATTTCTCTCTTAGCTAGACCAAAGTTGGATCTTATGGATCTAATGCAGCTTTCAAGCGTTTTTCAAACTCTGTCATCTTTTACATCCAGCTAACTTCAAGTCCCTTCTGCATGAGATCCACCTTAGTGATATTTGTCATCATGTGATAATTAATTTTAATGTATATATAGGTATTCACTTGTAAGCTGAGTTGTAGGGTGAAGCAAGTACCCCCCCGAACGGGTTCCCGCCTTGTCGTGTCGGGGGGGCTTAGTAGCCGTGGCTTGGTCACCCACGGTGAACGAAGAGGAACCCCTTGGCTGGCCCGTGGTGAAGGGCCGGCCCGAGGTCACCACTCCGAGTGGGCTTGGCGAGCCCACTTCGGATGTGTGTCGGTGGGCTGCGGTGGGAGGGGTGTCCGCTCCCTCTACCGCTGCAGCCGAGGTGGAGTCGTGGAGGAAGTGGAGTGTTGGTATGGCAATGCGCCACTCGCCCTATCCTCCGCGAATCAAACGGGGCCGCACCGTTGATGCGGTGGTGGTGGGGCTGCGGGGGGAGAGGAGTTTCGGTATTGCGAGGCGCCGCTCTCCCTACCCTCCGTAGCCGAATCTTGGTTCGCGGCGGAGCCATAGACCAGATCCGCCGCTGGGGTCAGGAAGGCTGGTGCTTCTGAGTGCTAGTTTTTCCTGGCCCCATGGCCTTCGCGCTTCGGACACGGGGGCGTCCGTTACGCATGTTAAGTTGGAGGCCGAGGAGGAGGGCGCGCCATGTGTTCTAGTGCGCCTTACCTGAGAGGGAGATGGGGAGGAGTAGTCCTCTGCCGAGGAGGAGCCGCCATGGGGTGGCCAGCGCAGGTGGGGCCACGGATGTATGCGAAAGCGTTCCCGTGGCCCTGCCAATATACGACGAGGGTTGAACACCATGGGGTTTTAGTCGGTGCGAGTCCGACATAACCCGTCCTTGCCCCCGCGAGGCGGGTATGCGTAGGCATTTCCCCATGTAAAAAAAAAGGGTGAAGCAAGTAAGTTCTTAAATCTTCTTAAAACACTTATGTTTATAATATTAATGAAAACTATAATTTGTAAACTTACTGATTTGAATGTAATTTAACTTAATTTAGATTTTAAATTATTTTTAATTGAATAAATAAACCGGAGCTATCAAATGTTGACTTTTTCACACCTACCCACCGAATAACTTCTATATTGTAGCGGTTCCCCTTTGGAGTGCAAAATGCCCACCTTTTATTCTCGTGGAGCCCTATTTTATATTATTTTATTAGATAAATTAAAATACGTTTGTTTACATTATTTATTTCTTTATCATGAACTATGAGTTAGTATTTATTGTAGTTCTTCAATCGAGCGTTGTCAACTTTTTTGAAGCTAAATTGACGAGTATCACGTGTTTGGTACTGATGGCATTCAAATAAATATCTTGATAACACCTGCAAGAAATATCATTTTGAAAATCAAAAGAGAATTGATATTTACTGCTGTATTTCATTTATCAATTGAAAATGATAATATCTTAAAAAAAATCGATTAAAAACGAAAGATGTTAAATATTGGCTCCAGCAAACGCACTAAACAAATATTGTTATATCCTACAAATTATTGTTTCATATCCAAGTGTTTGTCCATATTCATTTTATATATTTCATCATCATCATTACGGCCTATTAAAAGTACACTTGAGCAGTGGGCCTTTCACATACAATGTGTCATTGGGAGCATATTTACTATAGTGGCCACGGTTTGCAGGCGGTTTATCACGTGAAAAAATATCACAATCTTGTCAGATATTGTCCATCATTATCAATCATTCAGCAAAAGCACAGCTAGCAGCAAATCGCGTCCCGAAACCGAAATATAATATAAGAGATTACAAACCTCAATATGTATAGCATAGATATTTCATGGCTTCAACTGTGTGATATCTTATACGTTGTCTTGCTCCCAAGACAGACCGCCCATAACCTAGGCAAATGTGTGTGGCCCAATTATTCTTCTACATATCTATTTACATTTCTACCATGTTTGCTAAGAAACAATGAGCACCAACAGCTTCGGGTTGAAGCTAAATATTATTTATATATTATTTTTTTTTTTATTATTTATTTATTATATTAGCTGCAGGAGTTGTGAATATATAGTTTTATAAATATATACATCAATTACGACAGTGAGAGTTCTCAACTAAATCAACTATATAAATAGGTATCAAACGAAACATACCTGTTGTAAAGATCTTCACGTTAGAAGAAGAGTTTACATTGTGATGACAATGTGGACATAACATGTCTCCAACATTTCACATCGACGCAAGTATGAAAATTACTGCATCTCAAGATGACCTGCGAGAGACTAGCACAAAGACGAAGGGAATATGATAAATAAATATGTTTCCATATGTTTTACAAGCACAAACCAGTCAACGTGTGAAAATAAATGACATTCATTTCAATCATAGAAATCGTTAAATTATATTTTTATGGCAAAGATTTATATCTATATACATACCATAAATCTGTAGAAATGTCGTGTCTGTAGTTCTAATATATTCTGGAAAAACAATTCCAGGGGACTAAATAAAGAGCACTGAAGTCAAATTAGAGGTTTTTAGAATTTTTGTCTGTCTGTCCGTCTGTCTGTCTGTCTGTGTATTCCCGATTCACGCAAAACTATTGGACAGATTTCCGTGAAATTTTGTGTGTAGGTAGTTAGTAACCCAGGGCAATTTATAGGCTACATCTTTTATCCGATTGCGAAACTTCAAAAAAGGAGGGTTAAGTATTTTCTTCCCTCAAGATGTTAATTTCTATTTTATATTATTGATTATTAATATGTTTTTTTTTTAATAAATAACATATTTACAAATAAATACTAAAATTAGTTTTAACCGTTGCGTAATAATTTGAATTACGCCGACAAAGTTTGACTTTTGACAAAACCGTGCCATCTACCGTGAAATTCAAAAAGTAGTAACATTTTACCTCCATTTACTAATAAATAAAATTAAATTAAATAACTTACCTTTATATGTTTAAATAACTTAATTCATAATAATTTGAAAATCATAACGTTAATTTTTCAGTTCATTCGTTATTTCTTTTTCGTAAGAGTTAATAAATGTTATAGTAACTAACTACTTAAATAGGAAATAATGACATTTATTGAAAATCATAAAATGTGAGACATTTCTAAGTTCAATTTCCAATCGATAAAAAAGTTTTGTTTATCTATAAATAAACTGATAAAAACTGTAGGTAATCATTGCAAAACTCTTACTATCCAAGTTTAATTATGGAGATTTTCATATATGTATTGGCCAGATATTCGTATTAACAATATCATAAAGTAGTCGATTATGGCACGAAATGGTGGCATTTAATTCAATTTAACATTGTTTTTTGACGATATCATGATATAGCTTGACCAAATTAATTAATAGAGATCGTTTGGCGATATTAAGAATTAAACACAACATTGCTATTTCTTCATTTTGTTTATACCGTAAAATTAATTCACTACACACTGATAGCAGCGCTGATAGCGTATTTTTGACACAACAGAATTTTTAATAGAATCTACATCACTTTATGCCTAAATTACGTATTATATAAATGTTGGTGGCTTTGTTGTGTGATTGGGCCACCCCAGTCTTACTTCATATTATTGTCGCTGAGTACTAGAGGGTACAGCTTTTGTTTTCATATTTTAATCTCATAGCTCCATATTATTCCATATTATATTTCATATTTTTAAACTTTTATCTCATAGCGCCATCTACTTACTCCTAAATTAACTAATAATTAGTAACTAATGAAATTAATGAGAATCCTATTGAATAATTATTCTTCGGGTATCAAATATTAACAGACTTAAAATATCCAAACCGGTGTCGCGATGATTTATTGTAATTGTCACTTTTAGCAAAATGACTAGCAGAACTGTGTACATAAAACTGTGATTAAGACAGAATGTCTTTAGTTAAATGTATAAAGTGTCTATCAGCATAACAATATTTCACCAACTTCTTTTTGTAACAAGTCCAATGTAAGTAATGGAAAATTAAGTGAACTGTAAGATTTTAATCTCTAAACGATGGAATAGTTTGAATGACTAATTACTAGGTAGATTGGGTCTACAATAGTACAAAAACTTCTTTTCAGTTTTTATGAGATTTATTTAAGCAAATACGAGAGCCGTGGAGCTCGGCATAAGACTTCAAAGCACAGGAACAAAAGTGTTAGATTCCTGCGAGGACTAATGGAACTGGTAAGGAAATTTTATGTGCTTATTTTCCACGTGCTCAATGAAGTTGTAAAGAATAACTTAACGGCGAAACCTTGATGTCTAGGTAGTTTTAAAAAAATTGTGGGTATGTGAAATCACTATTTTGTACATGGGTAATTAGCAACCCTGTGCACAGGAATAAGACGTATGTAAGCTGCTTCTTTACTTTCAATGAGACTTATAAAACAGTTTGTCATATGTTAAGATAGCTTTCATATTTTCAGACATACCTACCTATTGAGATTTTTGTTACAGTCCCGGTTTCATAGTTGACATGAGTAAATGAACATCAAAGACAGCAAATTTTAAACGCATGTTTATTTTTATTTTAACTATGAGTAGAACTGCATTAATAGAATCTTGAAAGTTATCCGGTAACCGAATCAATCCAAATGTAAATTTCATAGTAGTACGTAAGCAACACAAATTCGATCCGCACCGACACCACTCATTTAATTGAATATGAAGTTTCGATTTACCACGTTCTCGGTAGTGAAGGAAAATATCACGAGAAAATCTGCATATTTGAGAAGTTAAAAAAATACTTCGGAAATCATTTTAGGTATACTTATGTGAAGTCGGTCAACCCTCGTTGGAGTCAACTTAATCAACTCTTTTTGTCCTAAAACTAGCTGCGACCTGTCCCCAGTAGTAGGATGTATGTAGGTTGCTACTTTTTTACTTTTAATAGGCCTATCCACTGCTGATCAAATAGGCCGGATATTTGCAGTAGTAGTCATGCTTGGCAAGTGGGTTGGCAACCGCAGCTTTTTATTACTCTGCATTGTTATCAGGAAGATGCTGCCGCCCATCTACTGTTTCAGTTTCCCTTCTGTCGCTTCTTATGACACTCACAAGACGAAATGGGATATTCGTTTCTATTTCACCGCCTTTACATAACTAATATATTTCTTCTCCCGTTCATCATTGCGATTTCTACCATAGATTACGAAATAAGTTGGATATTATCCATTGTTGCCACGCTTGGCAGGCGGGTTGCTAACTGCATCTTTTTATTATGTTAATCAGAAAGACGCTGCGGCCCATCTTATCTTATATTTCTACTCCCGTTCATGTATATAGTTCCTCGCACAAGTTCATCGTGAATTGGACTACATTTATGAAATTTTAACTTTAATTGGAGTAGTATTAATGATATTTCTAAATATACCGTAAACCGTATAATAAACCGTAACTACCGAGTAAATAGATAGTTATAATATAGTACTATACTTTAAGCGTGCTTATTTACTAATTCGTATAATGAAACGCAGATGTTATTTGAAATACTACAAATGATAAAATATTAGCCACTGAATTCCTTTTTTAATTAATATTTTACTGCAAGTTGTACAAAATAATGATTTATTAGGAAAACGTTCAATATTCATAAGATTATTTTACATACATTTAGCTTTTTGGGCAAGGTGGGGCACGGTCTGGCACTGTCCTTTCATGATTCTAGTATAAGTTCCCTATGACCTAGAATCATGATAAGTTCATCATTCATAAATCATCTCCATAAGTTTTTATTTAATTGCGAGTATTAAAGTATGTCTTATAAATGGCCGCATTTTTATTGCATTGACTTAGAATCTGGATTTTTTAGAGCTTCAAGAGATCGTAGACATACATATTTGATATATTGACGGCTCCGTGGCGCAGTGGCTTAACAATCAGTTGTTGCGCTAGGGGCCGCGGGTTCGAATCTCGCACGGAACAAGTATTTGTATGGCCTACAAATAATTGTTCCGGGTCTGGATGTTTGTCGTTGTGCAATTTATGTTTGTAAACTGCCTCCACGACACAGGATAAAATCCTAGTGTGGGGGTAACGTTACTAAAAAAGAAAAATAAAATAATAAGGATATTAATTTCAACTTGATACCTCTACGTGTTCCTGAGAAAAAGACGGACGGATGGACGAACAAAGAAGCGATATTTTAAGGGTTCCCTTTTTCCCTTTCTAGGTAAGAATATATTTTTTTAATTTATTATATTTCTAATTTCGTCAAGAAAAATATAAAAGCAATATATGAAGACCATTAGAGCCCTAAAAACCTTAAGCATCCTTTAAAAATCAGAGGCCTTTAAAAATTATTACAAGCTTTTATTTTAAATATCTCACTTGTCGTGCATATCTAACGAATAAATCGTTTAATATCGAATAAGGTAGCTGTGTAAGGTTATTGCAAACAGGGTGAACACTTCGCTTCCCCCAAATGACATTCATTGAATTTCAGAAGAGACGGCAGTCAAGTCGTCAATTAAGCGACCGCCACCGTAGCTCCCACACGTGCAGGAAACCGCCACTCTGTTGGATTAACGTTGTAGCCACGTTAATTATTACTGCACATAATTTTACGCCAACAGTCTCTGAACTAATTACAGAAAAATACGAGTGCGATCTACTTTCGTTTCGCTACCAACCAGCTTAGTTTCGTTGGTTTTAAAACACTATTTTTGCAATTAATCAATAAATTAGTCTAATTTTAGTATTTATATGGCCAATTTAAATTATAGTTGCTTCTTTTATCAGATATATAATTTATAATATAGCATACAAAACTTCAAGGTTTTCTCAGTACTCACCACTTCGGGTGAACTTGGAGATGCACACCCTCAACCTCACTTCAGTAAAGCTCGATTAGCAGTGGATGATTTTGGTTTGGTAGTTCGGAAACATGACGACAATCACCGTCACGGGGACTTTGTTACTCGTAGTAGGGCTCATCATAGGACTGCACATAATATAACATAATTAGTTATTTTATTTTAATGATAATAAATTTATAGACTGATATTATATACATGCATAGACATATTGAATCTCTTTCATTCTTTTTCTAATACCAAAGATTTTGAATTATGTGATACATGTTAGGTTACACCTTCATACCCTTTAAGAGATCAGTAATTTTTATTTCATTAAAAATAGTAGGTAAAGATACAGTTTTAATATGTCCCACAACAGATCACAGGTCTATTATCATTTCTGAAAGGTTTATGGAGCAGTCAATCGGTCATACTGTCCCAGTGCCTGTTAGCGAACTTTCCAACTTTACATCATATGCTTAAAATATTTCATTTCTCAAAGATGCAGGTTTTTCACAATGTTTAATTTTTTTTTTTAATATAGAATCCTAACCATTCCGTTTTAACAGATTGTGATCCGGTCGCATGGCTTTTAGGCTGAAATTTATAGACCGTACTTTGACTTTGCTCAGACTATACTTTCAAGCTAAGACAATGTCGGCATTTATAGAGCTAACTTCGAAGTCGTGCTGAGTGCGCGCTTAGCAAAGCCTAAGTTAACGATATCGATGACTTACGTAATACTCACATATCATTCAAAACCACCGTATTAATTTTAAATTGTTGTTTTTATGCTACTCTAATTTAGGTTACTACTCTAGTTTTAGGCTGATAGCATAATTCCGATTTCTATTTACGCAATTTCAATCTTATTTCAAATTTCTCAAAATCTTATTATATTTTCTTTTTTTTCTTTTTGATTTTACCCTTACATATCTCATCCGTTCCCGTTCTCATACGCCCGTTATCTATTTCATGTAATAATAACTTATTAATGAAATACAATTTGGATTGTTTTCGATTTTAAATATAATATATATAGGTATATATTATCCATGAATAAGCTTAGCTTAATCTTAGGCCAATACAACTATAAATTCAGAATCAAAGATTATGCTAAGCATATACTCAGCTAAGTTCTTCGTAAGCTAAGTCTGAGCAAAGTCAAAGTACTTTTATTTCAGCCTTAAATACGGTTGTTAAGATACACATTATGTTTGCTTTGTTTCGGCTTTCGTTTTAACGTTTGGTTCCGTTGAATCAAAGAAAATATTCACTGCGCAAAAATATACACTGGTTGAATTGAGTAATTTTTTCAGTATCGATTAAGAGCCCATATATTTCTTATACCAATATTAACCTAAGGTTATAAAATCGTATTATAATGAGAAACCATAAGGCAATTGTCATTGTAATACATAAATCCGATTCACGACGACAGGAGGAACAAAAACAGAAGATGCTGCGCTTCCTGATACCAAATCGAAACAATTTAAAAAAAAATTGCGCTTGCTAACTCTCGTTTGAGGAAATCTATGGGGAGGCATATGATAAGTAGTGTACTCTGGATAGGCAGTGATGAAGAAATGAGTTGCGAAGTGATTCCCACCTATAAATAAATAAATTTAACAATTTCAATAACTAAGCTAACAATTTCCACCAGTTACACAATAGTATTGCAAATCAGATCTTTATAAGGTTTTGTGTAGTAATGTCCTATTATTTGGTGATATCTATTCTAAGCCTGGTTTGAAATGGGGACAGGATTACTCCATACGCAGGAATTTTCAGTATCCAAAATATGAATATAAACAAACGTATATATTCCACAAGATGTTATAAAAAAACTCATCAGATATAGGCCGATTGCAAGAAACGAGCTTACTCCTTTCTAAAACGCCGGTAATGCATCTGCAATTCGAAACTAACCGTTAGGTAAACTCGTTTGTGTCCTCTTCTATAGAAAAATAATCGGTAACAGTGACACAAGGAGAAAATATTGCTTATTGGACTAGGAAAGAGGTATAAATTTAAATATAAATAAATTTGTAAACAAAACAAAAAACATTAATACTTTTTCCCATTAGGGTAAGCTATTGGTTTCTTGTGTGTATTAAAAAAAACTATTTTTTTTTATTATGAAACGTTACCCCCACATAGGATTTTCCCTATGTTGTGGAAGCAGTTTACAAACATAAATTGCACAAGGACAAACATCCAGACCCGGAACAATTATTTGTAGGCCATACAAATACTTGTTCCGTGCGGGATTCGAACCCGCGGCCCCCAGCGCAACAACTAATTGCTAAGCCACTGCGCCACGGAGCCGTCAAAAATAAATAAAAATAGTTTTTTTTTAAATACACACAAGAAATTACTTATTTCCTAATTCCCTGCAACGGGAGAGGCCCACGTCCTGCTATTCATTTTATAGGCTGATTAAGAAGGATTTAACATGTAATTCATTCAGCCACGCAACTAGTTTAGTCTAGATCGATTTAGTAAGCAATTCGGCAGCAACTAGTTTTATTTTTCGCACAGGACCGCGTGCACTTGCACTATGACTGAGGGGAACGCCTAAGTATGGCTACTCCCCTTCGGTCTGCCGGTGGCTCGTGTTGCTCTATGTAACGAACGGATTCGAAAGATTTGGAAAATATATTAATATAAAATACAGTTTTGAACACTCATGAACACTCTTTTTTTTTTAAGAATTGGAAAACATTTCCGAAACTCAACGTTTTTACATATTCTTAACATAATCAATAAAAAGTTATATAATGACTGTGATAGATAAACATTTTATAAAAATGTATGTCCTATGTGTTGATGTAGTTTGAATTAAATAATATGTCATTTAATTATTTGATGCTTAAACAAAAAATGTAGTCAGATCGAGAACCTTTTTCTTTCACAAACATTTACATTAAATCCCCACAATATATGCCTGATTCATATATTCAAGAAAGTTTTTTTGTTCTTTATAATCCGTATTATTATATACAAAGAGCTAGATGCACACAGTAAAAGTGTAAATATTTCAAATTTTTCACATGCATCTAACGACATCTTAAAGCTATACTTAGTAAGTTTTGGCACCAGATTTTGTATCATATGTGTTTTCAATAATGCTCTTTCTGTGAATTGTATTGGTTCATAAGTGAAAACGGATTTTTTAAATTCATAATTTAAAATTAAAAATTTTGTACAGCTGACTTCAATACGAGTTATTAAGAATAAATCAAAAACTATTGGTCCAACCTTGATCAAATTCATATGGAACTACAAGAGAAGTACGAGCTTTCAAATAAAAAAAACATCCAAATCGGTTCACCCAGTATAAAGTTATGAGGTAACACACATAAAAAAACATACAGTCGAATTGAGTAACGTCTCCTTTTTGGAAGTCGGCAGAAAAGAAACCAAGCATTTGGTATGCCACTTTACTGCGAAGACTTTTTCGAGAAGAAATCTTTTCACAAGCAGCTCATTTAAAAGAAAATAAAAGACGTATAAAAAGTAATAAACTAACTAGTGACTCTAGCGTTGGAAAAGTTTTCTATTGCTCATAATTTAGTTATAATTTACTTGCAATGAGCTCGTTAATAATTTTATTGATACCAAAATTATAACTTATTTTACTATATTCTTTTTACCCAAAAGTAATAAAATATACGTAAAGACTCGCTTCACGTATAAATCGATTATACTTTCACGAAATATACAAAGCGAATATTAAGTACTATTATAAAATTATTTATAAATGTAGATATCTATGTAAATTGTTCCATACATATTTATTACTATTGTATTTCATTTATATTAATACATATTTATACGATAATCAAATATCCGTATTATTATAATATACAAATTGCTAGATGCACACACTAAATGCGTAAATATTTCAAATGTTTTATATGCATCTAACGATGACTTAAAGCTATACTTAGTAAGTTTTGGCACCAGATTTTGTATCATTAGTGTTTTCAATAATGCTCTTTCTATGAATTGTATTGCTTCATAAGTGAAAACAGATTTTTTAAACTCAATAGAAACCAAGCATTTGGTACCCCATTTTATTGCGCAGACTTTTTCCAGAAGAAATCTTTTCACAAGAAGCTCATTTAAAAGAAAATAAAAGATGTATAAAAAGTAATAAAGTAGCTAGTGACTCTAGCGTTGGAAACGTTTTCTATTGCTCATAAATTTGTTATAATTTATTTGCAGTGAGCTCGTTAATAATTTTATTGATGTTAAAATTTTAACTTATTTAACTATATTCTTTTTACCTTAAAGTAATAAAATGTACGTAAAGATTTGCTTCACGTATGAACATATAACACTTTCACGAAAGATACAAAGCGAATATTGAGTACTATTATAAAATTATTTGTAAATGTAGATATTTATCTATGTATATTTTTACATACATGTTTATTACTATTGTATTTCATTTATATTAATACATATTTTTATACGATAAGCAAATATCTCTATATATAAAAATCAATTGCTGTCCGTTAGTCTCGCTAAAAATCAAAAACGGCTCGACCGATTGTGATGAGAATTTTTGTGAGTGTTGGAGTGGGTGTCTGGATGTTTTTGATTTACAATTGGAGCCGGTAGGTGGCACTGTTGTTTAGTTCCAGAAATTATCCGTGAGAAGCACGGGCAGATCGCTAGAATGTAATAAAAATGTATAACTCACGGTAAATTTGTTCATCATTGAATTCTACAGAAATTAGCGTTGTTTGTGCATCTTAAAAACGTACTTCTCTGTAGCCTTTACGTCTGGTGCCAAAATATGTTTATCGCTTTTCCAGTTATTTTAATCAAACAGTGGTTCTTTATTTAGCGAGTCAATAATCTCATTTAAATACTTAGTTATTAATTTCTAGTTAAGTATTTTAAAAACTTACGAACAAAAAAAGTAATATAAAGTTACTGACCTTTACAAACACTTCCCGAAGTATTGAGTATTCGAATTTCGGACCTGTAACTTACGACAGTAAGCAGTAAGCGATTATTCTTGAACAGGGACAACTTAAACAGCTCGTCATAAATTTATACAATTGAAAATCAGAGTTCATTTTAACTGAATTTGCTCTATGGAAACTGCTGGTTTAAGTGTTACAATCCCATTTTCGATTAAACTTTACTTTAATTAAAGTAAGAATTTAGAAATTAAATAAAAGTAAGAATAAAATGGTAGCCAGTTTTTTCGACTGTTTGCACGTTTATGCTCGCTATTCTCCATAAAGGCCGAATTTTCAGATGTAATTTTCAGTTTTATATTAAGACTATCTTCGGTTAACATTTATCGTTTAAAGTTACAGCCTATAAAAGTGGAACTGCTGGTCACAGATCACCTCAAATGAAAGAGTTTTAGAGTATATAGAGTGAGAGAGAGAGAGAGAGTACTGAAGAGTATAGGTCGAGCCATGTTACAACCATAATATAGCTGCAGCGTAGCTCTATCGATACTTTGACACTTCATATAAACAAAATTCACATGTTTTATCGCGATAAAATCCGTAAAATTAAAATTAGTTTTATTTAAATGTGTAGTGTTCGCGTAAATATAAGAAATCATTATAAAATTCACATGTCTTCGACATATTCTTACCTCAATGATGCCAGTTACTCAACGCCGACCACGTCGTAAACTTAAAATTACAATTTCATTGGTGCTGGCTGGGATCGAACTCGGTTTACTCGCCTACTGTAATATTTACAGCGAACGCTTTGTACCTGAGCTACCACGGCTCATTTAGCGTAGGTTTCGATTTAATCGTTTAAAAAATGCCAGTTTAATATGAATTTCGGGCACAATGACATGTACACAAGTCGATAGAAAAAGTGCAGATCTGTTGCATGTTAGCAGTTCGAGAGATCTGCATGCATAAATCCCCGAAGATTCGAGATCATTTTTCATTTTCATCTGGGAACTCATGATCGGCAGTCGTGCTTATGCCTACGACCAACGAGGCAGTTTGAACTTGTCTGAACACGAAGTGCATCAAATATCATTGAATTATAATTAGGATGATCGATAATTATTCCAAAAAAGCATTCGTCAACTCCAAAATGAAATCAAGTGCTATTTCGGCTTGTATTCTCAAGAATAAAATGGACTTAAAGCAGCATCATCAAAATCGCATAGTAAGGTTTCTTTTAAAATAATCCTAAGTTGTCGGACAACTTTTTCTAGGTGGGAGAATTCCTTTTCTGCCCAGCAATCTGTCTGGGTGGGTACTACACTCTTAGCTATTTCTAATGCCAAATAACAGTGCTTGCCTTGCCGTGTTTCGGCCTGAAGGGTATGCCGGTATAATTACGGGTTGTACGACAATGGACTGCATTAGTCACTTTTCTTCAGATAGACTGTATGGTCGTTAGTCACTTCAGTTTCATAAAAAAGTATTATATTGCATGGGTTATATTCTAAAGCATTACAATTAGAAATATTATCTCATAAAGTTTTCGTTTACGTGCGTCAAATAAACAATAAAGTTTTAATAAGCAATTATACTGGTACAGAAGTCTAAACGGCTTAGTCTTTTTGCCACTTTAGTTTTATTAAAAAAAAATATATTCTTAAACATATATTTATTCATAAAGTATTCGTTCGTATCCGTCAAATAAATAATAAAAAAATTATAAACAATTCAACTGGTACAGAAGCCGTTCAAACGTCGATTGTTTGAAAATTGGTGTAAAATTTAGTTATATTAGGAGATACACACCCAATTTAGGTGAGACTCTCGCATAAGTTGAGGAGTGGATTTTTTTTTAATTTCTTAATGCTGAAGTATCTGCTTGGATATTTAAGAATCAATAATTGTTTTACAAGATTACTTGACCTAAGATATTCAGCACAAATATCCACCCAACTTAGGAGGGACTCTCTCTTAGGTAAGTCTGTTTTAATACAAGACCTCTCAATTCTTATATATTTGTCTCGAAATTTTACCAATACCATTAGAGCTGTAATATTGATTAGTATTGTAATCATAGTTATTTGATATGATGTGACCTAATTATATAACTTAAATTATTTAGTTTTTAATTTAAATTATTTGTAAAATTTTACGTTTAAATATGTTGTATATCTCTCTCAATAAAATGACCATGAACCAATTTGTCGCATTAAAAATAAATGATCCATCGAACCTCAACAGAGTATAAATTAAACCTATAATGAAATGTATTGTGAGTTTTTAAATGGTCGCTATAAAAGTGAATAATTGCATTTAGTGTGCAAACTTGCGTTGCCACCACTGCAGGTTACGGATTTAGCGCTTTCGGGGCAAATTTTAATTTATTGCTGCATAATTTTTTAAATGTGCACTTTGCGTTAACGTTCAAGCGCTACCTGAGAGTATAGTATGATACACATGAGTTTGAAATTTAAATTTGCGCATAAATTTTAATATTTTTAACACTCTTGTGAGGCTATGAAACTTAAGGTGAGCAATCTGTTATAGGAGATTTAAATGTACACGTAAATTTGTAATGTGGAAAGAAAAACGAAGACAACGTTTTTGGTTGGCGTTATATTTATTTTTTAATATAACATTAAATTTTCATGCAGATCAATACACACTATATAATACATACAGTGGGGCTATGCAAATGGTGCTACGGTCCACGCGTTCAATTCCCGCACGGATCAAGTATATACCTACGAAATAAGTACATATGAACCTGTCTTACAAATAATTCTCTTCAAACTCAATGTTTGTACAACTTGTGCAAGTTAATGTCTTTGAGATACATGAAAAAAGTTTTGCTTTAAATTATAATATTTAAAAGCATTGGATCTTGAAATTTATAAGGTAACACTCCGGAAGTATCAAGTAATAATTAATTAATTAATGAAAATAATTAACTAATACAAGTTAAAAAAAAATTAGTTAAAGTTACAGCCTATTTATGTCCCACTGCTGGGCACAGGCCTCGTCTCATTTCTGAGAGGGTTATAGGGCAAGGAAGTGTTCGCCGCGCTGCCCCAATGCGTGTTGGCGAACTTCACATGTCTTCGAAATATTTTTTTCCTTATTTCTCAGACATGCAGGTTTCCTCACGATGTTTCCCTTCACCGCCGAGCGCGTGGTAAATCAGCACATAAAATTGCAATTAACAATTTCATTGGTGCCGGCGGGGATCAAACCCGGGTTGCTCGAGTACTGTGAAGCTTACAGCGAGCGCTAAACATCTGAGCTACCACGGATCTAATAAATAATTATTTATTAATTGATCTTAAATATAAATCGTTTTTTATACATTAAAAAGAACACACAGTCGATCTTTCTTTTTGTTTTTGCATCCGAGTTTTATAAGTTTTTTGTTCGGGTGTTTTAAAATTTGTAGTCCCATGTCAAAATTTACAACAACGTTATGATGTATAAGTATACGCTACCATGTATTGTAAGAGGTGAGGTGACTTTAGAAAATACAAGAAAGTCATAGTCGCAATGGTGATATAATACTATCTCGATTACGTTAGGCGGAAAAATACCCACATCGGAGACGGCAACAGCATCAAAGGTGCGAGATGTTGGCGGCGGCTTGCGATCAAACAAAACCTCTTTACAGGCGAAGCTTATACCCATCAAAAGACTTTTGTGGTTAATAAAGAGAGAAAAATGATATTACTGTTGATAGAGCAGAACTCGATGGAGATGTTTAAGTTTACACTAAAACCGTCTTTACTACATAAATATTAAAATAATTTCTTATTTTGGCTTAAACAACAGATGCTTGAGCGATAAAACATAACCAGGATGCAACCATCCCTAGAGAACATCCTCTTTCAAACTAACGACGTCTTAAACAGCTTAGACAAAGCACGCGCTTCCTCCGTCAACGACAGGCACCGCACGCCTTTGTCTCTCCTGGGCCCACATATATCAAGAGTCTCATTTAACATTTAGCCAGCACAGTAAGAAAAAATTAGAGTAATAAAGAAAATTAAGATAAATATATGCTGTCAATTACATTAGGTTTAGGCATGTAAACGGCTGCTAAATTAATAAATGTTATATCATGTCCTTCGTAAATACACTCTTACATCAGTTAACTTAAACCCAACCTTGAAAGTAACTAAGTGATTAGTGATATTTGGTATATTTTTGACGTTAACATTTTATGTTAACCTGCCAACTATTAACTTCTCTATTTTTCCCTAACTTGCAAAAAATTCCACAAGGCTAAAGACATTGCAATTCTTGGCTTTGATGTGTATTTAATAAGTAAATAAAAACATTTAGCACAATTAAAATGAAAATTATTTCATACAATGAATCAGAATTTTTTTATATCTTCGCTACGTACGACATTTATGTAATTAAATAGAAGTTCAATCGCAGGAAAACTTAGATGCGTTACATTTCTTCGAGGTTGAATTTTGAAAAAAATGTAAAATGTTCAAGTTCTTGAGTGACGCTTTCGAAAGATATAAGCACATGTATATAAAGATTAGGAAACCTATTCGAATCATTCGATTTCAATTTATTTTTCTAATTTATTAAAGTCTAGACGAAGGGAATAATACCACGTGACTTCGTGAAATGTGAGGTAAAACCTAACACAAATAAAAACTTAACATCTCTATATAAATTTTACAAATTATAATCGGCACAGCTCACTACAAACCATTGCTGAACATAGGACTTCCATTTGTGATTATCATAGGGCATTATCTCGCGCATCTGGATCGACTGCATCCATCGTAATTAAAGGGCATTGCTCATTCTAGCGACGGAATGCCAGTGCTTTCCTTGTTAATACGATACAACGCTTCCACTCAATTTTTCCCCATTGGATATCAGCTCTTCAAGCTTTAAGGTCGATCCATTGCCGCTAATTGATTCATCAGTTTATGATAGCTTCTCTTGTTCTTTTGTTTATTTACCTCGTGTTAAGTCTGCCCTATATGGTAGATTGCACTTTTTAAGCGTTAAAAAGCCTATTTACCTTCGTCTTAAAGACAGCCACATGATACAGTGTGCCAGCAAATATTTCATTCAATGCGCATTACGAAAAAACGAAGGAAACCGTTTAGTTCCTATGCCTGAAATGTCGACTAGTACACTTCCTGTGTACACTCTCCGGAATGTGTGTATCTACGTTTTTAAATGTAACTACAGAACAGATTTTGCTCCGATTTCAACATTGGGTATGTTGGTTCTTTCGCAAGGCTTAAATATTCATTCAGATTCATCCGGTATAAGTAACTATACGAAATAAAAATAAAAACATAATTTGGCAAAGAAGTTATTGTAAACCGTTTATTCGGTTCTAGTATTACGAGTATAAAAAACAAATCAGGTGCTAAAATAACGCCAATTCTAATTATTTACAATCTGTCTATAGACGGAGTAAACTAGGTATATCTTCTAATATATAAATAACATTTGTTTATTCGTATTATATGCACTGTCATACTGTTCATCAGATTGTGGTAAAACTTTGTCAACTTATTGTTTGCAGATGTGCAAAGGTTATAGGCATAGTACAATTAACTTACACTTGGTGGCGCGCATATCGTACTGAATATTTATATTTGAAAGTTAAAGATCATTCATTGTAAGGAAGAAAATGTGGGAACTGTTGCCGGGGTATGGTGTGGATGGTCAATTGCTAAGGGCTGTGCAGTCTCTTTACTGTGACTGTAAAGCCTGTGTGCGGGTAGGGCATGACCTGTCACCCATGTTTAACGTCCAAACGGGCGTAAAGCAGGGTTGTGTCATGTCTTCCTGGCTGTTCATACTGTATCTCGACAGCTGTTTACAGAAGCTGAAAGATAGTTGTTTGGGTGTGAAATTGGGTGACATTAAAGTAAATTGTCTGCTGTATGCTGATGATGCAGTGCTTATTGTATCATCAGAGGCAGAACTGCAGGCATTAGTCACGTGTATGAAAGAGGAATGTGAAATTAAAGGTCTCCGTTTGAATGCTAATAAAACTAAGGTTCTGGTATTTGAAAGGGACGAAGAGAGAACGAAGTGTGAAATATGGGTAAATCTGGAATGTCTAGAACAGGTAAATGAAATTGTATACTTGGGGAGTGCTTTTAGCCGGGATGGAAGATGTGATTTAGATGTGGACAGGCGTGTCGCTGCCGGGAACAAAGTCAATGGTGCCCTGACTGCGTTAGTCAAAAGGCAAGGCGTAGCGAAGAGTGCACGCCTTGCAATACATAACGCAGTGTTGGTACCGACTTTGTTATATGGCAGCGAAACCTGGGTATGCCAGAAGAAGCATAAAAGTAAGTTGAATGCAGTGGAGATGCGATCTCTTCGTAAAATGTGCGGCGTTACCATGGCCGACCGAAAGCTAAACGAAGAGATTCGCAATATGGCAGGTTTGAAAGATGACCTTATCACAAAAATTGATAAGGGCGTGCTTCGGTGGTTTGGGCACGTTGAGCGAATGAGTGAAGACCGAATGGTGAAGAAAATATATAGCGCGAAAGTTAATATTAAAAGGTGTCGAGGTAGACCGAGACTAACTTTCGAAGACCATGTGAGCAAATTGCTCGAAGAGGGTAGGGTCAAGAGTACTCGGATACAAAGACGTGCATGCATGAAGAAGATAATGAATCTGAAAGAAGCGAAAGAGGTTTGTAAGGATCGTGACACTTGGCGATCTGTTCTCTCTGGCTACCCCGTCAGGGATTGTGCGTGAAGATAAGTAAGTAAATATCATTCAATTTCAATGATTGTATTATCATTCCTAATGATACGATGTAACTCTTCCAAATTAATGCAAAACGATAGTTGTACAATTATTTCTTCTGTGGCAGCAATGCGTCGAGTACCATCTAACAAGATATAAAAAAATATCATCATCATCATTATCATCATCATTACAGCCCTTCACAAGTCCACTGCTGAACATAGGCCTACCCCAAAGAATGCCACAAAGCACGGTCCTGAGCCACCTGCATCCATCGACTTCCTGCATGTCTTACCAGGTCGTCACTCCATCTCATGGGGGGACGCCCTACACTTCGCCTACCGGTACGAGGCTGCCACTCGAGAACCTATCTTCCCCATCGGTGGTCGGTTCTTCGAGCTATATGGCCGGCCCACTGCCACTTCAGCTTACTAATCCGTTGGGCTATGTCGGTTACTCTGGTTCTACTGCGGATATCCTCATTCCTAAGTTTAACACGCAGAGAAACTCCGAGCATAGCCCTCTCCATAGCTCGCTGAGCGACCTTGAGCTTCCTCATCCAGCCAGCAGTGAAGGACCACGTCTCAGTTCCGTATGTCATCACTGGCAACACGCACTGGGTGTACAGTCTCGTTTTCAAGGTTTGAGGTATACCTGACCAGAAGATGTGCCGTAATTTCCCGAACGCTGCCCAACCGAGTTGAATCCGTCGATTGACCTCTCGGTCGAAGTTGGACTTACCTAGTCGGACTATTTGTCCCAGGTAAACATACTCGTCAACAACTTCGAGCTTAGTGTTCCCAACAACTACCGGCATAGGTGTGACATGGACATGATCTTAGTTTTGTCCATGTTCATCTTAAGACCTATCCGTTGGGAAACACTACTGAGGTCATTGAGCATAGTGCTTTGGTCTTCCAGCGATTCTGCCATAAGGACTATATCGTCGGCAAATCGAAGGTGAGTGATGTACTCGCCATTGATGTTGATACCGTATCCTTTCCAGTCCAGAAGCTTGAAAACGTCTTCCAATGCAGCGGTGAAGAGTTTCGGGGATATGACGTCACCCTGTCTTACACCTCTCTGCAATTGGATAGGTTTCGTACTCTGGTTCTGTACTCGGATAGCCATCGTAGCCCTACTGTACAAGCACTTCAACACTTCGATATACCGACAGTCAACTTGGCACCGCTGAAGGGACTGCAGCACCGCCCAAATTTCGACGGAATCAAAGGCTTTCTCATAGTCCACATACGCCAGACATAGTGGCAAATTGTACTCTTCGGACTTCTGTACAATTTGCCGAAGGGTATGTATGTGGTCTATGGTGTCGTCAAGTCTGCGCGCAAGACGATTCGTAATGACTCTCGAAAACAGCACGTAGACGCGGCTCAGAAGGGAAATCGGTCTGTAGTTCTTCAAGAGAGCGTTGTCACCTTTCTTGAAGAACAAGACCACCGCACTTCTGCTCCACGCCTCCGGTGTAATGCCACCATGGAGGACGGAATTAAAGAGCTTCTGAAGGACTTCAAGTACCGGTTTTCCACCCGCTTTCAGAAGCTCCGCTGTAATTCCATCCTCGCCTGGGGCCTTACCGTTTTTAAGGTGCTGGAGAGCCATTCTAATCTCGCTCAGACTGACGTCCGGGATATCTTCGGAATAGTGTCGGATGAGACTCGCTCTTGGATCGTTACTCACACTTGCGTGTGGCTCCAACGATGACGTGTACAACTGCCCATAGAACCTCTCAATCTCACTCAAAGTCTCAGGTGTCCCGGAAACGATGCTGCCACATTCTGTCTTCAGCTTTGACAGTTGGCTCTTTCTGGCAGACAGATCTCTGGCAAAGACTTTGGAGCCTTGGTTCCGCTCGATCGCTTCTTCAATACGAGCTGTATTGAAGTTGCGTAAGTCCCGCTGCATGCATTTGGAGATCTGTCTGTTCAGATGCCTGTATGCTGTCAAGTCTGTTGAAGAATGTAGCATCATCTCCCGTATAACTTTTAATTACATAGTTATTAGTTATTTACAACTTCAATTTTGAATTCTAAATTACAATATTAAAAATTGTAATAAAAATAAACTGAAATTATAATACAGGCCTCCGCGGTATAGTGCCAAGAACCCTGGCTATGTTTCCTCTATGAATGGCTATATTTAACCATTGAGCGATAAAATAAGCAGCCCTCTTATCACCAGCAGCGACGATGGGTTGCAGATATTTTGTATGGGTTACCAAAACTATACAAGCCCAATGCTCCACTACGTCCTATAGTGAGCCAAATCGATTCACCAACTTACAAATTGGCTCAACACTTAGCGAATATACTCTCACCGCTCAAGGCACATACAAGAGCACACACAAAGTATTCCTACCATTTTGTCAGCGACATTAAAGATCTACATCTGGCAGACAATGAAACTATGGTCAGTTTTGATGTGCAGTCTCTATTCACATGCTTACCTGTTGAAGACTGCATCTTGATTGTTACTAGAAGGCTAGAGCAAAACAACATGCCCGTAGAATATGCAGTATTACTTAGACACTGCCTTACATCTGGCTACCTATTGTGGAAGGAGGAGTTCTACAAGCAAGTAGATGGAGTGGCGATGGACTCACCTGTATCTCCCATTGTTGCCGATATATTCACGGAGGACTTTGAGGAGAAAGCCCTGCGTACTTCTCCCGTAAAACCAAGATTCTACAAGCGGTATGTAGACGACACTTTCACAATTCTCCTTTTAAATAAAGTAACTGCATTTCTAGACCATTTTAACTCTATAAATTTTAAAATTCAGTTCACAATGGAGTTAGAGGCAAACAATTCTTTAGGTTTTCTAGATGTGTTAGTAATTCGGCATCCTGATAACACCTTGAGCCACACTGTGTATAGAAAAAAGAACCATACAGATAGATATTTAAACGGTGATTCTCACCACCATCCTTCACAGTTAGCTACCGTGGGTAAATCTTTGTTTCAGAGAGCACGAGGGATCTGTGACAGTAAACACCTGGCCGCCGAGCTCCAACACGTCAAGCAAGTTTTGCACGACAATAAGCTTCGTGGTAGTGAAGCCGGCCACAGTCGAGCGAGTGCCTGCTGTACTGCCATATGTCAGAGGTGTCACTGACAAGATTGACTACATCTTGAAGCGTGCTTCCATTAAAACATATTTCAAGCCGCCGAAGAAGATTTGTCAGTTTTTACCATCAGTCAAGTGTAATATTCCTCTGCAAGATGCAGGAGTGTACAAGCTTGATTGTGAATGTGGTCTCTCTTATATAGGACAAACTAAAATATCCATAAAAACCCGCGTTAAAGAACACATAGCTGATGTGAAGAATAGACGCTCCGGGAAGTCTGCAGTCTGAATACGTACAGGATCGCCCCCGTCACTACATTAGATTTGATAGACCACAAATCCTCGCTAAAGAACACTGATTCCTTCCAAGGATGATTCGCGAGGCTATTGAAATCAAGAAACATCCTAATTTCGATAGAGAAGATGGCTGGGTGCTACCATCTGCTTGGGATCCCATAATTAATAAATTTAAATCCCAACCCAAGCATACAACTGCAAGACTTCATGATACTGTAAGTTCTTACTGCGTAGATCGGAACAAAAATTAATAATTTTTAATCTGGAGGTAGCCGTGGTTAACTATTGACATTGGGACGTCATACACCTCAATCCTCCCCGTGACCATGGGTGCTGTAAAGTGCTTGAAACGTCGGGAATGTAAAATAAGTTAATATACGCGATAAAATCCGTAAAATTAGTTTCATTTAAATGCGGATAGTTTGTTTAGGAACTTCACCGCACGTGAACCTCACGGACCGATAGTTTCTACAGTAAATGGCACAAATACGAGTAGGTACTTATCTCTCAGAGACTCATATTTGGGCTACGTTCTTAGTTCAGTTGCCTCTGATGCCAGCTTTGCTTTATACGAGGTACCCTAGGGATGAGAGGCTGCCAAAGTATATTAGGAAGTAGTATCCCACCATATCTCTCCCAAGCATTCAAAGTTGTACCGTCGGGTCTCTTGCCCTGGTCTCTAAATATTCTACAAAGCTCTAAAACCAAGGGAACGAGAAGAAAATGAACCGTGATGGGACAACATTACCTTAAAGAATACCATAATACTATTACATGGTTATTTAAAAAAAATGGATTATTAAGGGTGGATTTGACCAAATATCATGTTACACCAGAGGAACTGACCCTCGAATAATTTAACTCTTTGGTCTTATGGCCGTGATAGAGGTACGAACTTGAAGTACGCGGTTTATAAGATCACGAACTTACTCGGCTCGACGTCGGTGACACACGTGAAGCTTACTTACTCTGTATTGCAATGTCGTTGCCAGAAGAAGCTTTGTGTTATTTAGGAATTATATCCGTATTACATTTAAAAACTAAAATAAAAACGACGAAGTCGAAAAGTGTGGGTAAAGAACTGGCATAAGAAAAGAGAGCGTTTATCACATGTGAATTTAGTAAGAGAGTTACGTGAAGAGAAGGAAGAATTCCATAATTATTTCAGAACGCCTGAGCCAGTGTATGAAGAACTTTTGCGCTTAGTTATACCAATAATAGCTAAACAGGATACTTGCATGAGAGAAGTGATTTTTGATAACTGGTGGAACATTTTTTTTTTACTTATTATAAGCCAGTACTTGACCACAATCCCTCCTAGTGGTAAGTGATGATGCAGCCTTAGATGGTAAATCGCACTCCCTTAGTGTAACAAAAGCCTATGCACTCTTGCCTTAAAGACGCCCAGATTGTGTATTCGGACGGAAAGATAGTCGCCGGCAAATTATTCCACTACTTTGCTGTACGCATTAAAAAAGACAAAGCAAACCGTTTGGTTCTAATGCGTGGAATATCAACAACAAAGGGATGAAGACTCGCCGACCGCCTGGTTGTCCAATGGTGGAAAGGAGAGGGAAGAATTAAAGCGTGTAATTCCTGTGCACACTCACCGCAATGCATCCTATAGAATACCGAGAGACTGCCTACTCTGCACCGGTGCTCGAGGCTGACAAGATTGGTTTCAACCAAATCAAGGTCACCAATGAGCCTTTTAGCACGTCTCTCCACCGAGTCCAACGCTGCCAGGTGACATTTTGCAGCACCAGCTCATATGTGACAGTAGTACTCCATTCACGACCGGACTTGCGCTTTTTATAAGGTAAGAAGCTACCCTGACGTAAAATACCGCAGCACTCTTGCAAGGACACCAAGTTTCCTTGCGGCTCCTTTGGCTCTGAATTCAATGAACTGCTCATAGTTTAGGTTCGAAGCAAATTCAACTCCTAGTAACTAAAGGCGGTCAGTGCGTTTTACCGTTGAAAAGACACGCTTGTATTTTGGAAGCGTTAAATCTCACGAGATTGGCCCATTCGCAGACTGCCTGTAGTGTGAGACTCACACGCACAACCATAGCCTCTCCTTCTGACTGGATTTGATCCCGACTGGCCCGGACACTTGGTTGGTATTTCTCCACAACTGTGCTGATGTCTGCATACCCATAGATACCGAAAATGAGCAGATCATTTATATGCAGCAGGAAGAGAGTTGCTGAAAGAATGGACCCCTGAGGAACACCGGCGTTAGTCGCCACAGTATCGGATGAGCAGCCATCGACGACGACCCGGAGAGATCGTTCACTCAAAAAGTCCTTCACCCAGGCAATCAGGCCAGAGGATAAGCCGTACGGAACTTATAAAGATATAATGTATTCGTCAGCGATATCAAGACAGTCATAATTCCTAACACATGTGATGCAATATACTCTGAACTGATACACATATTTAAAGGTATTTATCATTAAGTACCTGTTTTATAAATAAAATTACTTAATACGAGTACAAATAATATGGTAATCAGACTTTATTTTTCAATGGCACAATAAATGTACTATTTATCATGTAAAAACGTAACCTCATACTATTTTTATTTATTTTTTATTATTATTATTATTAAATTTAAAATATTCAACCAGAGAGTTCGAGATAATAACAGTTTGCGAGTCTTGTGACAAGTTAAATGCTTGTGTTTCTTGCATCTGGACTGGAAAAGCTGGGATGTCTATCAGCTGCTTTTGGGGTACCTGGACTAGAACCGGATAATGTATAATTGTATTAAAAGTTAATCTTTCAAACCGTCCCAAAAATATAACTTCATTGATGAGATTTACAGCTATGCCTTGTTGAATAGCAGTCATGTTGCGGAGTTTAGCTGCGACATTTTTCCAGCAACATCATATTCATCATCAGGCTTTTGTAATTTTTTACCTATCAACGATATTGAATTTTGAATTCCATCATTGACTTGTCGTTTACGACGTGCAGATGTTGCAGGTATCGCAGGTGAAGACACGTTGTATTTGGTATTCTGTAAACAAAACCAATATCATTATACTGACTTATGAGTTTTTTTTTGTTACATTTTCCGAGTTCAAAAGCAGAATGGATAGAAACCGTTGAAGAGTTTGGGCTTAGATTGCAATTTCCAAATTACTTAGGAGCCGTCGATGAGAAACAGGTCGCTATAGTCCCTCCTGCCAGAGGCTCACATTTTATTTATTATAAACGGTATCATAGTATTGTGCTTATAGGAATTGCAGATGCGAATTATGTATTTATTTATGTGGATATTGGAACAAATATCCATATTAGTATGTATTAAACAGTATTACTAAAAACTAAATTCTTTCAAATATTGATTTCCAAGCGTTTAAATCTTCCTAGTCTCAGAAAACCAAGGGGACATTCGGAAGAGTTGCCCTATGTATTTATTGGCGACGAGGCTTTTGCTTTGAGGATAGATTTCATGAAACCGTACCCACAAAGGCAATCTCAGGCTATCTCAAGTAAGAGGATATACAATTACAGAGTATGTAGTACTAAAAGATTCATAGAATATGTTTTTGAAATTTAGGCGGGAAGATTTCACATTTTTTCTCCTCCTATAAATACCAGTGTTAACAAAATAGTTTAAGCGTGTTGTGTATTGACTATTTTTTAAGGAAACTAAGGCAAACTTACAGTCCACATCTTAACTTTTATAGTGAAAATCATGAAAATGGAACTATTGAATTGGGACTGGGACCACAAAATGGAGAATGATAGTAACTACAACAAACACATTGTCCTAACCCCACTTAAAATGCAAAATAATATATCAGAGAAAGTATGAAACTTACTTTAACACTAGTGGTGCAGTGTCATATCAACTAAGAATGTTATAATAATAATAATAATAATATTTTACCTGAGTATCATTTTCACTATGCTCAGCATCAAATGTATTTTCATTATCATTAGCTGTCTCCTGTGCGCTGCTGTCAATATTGTCAGCCGATAGTTCACCTGTAAATAAAACACTTAGCTAAATGTACTTATTGTTTAATGTATAATATCGCAACGTCATTATTGTAATGAAACAACAATGCTACTTTATTTTAGGAGCGTACCTAATTTAGACGCAGGCCTAACAAAGTATAGGCACGAATAGTGTACTATAGAGCAATTCTTTAATAAATAATTAAAGTTACCTTCGCTTTGATTATAAAGAAATTCAAGCTGACTGTAGTAACGTAATTTTGGCACGTATACCTGGTCAATTGCTGAACCACTCCTCTTGCTACCTGGCTCTATTTTATGTTCTTTACGGTACCCCACCCTTAATGAATTTTTTTTTCTTAACGTTGTCAATAGTACCACTTTACGTATAATTTCTAATAAATTATTGTATGCTTGAAACTTCATATTTTTGTCTCTGTAATCGTTGCTTATAATTTTCCAAAGACAAGGGTTATTTCGGAAAGCTTCTCTAAACTCGGTTACCATTTAATGCGATTAAGTTCAGAAATCACTCATTTAGAGAAATTCCTGAATCAAAATTAACAAAAATTACAAAAACACTCTCATTATTACTAAAAATAATTCTTATTATATAACTGTTGGCGACGCGTCTATAAAAAAACATTTGAATTTATTAGTTAACCGATTACGAATAGCTTCTAAAATCAAATTATCAAGCAATAATATTCTTATTAGAAAACGCTTAGTTGAATCTTAAAGAAATATCGAATTAATAATTTGAAGGTCTTGGGTTTGAATCCCAGGCCGGACTAGTTCGTCGTTTTCTTAGTAATATTTTCTTAATAAATTCATATAGGGAATTTTTAAGATATAAATTATGTTTCCGGGTTCAGTTCCCCGGTTGAAATTACCTTTTCAATGATATTGTTAATTTAAAGAAATATTAAAATAAAGTTAGAGACCAGGATTTGTTCCCCGGTCGAAATGATCACTTTGTGTATAAGTGAAATTAATGTAAAATGTTGCATAAGTATTATCTTATGCAAGTTGAATACGTTTTTTATGAAAAGTAAAATGTCTATTTTCAATGTTTGATTCATAAAATATTTTCTTTGTGTTATCTGATAAGTATATGATAACTGATAAGATCTTTGATAACTGATAAGAGATTCTTATTGGATACTACCTTGCCGACAAGGGGGGTCGTGCAGGGATTGATTGCTCATCTTGTGTCAATGGATAGGAGTGAAATGTGCTAAAATTGCCACCTGCTTTACCGACATCGAGGTGTCGTGTGAAAGTTAGTAATTGTTCATTTAGCAGCAAATAACAGCAGCGCGCTAATCTGTAGAATCAAAAGTTTAAATAAGTGGAAATTTAAATGTTAGTAAATTTCTGCAATTTATGTAAAATTGACTTGTAAAATGTTTCCGGTTGACTGGGCAAAATAGGTGAATTCTGTGTGAATCACGCATGTTAATTCTTTTATCTTAGTGAAATATTGATAGTTTTGTATAAGAAATTTAAAAGTGTTTTAAATAGTAAAATATGTAGAAAAAATGTAAATTAAACTATTGTATTAGTTAAGATATTTGTATTTTCAAATAAAGAACATTGTTTCAACCTTATATTTTAGATATTTAAAAATTCTGACTTAGTACATATGTTGTAAAATAGGCATATTTTGTTGAATAAATAAAAGATTTTTGTGATATAAAAATGTAATGTATATCATAGTATAGATATTTTTTGTGCTATCTTTATAAATAAAATGTATAAATGTATGTCTTATACAAATAAAGATATTGGGCAAACCGTGAGAGAGTGATAGTACAAATTTGATGTAATTGAGTTGCGAAATCGCACAGAGGGCGCAGCTCTCTTTCGAGTATAGCTTTATTAATATCCCATTAGACTGGTTTTCATACAAATCGTTGATCATCTCTCCCCTCACCACCAGTAGTGTCTAGGCAGGAAAATTTGCAATAAAAACGCAGTATTTAACGCGCGCTTTTGGCCTCGATATCAAGGGCACCTTCCCTCTCCCCCGCCCCCCCGGCCGCCGGACGGGTCGGCGTGGCTCTTCTCGCGAGGTAGTAGGATTTTTCTTGCGAACTATACGGACGTATTTTTTCGCGCCTAAACTTGCTAAAGGAACAATCCGCGTAAATCGTTGCAATAACGGTATCGTTATTAGAACGTACTAACTCGGTGAAATTCGCGCGCAACTATCAAAGTGATTTACATCTGAAGGACTACCAGAGTAGCCGTCCCATTTGGTGACAACCACTTACGAGTGCCTCCAGAAGGGTGAAGTTCCGGGGATACCAGCGCGTGCCTTCTCCCGGACGTCGTCGAGTCATCCAGATCGGTTCCCGTCAACATATTACACCTACACTCACAACACCGCACACACCAAGCACAACTTTCATCAGCCGGGCCGGTCGAGGAGAACCGTCTGCGCTCCTGGGGCAGGTAAGTGCATTTATTCTAGTGACCTTTCCCCTCGTGTGTTCATTAGAAACCTTTGACCCTCGGCGTAGGAACGCCCGACCTGCATCTGCCCGTGGCTCCTTCGTCTATGGGCCGCGAAGGATCCAACTCCTGTTGAGGCAGGGCAGCTGTTGGCCGTAACATTTGGTAGCAGAGCGTGGTTCTGGGATCGATTCCCGGTCGATCCACCGACCATAGTATTTGATAAAAATTAAATAATTTGGTGGCAGGAGCGTTGGGTGGATTTGTGGCTACAATCACGCCCGTCCGTAATACGTAAAATACCTTTTTATTATTATACGTAATAATAAAATTCCTTCCTTTGTTAGCTTGCTTTACTGTTAGCGGGTAAAATTGAAAGGTCACACCCGGTTCGCGCGCAAGCGGGAGATTGCGTCATGTAGGTAGATGGTTATTTTTACGTAATCGGTTAATTGTCGTTGTCGGATGGTAGTGTGTTACTTATCGAAGGGTTGATTTCCGAGCAAGGCATTTTTGTTGATGTGTATCTTCGTTACATATCTTTCGTATTGTAAATTGTATTTGAACTAAAGAGTGGTAATTTGTATTTACGTAATTTAAATGAACTTGATTTGATCGTACTAGTATTTGTTATTGTTGATTTGATTTACCTTTTCCTTTGTACTAACTTGTGTTTGATTTAATAATAGCTGTTCTTATTTGTGTACATTCTATCCAACTCGATTTGATAGGAGCTGCATTAGTTGGCTGTTAATTTTTTTGTATTTTTTATTTGTTATTGTTGTAATTGTGCTCGAGCCGCGTCGTAATTTGAATTTAGTAGTGATGTCCTCGCCCAAGATGCTAATCCGTTGCCTGCGGACTGAGCTGCGCTGGGCTACCAGCGCACACGCGTTGATAGGCCGACCGGACAGGGTCTACAATCTGAGGAAGAGGCTTGAGCAGGTCGATGCTCGAAGGGCGGCCGTGGAGGAGGCTTACTCTGAGCACGAGGACTTGGAGGTGGAAAAGGGAGTCCTGGAATCTTGCCGCGCGGACTACGAGCAGTTCCTCGCGCTGACGGACGACCTGATCGAGGCGGGGGCCAAGGATGCGGAGAGGGAGCGCGAAGCTCGGCTGATTAGCCTTCTCGAGTCCCCGCGGAAGCCGTCTGCTCAGCCAGAGCTGCTAGGACGACTTCCGACGCTGGACCTGCCAAGGTTCTCCGGGGTCCTCTCGGAGTGGATGACCTTCGTCGGCCTGTTTGACAGCCTGGTGGACGCCCGGAGGGACCTGACCCCCTGACAAAAAATGGGGTACCTCCTGGCTTCACTAGAGGGGGAGGCCCTGAGCGTCGTCGGCCACCTTAAGTTGTCGGACGACGCCTACCAAAACGCCAGGGACCTCCTCGCTGGAAGGTACGCCAACGTCCGGCGGATTGCGGACGATCATGTTCGGAGGCTGCTGAACCTCCCGCTGCTGAAGGACCGGACTAGACTACGTGAAGACATAGTGAATCCAGTCGTCGTAGCGTGCAACTCGTTGCGGCGGCTGGATTTACCTGTGGACGAGTGGTCTTTTCTGCTCCTTCATATAGTGCTGTCCCGCCTGCCCCTCGACCTTCGGCTCCATTTTGAGGAGAGGTTCGGAGGGGATGGCGCCTCTTATATGCCCCCCTTTAGGGACCTGCTGCGGTTCCTGGAAGAACAGTGCAGGCTGCTGGAGAACGCAGCAGGCGCCGTCGAAGGCCCCCCGGCCTCCTCCCGAGCGGTGCCCAGGGAAAGGCGGAGTCAGCCGGCCAAGGCGGCGCCCACCCCCCTGAGGCCGAGTGGAGCCCCCGCGGGAGGGCGCCCCCCCGTACCCTCCTATAGTGGCCTAGCGGCCCGGGAGGCGCCTCCCTGCTCCTATTGTCGAGCATCCGACCACCGGCCGGCGTCGTGCCCGAAGTTGTTGCGCAAGCCGGCTAAGGCGAGGCGAACCATCGCCAGGGAGCGCCGCTGGTGCTTCTCGTGCCTGGAGAGGCATTTACAACGAGACTGCCCGCACCAGCGGCCCTGCACGCACTGCCAGGGCAACCACAACGTCCTCTTGTGCCTGGGTGCGCGCGGCTCGTCCTCGCAGGGCCCTGCCAGCCCCCCAACTCCCACGGGCGGGGGCGCCCAGCCACGCCCACTGTCGGGCGACGCTCGGCGCTCACCGGCGGACCGCAGCGCCCCTCCTTCTGAAGGGAGCCCCTCCCCCGATCGGTCGGGGAGTCGTTCCCCCAGGGGCGGGGGGGTCTTCACCCCCCCTCCCCGAGTTGATAGTGGATTCGCGGCCACTCAGCGGTCAGCTAGACCTTTCTCACCCCCGTTGGCTGAGTGGCCGCGACTGGAACGCCGCCCGCCCCCCTTTGGCCGGTGCCGGTACTACCGGGTTCCGGAGACTGCGTATCGGCCCCGAGCCTTGGAGCCGAGGATCCCCAAGTTTCCCTCGGTCGGCCCGTTCGGGGAATTCCAGTCGGGGGTCATCGAGACGCCGTCGGAGTGCCGCGCTCGGGCCCCCCGGTTCGGGTGCCGGCCTAACAGAGGCAGCTCCAGATAGGAGGCTGCCGCCCTAGCTCCCGCCATGGCCGCCTCCACTGAGCCTATAAGTCGTCAGCAGTCCACCTGTCAAACTGTTCTATTGCCGACAGCCTCAGTGAAGGTTTACAACCCGAGCGGCGACCACTTAACGGTTCGAGCTCTATTGGACTCGGGTTCCCAGCGTAGTGTGGCCTCTACTCGGTTGGTGGGAAGACTGGGGCTCCCCTGGAGCTCTGAATCACGTCCGATGGTAGGTATTGGAGGTGCCGAGCCTCCTGCTCCTAGGGGACAATCGGAGTTGGTGTTCAGCCCTGACAGCGAACACCTTCGTATTTTAGTCAAGGTAAATGTCCTCGACGACATTGTAGGGTTCCTCCCTAACGTTCGTACAAATGACGCTGTGCGCTGTGCGTCGGCTTTGAGACCGGCAGACCCTCGGTGGGCCCAACCGGGGCCGATAGATTTGTTACTGGGGGCCGACACGCTGGGTGCCCTCTTGTTAGGTAAGATACGAGCTCTGCAGCCCAATGGCCGTCAGCCATTTCCACGATATTTGGGCACAGCTTTTTTGGACCGGTTATGTGGTCTCCTCCCTCTCCGACGGCCGACCCTCTCTCCGTCGTGGGCGTGTCCCTATCGGACGCTGTCCAGCGATTCTGGGACATTGAGGAACCACCCCATGCAGCTCGAGTCGACCCTCTGGACCGTGAGTGTGAGTTGTTCTACCAGAACAATACCGGCCGGCGGGTTGACAGTCGTTTCGTCACTCGCTTACCCTTTCTGGACTCCCGCCCCTCTTTGGGTCAATCCCGTGCTCTGGCCGAGAAGAGGTTGCTTTCCATGGAGCGCCGCATGCGGCGTGACCCAGCCTTTCGCGACAAATATGTCAAGTTCATGCGCGAGTATCAGGAGCTGGGTCACATGTCACCGTCCAACTTCGAATGGCGTTCACATGAGCACTACTTCCTCCCTCACCATGCGGTCTTGAGGACCGCTGAGAGTAAGATTCGGGTAGTCTTTGACGGTTCCGCCCCCACATCAAACGGTGTGTCCCTGAATCAGTGTCTTCACTCGGGTCCTAAACTGATCAAGGACATATCCGACATCCTGACCCAATTCCGTCGACACCAAGTGGTTTTTGTCGCGGACATTCGGATGATGTTTCGCCAATCGGTGGTACATCGTGATGACCGCCGATATCAGCTGATATTGTGGCGCGAGAAGCCCAGCGATCCCATACAGGTATTTGAGTTGAACACCACCACTTATGGACTCCGGTCCAGCCCGTATATCGCCATGCGAACCCTCCTTGAACTCGCTGAGAGAGAGCGCCTGAGATACGCTCGGGGAGCTTCTATCTTAGAGACTTCGGTCTACATGGACGACATTTGTACGGGCGCTTCCACCGTCGAGGAGGCTCTGGTCTTGCGAGACGAATTAATTGCCATCCTGAAGTCTGGAGGCTATGAGTTGCGCAAGTGGCTGTCGAACTCTCCACACATTTTGAGGGACCTCCCAGGAGAGGATCAACAAGACCCTCATCTGTTCGAGCACCCTGAGAATCCTAATTTGCTGACTGTGCTGGGCATTCAATATCAGCCTGTTCAGGACACCTTCAGTAAAACTTGACCCACCTCCTAAAGCATGGACCAAGCGCTCCGTGCTGTCTACAGTAGCTCGCACCTTCGACCCGAATGGATGGATCACCCCGGTCATCTTTTTGGCTAAGTGCTTTCTTCAAAAGCTCTGGATGTCCGGGTTGGGTTGGGACGAGCCTATTAGCGGGGTCCTCTTGCGAGAGTGGCTCTCCATGCTCTCCTCCCTTCCGGACATCAACCGGGTTTCCATGCCAAGGTGCTTCCTACCTCCAGGGAAATGCAGGGCTATCCTACATGGGTTTTGCGACGCCTCTGAGAAGGGCTATGCTGCTGTCGTATATTTGCGGACTGTGAGTTCCTCTGGGCATACTGCAGTTCATCTCGTACTCGCCAAAAGCAAGGTTGCTCCAATTAGATCCCGTTTAACTATCCCTAAATTGGAACTGTCCGGAGCCGCTCTTCTCACGCGGCTCCTCAACCACGTTCACTCGTCCTTGAAGCCTGTAATCGATATTACGGACGTCTACGCATGGTCGGATAGTGAGATAGTACTTTGTTGGCTCCGAGCCGCACCTCACAATCTTGAGGTCTTTGTGGCGAACCGCGTGTCTCAAATCCAGAGTTCTGAGACTTCTCTCCACTGGAGACATGTCCCCGGGGAGTTGAATCCCGCCGACTGCGCTTCCCGCGGCTGTGAGGCCCCCGCGCTGGTTGCCCACTCATTGTGGTGGGGTCCCGGTTGGTTATCTGATCCTCAATCCTTCTGGCCCCAGGGTAATTACTCCGAACCTACTGAGTTGCCGGGCCTACGGGCCCGAGTAGGAGTGGGCAAGGATAAGCCCACTCGGGATCTCTCCCTTCTGGAACGGTACAGCTCTCTCGATAAGCTCTTAGGAGTGACTGCTTGGCTGCGCCGCTTTGTCCACAATTCGAGACATCCGTCCAACCGACTCTCTGATTGTGTTTTGTCCCCTAGCGAGCGTCGGGAAGCCCTGATGCATTGGATCCGTATGGTCCAGACGGAGCATTTTGAGCCCGTTATCGAACACTTGAAGCGTGGCTCCGTTATCAAGGGCGCTCTGGCCCGCCTGAACCTCTTTCTGGACGACGCTGGGATGCTGCGCGTGGGCGGACGTTTGAAAAACTCTCAACTGCCGTGCGGGGCTCGACACCCGTTGCTGCTCCCTAAGGACGGCGCCCTTGTCCGGTTGCTGGTAACCCACCACCATGTTAGGAATGCCCACGCTGGGTGTAACGCCCTGTCGGCTATTTTGCAGCGGGAGTTTTGGATTTTGTCTGGTCGTCGCACCATTCGGAGCGTCATCTTTAAGTGCATCCCCTGTTATAAACTGAAGGCCCCCATATCGCAGCCTCTTATGGGTGACTTGCCGCCCGACCGCGTCAGGGCCATCCGACGATTCGCTGGGGTCGGAACAGACTTCGCTGGCCCCTTCCTCGTCAAGTCCTCTAACCTTCGTAACGCGCGTTCATGTAAGGCCTATCTTTGCGTCTTCGTGTGCCTCTCCACTAAACCCGTTCACTTGGAACTGGTGAGCGCCCTCAGCACGGAAGCCTTCTTGGCCACGCTTGGCCGTTTCGTGTCGCGGCGCGGCTTGCCGGACTTGATCCGGTCTGACTGCGGGACGAATTATAAGGGCACGGATAGGTATCTCAAGGAGGTTGTCGAATTTCTGTCCAGCCAGCGGACTTATTTAGGAAATGCTATGTCGAAAAGGGGCATCCAGTGGAAATTCGACCCTCCCGCGTGTCCCCACTGGGGCGGTATTTTCGAGGCGGTGGTTAAGGTTGCCAAAACGCATCTCCGTCGCGTTATTGGTGAAGCCATTTTGACTTTTGAGGAGCTCGCCACTGTATTCTGTAAAATTGAGGCGGTACTCAACTCTCGGCCCCTCTGTCCCCTCTCCTCTGACCCGAATGATTTGGAGCTTCTAACCTTGGGACACTTCCTGATTGGCCAGCCTCTTAACGCTCTGCCCGAGTATCCCTTCAGGGAAACGAGTGCTTCACGGCTTAGCAGGTTTGCCCTGCTGCAACAGATGACTCAACGCTTTTGGCACCGATGGTCTCTGGAGTACCTACATCTTTTGCAGCAGCGCGTTAAGTGGTCTGACAAGACGGAGCCTCCTCGGGTGGGAGACCTCGTGTTGATTAAAGAACCAAACGCGCTACCTTTGTATTGGCGCCGTGGGCGCATTGTTAAATTGTCGTATGGAACGGATGGGGTGCCTAGAGTGGCCGAGGTTTTGGTCGGAGATTCGGTCTTGCAACGGGCCGTCGCGACCTTGTCCCGTTTGCCAATCTACTCGCGGACTTAATGCCTTATGTCCGGGGCGGGGGGTTGTCTAGGCAGGAAAATTTGCAATAAAAACGCAGTATTTAACGCGCGCTTTTGGCCTCGATATCAAGGGCACCTTCCCTCTCCCCCGCCCCCCCGGCCGCCGGACGGGTCGGCGTGGCTCTTCTCGCGAGGTAGTAGGATTTTTCTTGCGAACTATACGGACGTATTTTTTCGCGCCTAAACTTGCTAAAGGAACAATCCGCGTAAATCGTTGCAATAACGGTATCGTTATTAGAACGTACTAACTCGGTGAAATTCGCGCGCAACTATCAAAGTGATTTACATCTGAAGGACTACCAGAGTAGCCGTCCCATTTGGTGACAACCACTTACGAGTGCCTCCAGAAGGGTGAAGTTCCGGGGATACCAGCGCGTGCCTTCTCCCGGACGTCGTCGAGTCATCCAGATCGGTTCCCGTCAACATACCAGCACACACAATTACACCTACACTCACAACACCGCACACACCAAGCACAACTTTCATCAGCCGGGCCGGTCGAGGAGAACCGTCTGCGCTCCTGGGGCAGGTAAGTGCATTTATTCTAGTGACCTTTCCCCTCGTGTGTTCATTAGAAACCTTTGACCCTCGGCGTAGGAACGCCCGACCTGCATCTGCCCGTGGCTCCTTCGTCTATGGGCCGCGAAAGATCCAACTCCTGTTGAGGCAGGGCAGCTGTTGGCCGTAACAAGTAGTGTTTGTGATTTTGTACGCATCCGCCGGCTGACGAACTCCACCAAACATTGAGGATTTACTCCGTGAGGCCGAGACGTCGCTGGCCACTTCTGGAAAAGAAGAGGATAGCTGAGGATAGTGAAGGCTGACACCACCGCCAAGCCCTGCTTCACGGTACTCAGCATTAGCGCTGAGTAATTCTTCTTACACAAGAAGTATACTACAGCGTGCCGCACTTGTGTGAGGAAACGCCCAATCCACCAGAGCTTCACACACATCTCCCTGCTCGCGGGCACCTCGCTGGGCCTCCCCCAGGGGTCTCACCCGGTGTAGTTGCACGCGCTGAGGGGAGTAAGGTGTGTGACAGCTCAAGGGCTGAGCATAACTATACCCAAGCCAAGATGTCGGATAAGGAAGAACCTCCCCCACCACCACCAAGAAGACCACCGGACAGGCGACCGGGGGTATTGGACAGGCCTCTCATGGAGCGGAACCTCTTCACTCCAGAGATATCTCGAATATCATACCCCCGCTAAGCCAAATACCGAGGCGTATTGGCAGTCCATCGCTCACCAGCTCAGCACCCATCGCTAGCGGGATAGAGCGTGTATCTACTCACTCAAAGCGATGACTACAGGTTCAAACCCACTAACGGCGATCTTAGGCGCTCTAGCCCAACTATCGGCCATCAACAGAGGGCCAACAAATTAGGATTATATACTGGAACCCCGGCGGCATCACTGGGAAGGCCGCCGAACTCCAAACGCTGGTCCAGCGGTACAACAATCCAGATTGTACTGCTGGGAAAAACAAAACTGCGCCCCTCCGCCCAACTGAAACTTCCTAACTTCGTCGTGTATCGACATGACGAGGTGTCCCCCGAAGGTATCGCGTACAGAGGTACTCTGGCACTAGTCACAAGAGACATCATACACGAAGAAGTGGAAACAGACGTAAACTTCACATCCACGAGGACCAAAGGGATTAGGATGAAGGTGGGAACAAAAGAAGTCAGGATTTACGCTGCCTACATACCTCCCGGCACCCCGTTAATCCCCCAGGATATAAGGAACATTTTCAATGCAAAAACACCTGCTATTATCGCTGGAGACCTCAATGCAAAACATCCTGCTTGGGGCTCCACGATAATCACCCCTCCTGAGAGGAAGCTATACTAAGACGTTGAAGACTGGGGGTACGAGGTCCTGGGCCCAGAGGAGCCCACTCACATCCCCACCAAGCCCGAACATCAGCCCGATGTCCTCGACATAGTGCTGTGCCATCAAATGCCGTATTCAATACGGCTAGAGGTGCTGTATGATCTGGACACACAGCACCTACCCGTGTTGTTCACCATCGACACAAGTGCAGACGCCGTAGTGTCCAGAGCCTTAAGGATGAAGACTAATTGGATCCGATTCCATAAAGCACTGGAGGAACTCAAACTCGACGCCAACATCAACACAAAAGAAGACGTAGAGACAGCGGCTCTACATCTAAACAAGACCATTCAAGACAAACTACAACTTTCTTCACATCCTGTCTACGGGGCGCCGAAGAGAGGAACTCCCACACAGAATACAAGTCCAACTATCTGAGAAGCGGAAACTGCGCAAGCTCTGGGCACGAACACGATGCCCACTCGTCAAGAGGAAGCTGAATGCAATTACGGAAGAGCTGTCGGAAGCGGTGAGAGCGTTTAGAGGTGAAGCACGGGAGAGAAGAGTCGATGAAGCATCAGAGTCACCCGCCTTCCTACACCTCCTGAACCGACAGCTATCGAAAACACCAGCACCTATATGCCCACTAGTGTACAACACGGGTAAACGGCCCACAGGAGGGCAGAGATTATGGCACAGCACTTAGAAACGCAATTTACACCAAATAGCATAGCGGAGTGGTACACTGAATATGCAAAAGGCATACTAGACCGTGTACAGGAATACCTATTGAACCCGGCACCGCCCTTACGGGGCGATTACTTCATCTTGTCTGCGGAAGTGTGGCGCGCTATCACGCGCCTCCCCTCCCGTAAAGCGCCAGGATACGACGAAATCACCACCATGACAATTAAGCAGCTGCCCAGAAGAGGCATTGTTGAGCTCTCCACACTTTACAACGGCATTTTAAGAACTGGCCACTTCCCGAGTATCTGGAAGAGAGGAAAAATCATCGTGCTACCAAAGCTGGGGAAGGAAAGGAGGCACCCGGCTAGCTACCGCCTTATAACGCTATTACCGCACATAGCAAAATTATTTGAAAAACTCATACTGAAAAGACTCCTGCCGCACATTGCACTACGAGAAGAGCAATTCGGCTTCCGTAGAGCACACTATGACCTCACAACTGGCCCGCGTGCTACACTACCTCGCGGCCAAATACAATCGCGACCGCATCACTGTGGGGGTCCTCCTAGACATGGAGAAGGCCTTCGACAGAGTGTGGCACGCAGGGCTAATATTCAAGCTAATAGAGCAAACCACCCTACCGCCGATGCTTGTGCGGTTAATAGCGTCGTACTTGGAGGGGCGGAGCTTCTTCGTTAGCCTAGAAGAGGCAACTTCGGTAGCACGACCGATCGCAGCGGGAGTGCCACAAGGCAGCTGCTTATCACCACATCTGTACGCGGTCTACACCAACGATATCAGCACTCTCCAAGACCAGCTGGAAGAAGGGGAAGAGGACGTCGTCCTTGCACTATACGCAGACGACAGCGCATACTCCATGACATCTCGTCGGGTAGAAATAGCTGCAAAGAAGTTGCAGCGTCTACTGGACCTGCTACCTGAGTGGCTGGACAAATGGAGGATGGCGGTCAACGTCGGGAAGACCACCGCCTTCATGACCAGGCTGACAAGAACTCCACCAACCTTGCAACTCCGTGGGCAGGACGTAGGTTGGAAGAGGACCATCACCTACCTCGGATGCCATATAGATCGCTCGCTGCGCATGACCCCGCAGGTCAACTACGCCGTAAGACAGGCCAGAGCCGCGCAAGCGAAACTATACCCAATTGTGGCATCCAAATTACGTTATATCTACAAAACCTACGTCCGCTCGCGGCTGATCGACGCAGCACCGGCCTGGTACGTGTTGACCTCAGCCACTCAGCGCAAGAAGATGCAGGTCCAGCAGAATCTTGCACTACGGGCGATCGTGGGAGCCGGCCGATACGTCAGAAACGACGTCATAGCGCGAGACCTTAAAATTGAAACCATTCAAGAATTTGTGGCCCGTACTGCGAGACGGTTATTAGACCACGCAGACAACGGGCCACACGAATACCTACGCAATCTAGCGCCACTACACGCGCGCCCTCCTGACGGGCGGCCACTCCCACGAGAACTTCTGCGCTCACCGCCCGGCGACGAGGTGGCCGGGGACGAGTGAGAGTCCCGACACCGGATTAGATGACTTGAAGTACGTACAACCAACCAGCTGATTCTAAAGCAGGACCCAAGACCGGGGGAACCGTTGCCCCCCGCGATGACGCCCGGGTAATGAGGGCCACCTCGAAACCTGCAAACCTCCTGTCCCAAGAAAAGGGACGAACTGGAGAAGAACACTATCATACAAATCGTTCTGGACAAGCTACCAGTATAATATATAATCAAGAAAGAAAAACGTATAGGGAAGTGACAGGGAAAGTAATTACTCTCTCACGGAGCGGTTTGAAGATAATTGCTGTTTTATTCCCAAGGGATCCTTCACCTTTAAATATAACTACAGTCCATCTGGTGTCGCTAACGCGGCACATATTGAAGAATTAAGGCGCTGGGACCGGGACGACTATGGAAAATCCGTAATCCCAGCCTGAACCTATTTGAAGAAAACGAAGCCGCCGATACCCTTGTGTGTTACTCCGTTACGGGGTTCACATACGTTGTTCCCGAACCCAACGTAGGTGTCATAGGAGGTTACGGAATCCGCTATTGAACGAGCTGTGACCACGCCTTAACCTTGTTCCTTTTCAATAAAAAAATCAAACATATTGAAACTACTCAAAATACTTTAATTTTTTCATTTAAATGTTTAAAATACAGAGTAACGATTTAAACAATACAACAGACTTTGACAATGACAATTTTAGTTCCCGGTACGAAAAAATGGTGGCCCTTCAAATCGGCACAAACATTATGTAGGATACAGCCAGTACAGCGTACCTGTATAGGCATATAGGTCAGTGCTTTAAATGTATTTCTCTAACTAGTTTGTAATATATTTTATTGAAGTTTTATAATGCAACGTAAAATACGTTGAAACTTTAATATCAAATTCATTTTTAACGATCTAACCAAAGGAAAATTTATAACTATTTTATAAACTTTGTCAAGTTCCCAGTTGGTAGCTAGTTTCATTCTGTTTTATATTCGTAGCTATTAAACATTTCTTATTTAATTTTTAATTATTGACCTACTTCGACAAAAGTGATAATGATTCAACTGCATAGATAAACCACATCATCATCATCGTTACAGCCCTTCAAAAGTCCATTGCTGAACATAGGTCTCCCCCAAGGAATGCCACAAAGCACGGTCCTGAGACACCTGCATCCATCAACTTCCTGCATGTCTTACCAGGTCATCACTCCATCTAGTGGGGGCCGCCCTACACTTCGCCTACCGGTACGAGGCTGCCACTCGAGAACCTTTTCTCCTCATCGATTGTCGGTTCTTCGAGCTATATAGCCGGCCCATTGTCACTTTAGCTAACTAATCCCTTGGGCTATATCGGTCACTCTGGTGCTATACGATATGATAAACTTAATTTTTTTGCGTTTATCACGCAGAGAAACCTCAAGCATAGCCCTCTCCATAGCTGGCTGAGCAACATTGAGCGTCCTCATACGGCCAGCAGCGAAAAACCACGTCCCAGTTCTAAATATCATCACTGAGCTTGGGGCCCTGTCGTTTTTAAGGTGCTGGAGAGTCATTCTAATCTTGTTCAGACTGACGTCCGGAATATCATCGGAATAGTGTCGGATACGACTTGCTCTTCTACTCACACTTGCGTCTGGCTCCAAGGATGACGTATACAGCTGCCCATAAAACCTCTCAATCTCACTCAAAATCTCAGGTGTCCCGAAAACGATGCTGCCACACTCGGACTTCAGCTTTGACAGTTGGCTTTTTCTGGCAGACAGATATCTGACAAAGACTTTAGGGAATTTGTCCCCCTCGATCGCTACTTCATTAGAAGCTTTATTGAATTTGAAAGTCCCGCCGCATGCATTTAGAGATCTGTCAGTTCAGTTTCCTGTATGCTATCAAATCTGTTGTAGACTGCAGCTTCATTTCCCGGCTAACAGCGATGAAATTAAGAGTGTGTTCGGAGAGTTTTTGTGTTCTTCTGTGGCGGGTCTTGCAAAACTTAGCGCCGACCGCATGGAAGCTTACCATTCACATCATCCACTTCTTTGCAGTCTTCTAGGCACTGAAAATGTTTTTGTAACTCGAGCTGAAAGGTTTCGGGACTTTGAACTAGAGCACGAGGGGGCAGAGCGTTGACTTCCTTAGACAACACCTCTACAACTTAACGTTTAGGTTTAGTGTGCCTCTTACCATTCAGTGATCGCTACCAGTTTTCACCCTCGCGATCACTGAAAAATAACTGAACAGTTGTCGTTTGGTTGTTATAATTAAGTTCTCTCAATTTTTGACGAACGGTCGGGGCTCGACCAAGTTCACTTCCTGTAGGGCCGCTTCTGGTAAAAAGAGTTCATCATAAAAAGTCGCTTTTTCTTCATAAAGTCGGCCAGCCGCTGGCCCCTATTCCAAATTTCCCTACCTTCTGCTCAACGTTTTTCTCTTGTGCCTAGTTTTTCATTGAAGTCTCCCATTAAAATCGTATAGTATGTTTTGGAGGAATGCTTGAAAGTATGAGGATATCTCTCCTCATACATTTCCTCCTCCTCTTCATCGGGATATACCGAGGTTGGAACGTAAACCTATATGACCTTCGGCGAATACCGCTTAGTGATTCTGAGTATAAGGTACGCAACCCTCGTACCTTACGATAGACTTGTGGATGATAAATGGACACCTCCTTGGGACAGATGGTTGCCCTCCCGCTGACAGAACAAGTTGCTGGATTCGAGGATTACTATGTCCTCCCTCTCTCTTCGGTATCTCTTCTTCCAGCTCCAGGATCATCTCGTCAGTCCTCAGGGTGCGTGCGTTGTATGTTGGCAGGTCGAATCGTCTTAGATGGCAACCAAACATCCACCGGAGATTCTTAGCACTCCTACCCCGCCGTTACCATAGTGGCCATTGTACCCAGAAATATCGGGGCCGCCGGGTACTGGGGGCCGTCTCTTCGTAACTTTCATCATGGGGTGATATTTGCCATAGCTCTCACGCTTCACAAGCGATTTGGCAAACGCAGTTTGTTTATTGTAATATTGCTGTTATCAGAATGATGTTGCCGCCTATCTCCTGCCTGTTTCCCACTGTCGTCTCTTACGGCACCCAGGGGAAGATACGGCGTAGTGGATATTCTTAACCGCCACTACACGGAAATCAAAAAATACAAAAAGTACAATAAAACACATAGCTAAACACATATATATTATCTAAAATGACTCAAATAAATAAAAAGTGTAGCGTTCTATTTTATTAAAAATAAAATGTTTTAAAAATATTAAAAAACTATAAAGATATTTGGAATAAACTGACAGATTATTTAATACATAAACGAAAGACCGAATTTTTATTTATAACTTTTTAAGATATCATATTTTATATTTGTGCTTAAATACTACAAATACCTAATTTAATTTTTTTCTAAACAGTATTAATTTTACTAACATGTTAAAATTTTACTAATATTGACTTTATAAAGTAATCTGAAGAGCTACTACCTAAGTGAAGCGTAAAAAGTATTAAATTGACGTTTGAAGTTTTAATTTTACATATAGTACGACAAGTTTATTGTTCAAAATTCTAATATGCATGTCGGGACTGGATTCGCCAATTGACGAAATTATATTTTTTCACAGTTTCAACTTGCCAAAAAGACCTTTTCAAAATTTGTCGCCAGCTCTTAGACTATATGGTTTTATAATATTTTTTATAGGAGAGGGGGCAAACGAGCATGCGGCTCACCTGATGGTAAGTGACTACCGCCGCCCATGAACAACCGCAACACCAGGGGAATTGCAGATGCGTTGCCGGCCTTTTAAAAAGGAATAGGCTGTTTTCTTGAAGGTCCCTAAGTCGTATCGGTCCGGAAAAATCGCTGGTGGTAAACTATTCCACAAGGAAGTTGTGCGAGGAAGAAAACATCTTCTAAATCGCACAGTGGTGAACCGCCAATCATCCAGATGGTGTGGATGGTATCGGGAGTTCTGCCGCGATGTGCGTTCGTGAAATTTGGCGGCTGGGATTAATCCGAACAATTCCTCAGAGCACTCCCCATGGTAAATGCGAAAGAAAATGCTAAGAGATGCAACATCAACAAACTCTTCGCAGTGCCAATGAGTCGAGCCGATTGGAAAGGACTCGGTCGTCGACGATTCGAGCCGCTCTGCGCTGGATGCGGTCAAGTGGAAGGAGCTGGCACTGGGGAGCCCTAGCCCAGAGATGGGAACAGTATTCCATGTGAGGCCGAACCTGCGCCTTGTAAAGTTGCAGGCGTTGAGCCGGCATGAAATACTGTCCCGCTCTACTGAGCACGCCAAGCTTTTTAGAGGCCAATTTGGCCTTCTCTTCCAAGTGAGCACGAAACTGCACGTTACTCGATATGTCGACGCCGAGGATTCCGATACTGGCTGAGGCAACAAGGGGAGTACCTTGAAACTGAGGAGATACGACAAAGGGGTTCTTTTTAGCGGTAAACGCGCAAACTTGTGTCTTCTGAGGATTAAACTGGACTAGATTTAGTCGCCCCCAATCCGAGACTTTGTCAAGCAAAGACTCGACTTCAGACACAAGTTTGTTCCGATACTCGGTGACGTTTTCCCGAGAAATATTGGCACGGCCGGTGTATAGAGCATCACCAGCGCTGTCATCCGCATAGCAATGAATGCTACTGGCTTGCAACATATCATTCATATGCAGAAGAAACAGCGTTGGTGATAGCACGCAGCCTTGTGGAACACCAGCGTTAATAGGCTTGTAGTCGGAGCATGCACCGTCTACAACGACCTTGATGCTCCGATCTGCAAGAAAGCTGGTGATTCTCGGGAAGCCCGTAGGAAGGGAGCTTCGAAAGAAGCGCTTTGTGCCAAACCCGATCGAAGGCTTTCGCAATGTCCAAACTAACGGCCAATGCCTCCCCCTTGGACTCTACTGCCTCCGCCCATCTATGAGTTAAGTAGACCAGAAGATCACCAACTGATCGACCCCGACGAAAACCGTACCGGTGGTCACTAATCAGCTGGTGATTCTCAAGGTACCGCATGAGGTGGCAGTTTATAACGGATTCCATTATTTTGGAGAACAAGGGAGTTATGGCGATAGGCCTATAATTGGACGGGTCTGAGCGGTCGCCTTTTTTAGGGATCGGGTGGACAAAAGCTGTCTTCCATGATTTCGGGACTACGCCTAGGGAGTAGGAGTACCGGAAAAGACGCGTTAGAACCGGTGCCAACTCCGGAGCACACGTCCTCAGCACAATTGGGGGGATTCCGTCAAGCCCACTCGACTTGTGGATATCAAGTGAGAGGAGTGCTCTGCGAACCGAGCGCTGTGAGAACCGCACATCCGGCATGGAGCACTCACACCGCGGGATGGTCGGCGGTGTGTTCCCCCCGTCATCAACAGTCGAGTTGGACGCAAAAAGGGAGCTTAAAAGGTCGGCCTTCTCTTTTGCGTCATGGGCCAGTGAGTCGTCCTCCCTGTGCAGAGATGGTAGTGATGGCTTACAGAAATTTCCTTGGACAGCCTTGGCGAGAGACCAGAATGCACGGGTTCCCGAAGGAAGGCGAACTAGTTTCTCGCCAATTCTGCCTATGTGCTCTGACTTTGCCTTGGCAATAACTCTTTTGAAGGACCTGGAGGCGAAGTTATACTTCTTTTTAAGTATGCTGGTGTTTACATCCCGAGTCGCCGAAGCCGCAGCCCAGGCTTGATAACACTCCTGTTTACTGCGTAAAGCAGTCTTACAGGAGCGACCAAACCAAGGCTGAGATCTGCCTCCGATGGGTACCACAGATGATGGAATAAATAGTTCCATTCCCTGTAGCACCACATCAGTGACAGAGTCAGCAACAGCGCTGGGATCATCCGGCGAGAAACAAACCCGCCCCCATGGGTAGGAAGCAAAGAAAGACAGCATTCCGTCCCAATCCGCCGACCTGTAATGCCAAACACGGCGGCAACCTGCAGAACGCCACCGAGAGGGGAGCGTGAGTGGCACCACACTCCGGATCAGACGATGGTCTGAAGAGCCAAGAGGGGCATCGACGGAAACCTGATATCCGTCCGGATGAGAGGTCAGCAGAAGGTCCAACAAGGAAGGTGTATGATCCTCAACATCTGGAATCCGCGTAGGCGATGTAACCAGTTGTGTCAGACCATATGCCAAGGCAAAGTCATAAACAGATCTCCCCGTATGATCGGTTAAACGTGAACCGAGCCATTCGGCGTGGTGGGCGTTAAAATCGCCAAGGATCACGATCTCTGCGGATGGGACCTGTTGTACCAAGGAATCTGTAGCCATTTAGACGTGGTCAATGAGTCGGTCTGTTTCGGCATTACCGCTGTGGGACCTATAGAGGCACCCGTAGACGCGCGGATGGTCGTCGCTGTCTACGCGTAGCCAAAGGATGGACAGGTCCGAACCTTCAAGACTGCCGAGGCGTCAAGAACAGATGTCCTCTCTGACATACACGCAAACTCCAGCCCGAGGCACAAATGAGTGCTCCAATTTGTACCCCGGGTAGGAGAGATACGAAGTATCAGCCGGAGAGGACACCTGCGTCTCGGTCAGAAAGAGCAAGGCCGGCTTCGCCGTCTCAAGATGGTAGTGGACGGCGTTTAGGTTCGAGTGAAGTCCCCTGATGTTGCAGAAATTCACGGATAGCGTGACAGGGGTCGCCTTGGTCTTGTTGCTCAGTTTGCCCCGAGCAGTTATTGTGTTGGGCGGAATTTTGCCCCCCCCCCCCCCCCAGAATACGCGGGGCAGCCTGAGCACCCACGCTCAGGAGTAGAATAGCATGGTCGTGGATGCTCAGCGAGGGATTCTCCAGGGTTACTGGTACCCTTCTGTGGTAGTTTTGACGTAATTCCGCTACCATGTTGAAGGGGGGGGGGGGGGGGGATTGGACCTCCGGTTACCTGCACTCAGCAGACGAAACGCGGAAGCAGAGCTTCCACTTCACGCCGGTATTCTGTGAGGTCGTGGTACTAACCCGGCTCGAGCCGGCCCATACGTGAAACAGCAAAAACTGCTGCGTGGCTCTACCACCGTTAGAATAAATTAATATAAAATAATAATAAATTCGATCAATCTCGGATCAAATAGCCCATAGCCTCTTTGATTATATATTTTGATTTTTATTTTGAATTATATATATGACATACAAATAATCAAAGCATAGCCTATAAGTACGAAGAAAAACGATTAATTTAATATAATTAGCAACATTCTTGATACCGTAGCGTAAATAACTTTGTTGCGATTTCTTTAGTCGAAGTAATCTCTCATAAACTGATAGATATCTTAAATACATCTACACTTAAAGTATAACGTACCTCGTACCATAGAAATGGTCAAAACAAGGGTTATTGTGATTCAAAGTAGAAAACAAGCAAAGAAAATAAAAAAAATCGTATTTTATAAACCGTGCCTTGTGACAAAGGCTTTTAAAACATATTAGCCTCACTTGATTTAGCCAACTTCACGATGTTATTTGGGAGTAGAATACATGTCAATTACTATCGTGCGCTTTTAATTAAATATATTTTACCTGGTACAGATATGTTGCAGCTGTTTACATGCAGCACGAATAAGTCGGCTTCACAGCGGTAGAATAACGGCCTCAAACAATACCAGCGTGAAAGAGTAGCAAAATACTGCTATGTGTCGTGTGATGAGTGGACGGAACGGGAAATCTATTTCACTGGTAACGAATTGTAACGAACGCCCCCCCCCCATCTTTTTTCTTTTCTACTATATCCCACTTATACTTGTATTTCTTTAGAATCTATATCTGTAAGATATATAAATACATCTAATTTACATGACCAGTATAACTTGATCTTTCTAAAGGTTTAAATATAGGCCGTTTAATAAATTTATGGCGTGATCGTCTTAGTTAGGACCCTTTTTTACGTTGTGTTTGTATAGTAACTTAGTTCTTTTAGGTGTATCTTGGAAGAATGAATATTCACGAGAACAATCGAAAGCTGTTGGTAGAGTCTTATAAGCTAAAGAACCCCGTTCACGAAGACAGAGCTCAAAAAGGTTAAGAACAATAAATTGTCCCTATTCCACTTGTATCTGGTTCACAACAGTCAATTCCTTATTAATTAATCCCTTCCCGCTTGGAAAAGGCTCACAATATTTATATCAAATACCAGTTACAAGGGCTTCGCTCTCCCACATTTTAAAAAAAAATGTGGAGGAGGTACACGGCCCCACACACGCCGCGCACGGTGAGCGCCAACCATTTTAATGCGCTCCCCCCGAAGGGTACGCAAAGTTTGGAACTGGACCGTAGTCCACAGCAAAATAACTGGCGAACCAGTAAAAGAGGACTTGGCCCCTTGATAGTGCGTAAGCACAAACATCGACCGAAGTCGCGCATGTCAATGCGTGTAAACGCCATACAGAATACGATCAAATCCAGCCACAGTGAAATGTACGTCACACGGGTTAGGCAACAATCGGCACACTGACCATAAAAAGCCCTCCGTGAGCGCCACCACCTGCCTGACCGCCGTTTCTGCAGACGTGATGTAAGTGTAAGGCATCACCACCAATTGCATGGTCAGCACGGCCAATTGGCCGCAGAGCGTGTCATGAGTCTACCGCTCACCTCAAGGGAATGGGGTCCCACGTAGCGCGGCTTTCGGCCGCAGCCTTGAGAGCCTCCTCAGATTCTCCCTCCAGCTACCACCCGCATGAGGTCAACACATATGCTCCACCAACCAATACAATGGCAGATATAGCCAATAGGCTGTTATAAGATAATATTAATAATTAGCCATCAGAAAGGGTTTGTGTCACCGACGTTGAGTATATGCATTTTTCGATCATGTTTGTCTCACCCACCAACAAGTTGCCTTCAATCTCTCAAAGGTGGGAACTTTATAGAAATATATTATTAAGTTGTTATATAAAACATCATGGAGGGCAGACAGTCTGCAGCCCCGCAATGAAGGGACCCGACTTGGGCAAAGCTACTTAGGTTGTGAGTCAAACCAAGATGCAGAGAGCGCCATTGAGAATAGCGACCCGCCAAACAACCATCGTAGAGACGCAATGCTACAGAATGCAACAAGCATCAATACGACTATCGTCGGGCTTACACCATCCCAAGGTCCCCCATACAGTCTCAGCAGACATCACCACCCGCATACCTCCATCGACCAGAACCACAAGATGCATCGAATCAGGTGCAGCACACCCGCAGATCCATCACAAGACACAATACTGCAAGTAGCAGTAAGCATCAATGCAACTATCATACGGATATCCCTATCGACTTTGGTAACAATGTTGTTAACTAAAAATACCACCAACGTATCATAGTAGTACGGTACTAAGACGTCAGTAGCCAAAACTCCACGTATCATAGCGCTATTGCACTAAGACATGAAGTTGAGTATGCTTGCTGCACTTAAAAGTACTACCAAACACACTCACCCTAATCCGAAAGATAGCCGACGTATCATAACGCTATGCGCTAAGACGCCGCCCACAACCGGTAGGGGTGTGCAATGTCCACGGGCAAGTCGTATTGCTACAACAAACCCGCTTACCACCGGCACTAAGATGATATGTCTAGGACACATCGGTTAGTGAGTCCAAGTTTACCTCGGTCTCAGAGGCTGCGAAGCAACCTACACGCCACTATAATAATCCTTTTTAAGTCCCATTTCTTTCAATATAATGCTTTTACATATTTGAGACCTTCCACATATTTGCTTTATTTCATAGACCATACTACTGTATGTCTTATTCATATGGGACTTCAAGTCATAACTCTGCTATCATAATGCTTATGCATCATAGAGACCTTCTATATTAATGCTTTGGTTCGACAGACCTTACTATGTTAAGTCCCTAATATAGGACTAGTCATTGTGCAACCTTAGTACTAGCAGTCGGTCAGCCGACCACCCCATATATATGTACAACCTTGGGTATGTGTCTCCGACAACGCCCCAATATAAGGGAACATTACAAGAACACGTTCATTAACTTAGAAATTTTCCAATTATTACACGAACACCTTCATCAACTTAGAAAATTTTAATCCATTTTTTCTATTATATTACAAATGTTATTTATCTTTGTTATTGCAATATAATCGCCTTGTATTTATATGATTTGATATATTTTGAACATTTTAAGCAGGTTTTTAATAAATTTAGAGATTTTTTGAGACATTTTATGCGTTTACTAATATATATAATATTCAATATTCCAAATGGATATTTTTGAATGCTTATTATTTGCATTTTATTGTTTAAATTATAATTTCTATGACATTTTTAAATGTCTGTATAATGAATTTAATTATTATTTATTAATAATAATTATGAGGCGTCACAGAAGCATTCCGGCTTGGTTCTCAGTGTTGATAATCCCGTTTTAATTCTTAAGCGATGATAGATGTAGGTGTGTATGGTACACTGCTCCCACACACTTTAAGGTAAACTGTGTACTCGTTTGACACCCTTAGTTTTATAAAATAAATAAAAATTGTACGTGTAATTGGGTACACACGTACGAAATGAAACTTCTTTATCGACGTAGTGGAGAAATTTAGTACGGTATTAGAAATCAAAAAAAAATCACGATTTCTTGTAACGCTGCGCCGCCGGGGCTGAATGAGTATACTACTATTAAACCTACTAATAAAAAGTAAAGTAAAATTGCAGCCTATTTACGTCCCACTGCTGGGCACAGGCCTCCTCTCATTTATCAGAGAGTTTTAGGGCAAGGAAATGTCCGCCGCGCTGCCCCAATTCATGTTGGCGAACTTCACATGTCTTCGAAATATTTTTTTTTCTTATTTCTCAGGCATGCAGGTTTCCTCACGATGTTTTCCTTAAGCGGCGAGCAAGTGGTAAACCAGCACTTAAAATTGCAATTATCAATTTCATTGGTGTGCCGACGGGGATCGAACCCGGGTTGCTCGAGTACTGTGAAGCTTACAGCGAGCGCTAACCTTCTGAGCTACCACGGCTTTTATGAACCTACTTATGTATAATATAAAATAAAAAGAGCAATATAGAAATTTCAAAAATGCCAAAATAACAATATAATAAGTGAACAAACTAGAAACGGTTTAAAAATCAGTATGGCTTAGACTACTTTAACGAGGTTACTTAACCGAATTAGCTATTTTTATATAAAATATATGAATTCAGTATAACTGTGCTTCCATATAAGTTTCTACTTGATCCAAAGTAACCTTTATTTACTATAAATAATTTCAGTATATTTACAGGCTGTGTGACAATCCATTTTAATTCTCGATGGTCACTATATATAATACAGATGTGCCACAGAGTTAACAGTTTAAAGTTCCGTCAGGTGGTTTGTTATTTCGTTAGTCGCTACAAATTTATAAATAGAAAAGAGAAAGGGAAAACCAAAACACTCAAAACTATCTTCTATGTAATAGAAGGTAAAGTTATAATGAATAACATGCCACGCAAAGCAGAGAGAATATAAGCATTTCTGCGAAAGTGAATCGCGAACCGATTTAGTTGTTTGCGAAATCTGCAGAGTAGTTTACAAAATCATGAAATAATATTTGGCAGGCTCATAAATAAATGTAAAACTTATATTTTGAATAAACACGAACTTGTAATTAGGCCATTCTCGGTTATGTAAATATCGGAAATATAACAGCACAGTTGAGGATGGATGGACATAAAATTAAGACAAGCGCAACGTGAGTAACAGTGGGCAGGAGCAGGCAAGAAATTGATAATAAACATTAACGAACATATTTTATTTGCTTATAACATTTTCAAGAGTGTAAAAAATTTGTACAAGCTGATAAAATAATTACGCTGAGGGCCAACTACTGCATCGAGGGGCATCTTTATGGACTTCCTTGATTGGGTTGGGTAAAAGTATTCATCCACTTGTGACTGTTTACAATCAGGTGGACTAATGTAGTCCACCTGATTGTAAAGATCACACTCTTAATCTCATGGCTGTTAGACGGGAGATGAAGCTACATTCTTCAACAGACTTGACAGCATACAGGCATCTGAACAGACAGATCTCCAAATGCATGCGGCGGGACTTACGCAACTTCAATACAGCTCGTATTGAAAAAGCGATCGAGCGGAACCAAGGCTCCAAAGTCTTTGCCAGAGATCTGTCTGCCAGAAAGAGCCAACTGTCAAAGCTGAAGACAGAGTGTGGCAGCATCGTTTCCGGGACACCTGAGATTTTGAGTGAGATTGAGAGGTTCTATGGGCAGCTGTACACATCATCGTTGGAGCCACACGCAAGTGTGAGTAACGATCCAAGAGCGAGTCTCATCCGACACTATTCCGAAGATATCCCGGATGTCAGTCTGAGCGAGATTAGGATGGCTCTCCAGCACCTTAAAAACGGTAAGGCCCCAGGTGAGGATGGAATTACAGCGGAGCTTCTGAAAGCGGGTGGAAGACCGGTACTTGAAGTCCTTCAGAAGCTCTTTAATTCCGTCCTGCATGGTGGCATTACACCGGAGGCGTGGAGCAGAAGTGCGGTGGTCTTGTTCTTCAAGAAAGGTGACAACGCTCTCTTGAAGAACTACAGACCGATTTCCCTTCTGAGCCGCGTCTACGTGCTGTTTTCGAGAGTCATTACGAATCGTCTCGCGCGCAGACTTGACGACTTCCAGCCTCCCGAACAAGCCGGTTTCCGAAAGGGCTTTAGCACCATAGACCACATACATACCCTTCGGCAAGTTGTACAGAAGTCCGAAGAGTACAATTTGCCACTATGTCTGGCGTATGTGGACTATGAGAAAGCCTTTGATTCCGTCGAAATTTGGGCGGTGCTGCAGTCCCTTCAGCGGTGCCAAGTTGACTGTCGGTATATCGAAGTGTTGAAGTGCTTGTACAGTAGGGCTACGATGGCTATCCGAGTACAGAACCAGAGTACGAAACCTATCCAATTGCAGAGAGGTGTAAGACAGGGTGACGTCATATCCCCGAAACTCTTCACCGCTGCATTGGAAGACGTTTTCAAGCTTCTGGACTGGAAAGGATACGGTATCAACATCAATGGCGAGTACATCACTAACCTTCGATTTGCCGACGATATAGTCCTTATGGCAGAATCGCTGGAGGACCTAAGCACTATGCTCAATGACCTCAATAGTGTTTCCCAACGGATAGGTCTTAAGATGAACATGGACAAAACAAAGATCATGTTTAATGTCCATGTCACACCTACGCCGGTAGTTGTTGGGAGCACTAAGCTCGAAGTTGTTGACGAGTATGTTTACCTGGGACAAATAGTCCGACTAGGTAAGTCCAACTTCGACCGAGAGGTCAATCGACGGATTCAACTCGGCTGGGCAGCGTTCGGGAAGCTACGACACATCTTCTCGTCAGACATACCTCAAAACCTTAAAACGAAATTGTACAACCAGTGCGTGTTGCCAGTGATGACTTACGGAACTGAGACGTGGTCCTTCACTGCTGGCCGTATGAGGAAGCTCAAGGTCGCTCAGCGAGCTATGGAGAGGGCTATGCTCGGAGTTTCTCTGCGTGATAAACTTAGGAATGAGGATATCCGCAGTAGAACTAGAGTTACCGACATAGCCCAACGGATTAGTAAGCTGAAGTGGCAGTGGGCCGGCCATATAGCTCGAAGAACCGACAACCGATGGTGAAGAAAGGTTCTCGAGTGGCAGCCTCGTACCGGTAGGCGAAGTGTAGGGCGTCCCCCCACGAGATGGAGTGACGACCTGGTAAGACATGCAGGAAGTCGATGGATGCAGGTGGCTCAGGACCGTGCTCTGTGGCATTCTTTGGGGGAGGCCTATGTTCAGCAGTGGACTTGTGAAGGGCTGTAATGATGATGATGAATGTAGTCCTTCCTCAATATAATTTTATGATTTTGTATGACAATTTGGTAATAATAAGACACATTAATTCAAACACAAGAACAACATTTAAAATATTTTTGCGACTTTTAGCTCATCATTGTAATACCTACCTGGATGATGTAAATTGTAAATTGTAAAAAAAATTAATTGTATCGAATAGTATCGTTGTCATCATGATAATAAAAGTCCCGACCGTTATTAAATGGTAGTCCATTTTTCATTATAAAAATATCTAGAACTCGTGGTTACTGCACCTTTCACTTGTCTCTAATTGCATAAATTGAATTCCACATGAAGCGATTGTCGAATCGTCAATTAAACGACTACCATCGGAGCTGCCACATGTACAGGAAACCATTATTTCCCTGAATTAAGTTGCTATATGCGGTAGTTTAAAATATAAACGATAACTTATTTATGATTAATTATTTTAAAACAATTTCTTATATTGAGTATGATCCCTCATAATTTAGCTCCTCATTTTAATATTTAATATTTTACATGGTAGAGCCATGCTGCAGCTATATTAGTAGTATAGCTGTAGCACGAATGGGTCGGCTCGACCGGGGAAGGACCACGCTCTCACAGAATAGCATCGTAAAATAGAAGCATAACGCTGCTGTGTTTCGTATGGTGAGTGTAGAGAACCGTAGACCAGTGGTGTGTCTTGCCTAGTGTAGTGGTGTTGGGATTAGCAGTGCTGGGATTAGTGGTGACGGGGATAGTGCACGCAATTAAGGGAGGACGGGAGGTGCTCTTCATACTAGGTAAGACACATCATTTTATTTTATAGTGCGGATATTTGCGAAGTAAATTTTTCTAAAAGCTTTTATATAATGGATTTCCGCAAAGTAACGCCTGATTCTATTGATTATTTAAAAAAGGCTAGCACGGCCGACCAGGCAAGACTGTATGTCAAATTAACAAAACTCCATCGTGTTGCTGCTCAAAATGATTGGTTCAATCAGCAGTGCAAACAACTTCATGTTATTCCCAATTATATTCAAATACGTTCCGGCACAAATAGTCGAGCGGCCAGTATTGCATTTCTAAAGCTCAGAACATTTGGCTTAATGAGGAGTGTCGTCGTTGGTTTTCCAATGGAGATAATTTAAAAATTCACCTTAAAGTATTATACTCTGAACTTTCATATAAATTACATAATATTGAATTTGATATTTTGGATGGGAAAGCCAGAGAACTTGCTTCAATGGCTGTTTTTGAGAAATATCAAATTCAGTCCCGTAAATTGCAACGACTTGTATCCTCTTCATCCCGTAATCGTAATAACGACATACATACAGAATGTCACCAATTTTATGCCCGAGTTAATAATCTTTCCGATGTCCAGTTTCCAACAGATGAGTTATCCCTTTTACATAAAAGCCTAAAGTATAATTTAACACCTTCGGTCTCCCAAAAATCGTTATAGACTATGTATGTTGACGCGGAAATGGCTGTTGTGATCGGGAAGAAAGATAATATCGTTAAAAGTTTGGTGGCTAATGAAATTCGGGCTGTGACCGCGTCTTCCCATTTCAATCCTGAGTTCCCTGTTTTTAAGTCCCTAAAGCAGAGAATAAGGGAAAACGACCTTATTGTTACTAAAGCCGATAAAGGCAATACTGTTGTTATTATTGAGAGTAGTGGGTACAGCCAGAAAGTTAACGATGTTATCCAAGGTGATGACTTTGAGCTATTGGAGTCTGACCCAACCAAAAAGTTTACTTCGGATATTAAGTTATGTATACAACAGTCATCATATGTTTTTCCCGATCACAACTTGTCTCGGAGCAATCTTGTTCCAATGAATCCTCAAGCACCCATTTTATATGGGTTACCAAAAATACATAAAGAACATGTTCCTATTCGTCCAGTTGCCTCATATATTGGTGCACCAGCTTATTTCCTTGCTAAAAAATTAAACTTCCTCCTTCGAGAGAAACCTGGATTCAATACGACAAAAAATGGCTTAGATCTCATTTCCAAAATTAAAGATATTCGTATTCCTCCTAAATCCATATTGTTATCTTTAGACGTTGATAGTCTTTTCACAAATGTCCCATCCCCTGACTGTTTGCGTATACTCGCAGATCTCTTTGAAAAACGTCGTCTACAACCCGGGGAAACAAATGATCTTCTTAACTTTACCTCTCTCTGTATGAAACAAAACTATTTCCGGTATAATAACCGTTTCTATCTACAAAAAGAAGGGTTAGCTGTGGGGTCCCCTCTAAGTCCCCTTATGGCGGACATTTTCATGGATAATTTCGAAAAACAACATATAGTTGTCAATCAAAATATCTTATATTACTATTTATTTATTTATTTATTTACCTTTTTTGAAACTTATAAAATATATAAGTACAAAAGGCGGACACTACTATCGATATGTAGACGACATAATTATTTGCTGGACTGGTACAAGGAGACAACTGGATGTTTTCCTCAATAAAATAAATAGAGTCCATGACAAAATTAAATTTAAACTTGAATTGGAACAAGATTGTTCCCTTAATTTTCACGACTTTTACAAGAAAATTACAAGAAAAGAATCGTCACATGTTTTCCAAATTTATCGAAAGCCAACTCACACTGACATGGTCATAACCGCGTCATCGTGTCATCCGTGGCAACATAAAGTAGCCGTTTTTTATTGTTACATTAAACGTTTGTTCACTGTCCTATTAAGTAAAGAAAATTATTTAAAAGAACATAATATAATTTATCAAATAGCGGTCTCTAACGGTTTTTCAAAAAATCTCATTAACAATTTAATTAAAAAGAAACAAAAGCATGTTGTTCGCAACTCTCTGTACGCGGTTCTACCTCAAAGTGTTCATCGATATGTGAGTAGTTTGACTCTTCAGCAAAACGGCGTTTATGTGGCGTTCAAAACAAACAATTCTCTTAGAAATATCTGTAATAATAAAGATAAGTTGGATGTTCGTCAAAATTCAGGTATTTACAAACTTGTTTGTAACGAATGCCACGCCGTTTACGTGGGTCAGACTGGTCGCAATTTCGAGACACGTTATAAAGAGCATTTAACCGCGTACAGGAATTGCAATTCCGATAAATTCCATTTTGCCAAACATCTTTTGGACACTGGACACAACCTAGCCAACGACCACTCCTTTAAAGTCTTACATACGTGTAATAAAGGGCTGCGGCTGTGTGTGCTGGATCAGTTAGAGATATTAAAAAGTAATAATAGTACCATTGCACTGCTGAATGAACAAACAAATGTTACTAACTCACCTCTCTTAAATATCTTTAAGCCTGCTCTCTAATAATAGAGAACCTCGCAATATGGTCGTTTGTCGCCCTCACGGTAATTGGCGATTGGTTGCGTCGTTGGAGGGTAGGTGCACGTTGCGCGGCGGTTTGTTTTAAATTTTACAAACGGCTGCGTAAGTCTGGCGGTGATTGTTCGCATTTTTTATCGCATGACGCAGTCGCTCGCTCCTTAAGTAGAGAGCGGTTGCGTCATCGGTCTATACAGACTTTGCACTTGTTTCGGCTCGCCGCTCACTTAGAGGTTAGCCACCGTTGAGTCTATATTACCTGAGGATGCCTCGTGTAGAGGCGAAACACGTGTCGTATTGTCGTCAGTGGTGTGTCTTGCCTAGTGTAGTGATGTTGGGAGTAGCGGTGCTGGGATTAGTGGTGACGGAGATAGTGCACACAATTGAGGGAGGGCGGGAGGTGCTCTTCTTACTTGTAATACACATCATTTTATTTTATAACGCGGATATTTGCGAAGTTAATTTTTCTAAAAGCTTTTATATAATGGATTTCCACAAAGTAACGCCTGATTCTATTAATTATATCTAATTATTTTGTGAACGGCTCACTAAATAACGATGACCGCGCCGAAATTTTTAAGTGCTGTTTATTTAATACACCCTGAAATATATAATTGATTATGGAGATATTTAAAACGGCTGAATTTGTTACTGGACCGTAATACAAAGACCTCTTTCCGATTTTGTCAGCTGTTATCTGTTTTGAAATCAATCTAAAAATGTGTACCTTAGTTTTTGTATTAATGTGTTAAAATTAATCCTTCAGTCACCAAGCATAAAAAGACTGAATTTCGAAATGAATATCTTTTTATAAATTCAACTTCTTTTTCCGTTTTTAGCAAAATTTGCTAACATCTTTTGGAATAAAAGCATTTTCATGTTTCATCCAATCGCATAAGTATTGACTTACAAGGAACGACAAGAAAGCCATCTCATAAGTGCCATTTCACCTGCCAAGCACACCGACTGATCATTACCTCCCTCACAAGGAAAGTCGTGATAGGTCAGGGGCTAAGCGCTTGTCGTTAATTATAAAATACCCGAATGACCCGAATTTGAGCCCCACAGCTGCAAAGAAAATTTTAATTACAATTTTAGTTGCTGATTTTCAGCGCTGAAGGAAAACATGTAAACAGGAAAGCCGCATCTCTGAGATATAAAATATTTTGTTAACATGTGAAGTGCGTCAACGATAACTTTAGGAGCATGGACTAATGAATTCATAACCCTGTCTCATATGAGAAAAGGTGCCCACGTTCAGCAGTGGGTTGTGTAGTTTAATATTGTAGGATAAGGTAGTATAAACATCTGTACGAAATGTATAACTTTGATAATATTTGATTAAAGATTCGATATCTTTAACTCATACCTAACCCAAACCACCAAACAGCAGCGTCTGCACTACTGCGTTCTGGTCAAAAGGGTAAAGTGAGACAGTATGCTTACTTACTTAGACTGTTAGGGATTCCATTTTAATCCTCAGGGGTGACAACGCATCTGTCGCTTCTTTTCTTAAAGTTGGTTGCTGGTTTCCATAGGCTGTTGTAGCCACTTACCATAACGTGAATTAAAGTTCGTTTATCACTTAATTGTTATAAAATATTGGTTATAGAATTAATGATTTTCGAGAGCGAATTATGATTGTCACCCCTGCATCTGAATTCCCTTGGAATAAATGTAAATTATTATTACTGCCTCATCTACCTAATGCATTCATTGCATCATCTTTGGGCCACAAAATCCACTTATCATCACGTGGACTGTATGTTAGACGTTAGTCACTTTAATTTTATTGAAAAAAAAATTGTACAATTTTTACGGTGTATAAAGTACCTGAGGGTAATATAGTCATCCGGTTAATATAGTCACTTTCTTATATCGCAAAAACTACAGCCTAATTTGCATAGGTGGCTTTGTGATACAATAGCTATCCATCAGTCATTCGAATAATAAAGGGTTAAAAGGGCGCCGCTTTATCGACGTCAACTATACTTAGTTATTTAAGTTGATTTTTCGAAGTGTTGCTAATTATTAAAAATAAAAAAAATAAAATCAATTTATTTTAGACTGACTCCATACAAGTGACATAAGAAAAAACATTTACCGCCATCGCCCTCCTTTCCCTTTAGAGGTCAGCATCGTCTTTTAAATCCTCGGTAACCACATGGCCAAGATATTTAAACGCATTTACCATGTCTAGAGCGACGCCAGCTTAAAATATCAAGTGCTCGCTCTTTTTAACATTGTACAGGAGACCGTGTGATAAAGCGTACCTCTCACATACACCTATTAGTTTTCTGAGACCGGCGATTGATGGGCTTAGCAACAGCATGACTTCTTTATATCTGATACTGTTAATGCAGTGACCATCAATCGAGCAGCCGACCCCTGTGTCGCTCAGCTCAACAATCAACCTATTCACATACAAGTTGAAGAGAGAAGGAGAAGTTATCCCCCCTGTCTCACTTCACACTCCAACCCGTACTCGTCAGAAAGTTCACCAAACCGTCTAACCCGGTTAGTTTGGTGTTCATACCAATATTTAAAAATATTGATCAACCCATCCGGCATACCAAGGCTTGTTAGTTTTTTATATTAGTTATAGTATACGAAATTGTGTATTTGTCTCTGTCCTGCTCCTAGTTTTGGTTTTATAGGGCGTCAAAGCTTAAGGTGACCATATTACCCTTACGTACCTTATATATAAGATTTAAATAGAAGACATATAGGAACAACAAAATAACAGTATAATATTTTTAATTTGAAGTAAAGATTAGACTTGAGTTGAGGGTGGAGGTGACTCGAACTTTAGGCCTAGTCAGTTTGAATAGCCTATCATGTAGAGGAAGTGATAGGGGTCATGGTTGAATAGGAACAAAAAGTTCTCATTACACTCCTAGGGGGTCAAAATGGCCAAAAACCAAAAATTGCGGAGTTGCTCGAACTTTAGACATAATCAGTTTGAATAGTCTATCATGTAGAGGACGTGAAGGGGTCATGGTTGTGATAGGGGCAAAAAGTTCTCATTACACTCCTAGGGGGTCAAAATGGCCAAAAACAAAAAAATTCAAAATTCTTATTTCGGCTATAACTCCACCTCTTTTGGAGGTTCTTACACAGTCTTTACTTCCCGCATCCCACTAGTTAAATATAAGAAAGATGAAATATGTTGTGGAGCAGGAATCTTATTTTTTATAAAATGCTAAACGTTCACTTTCATAGTGTGCCCAATCGTACGCAGTACTAATAAATAATATAAAAACTCATTACTGTTTTCCTAGTCTGTGTTGTAGTGGTTTTTCCCGCGTCTCTTACGCAAACATCCAAGCAAATTGTACATTTTATATTTTTAAGCTTAAAACAAGTTTAAGCTAATTATACTAAAGCTTTTACGGTAGTTGTAATCGACCATGAGAACAATATCATAAAATAAACAGTTTGTGCAAGAACGCTGCAAACTTTCCTAGAGAGTATAGTCTTTCAAACTAACGAGTTAAACATCTAAGACAAAGCACGAGCTTGCTCCGTCGATGACAGGCGAGCAGCTATCAGACGCACCGCACTACTTTGTTTACCTTGAGCTTCTATAGATCAACACTAAGTATCTCACTCAACATTCTGCTTATGCTTATATTATGCATTTTTAAGTTAACAAATCTTCTGCTGGATATGAGCTTCTTCTTTTTTCCCCACGATTAATAGAGGCAAATTGATGTTCACTGTTTATTCTTCACTTTTGTGATATGCAAGATTTTTCTAACATTGTAAATATAAACAACTAGTTTGCAATCTTTATCTAAGAAGAATCTATTCTAAAAGTTTTACCATGATATCTTGAGGGCTAAACGCTTGCCGTAAATTTCTCAGTTCAAAAGCAACTTGGGTTGGATTCTCGCCAGTAACCATGAAATTGTTAATTGCAATTTTATTTGCTGACTTTCCACGTGCTCGGTGGTGAAGAAGAAGAATAATATCACGAGTAAACCTGCATATAAGAGAATTAAAAAATTCTAGGACATAACAAAAAAGTCCACCAGCATGACCTTTGGTGGGACTAGTTAGCTAGAAAATTGTGAATTTTGTGTGATTTCAAATGTTTCTTTTTCAGTGGTGTGTAGAGCGTATGCAAACGCAAAAAGGCGTTTATTTCATATTGTGTATACTAGATACCCGTCTTTTACATAATATTAACGTACATTTGAAAGTCGAATAGAGCTTTATTGATATATTAAGCTAGATGTATTTCACTTTCAACCAAAAAAAAAATACAAAAGAATTCCGGTCGAACTTCGAACACTATAGGCGACCACAAGATATTTAAAAAGAGATACAATGACTTATAATTTTTAAACAATGAGTGTGACTTATGTTTTTTATTCTTTGCCAGGATGTAACAATTTACTACTATTTTACATCGGCGATAATATACGAGGAGCCAGATATCCGAGGCAATGAGGTTTTCTGGCACTTCTCATAGTCTCGTCTTACAACACATATAGATAAAACTAGCGGAGAATGGTTACAAAGGGTAACACAAAAATGTTTTCTTGGATATCTGTTTTAATGCATAAATTCTTATACCAGGCGTCGTAAATCATCAAAAAGCCCATTCTTAGATTTTAAGGATTGCTTTTGTCTGTTTTACTTCAATAAGTAAGTTTGGACAATTTTAATTGATTTTACAACCAGCAGATGGTAGGACTGATCAAAACGGTAGTAAATTTCATTATACTCGCGTAGGGCATAATAGTGAGTGTTCACTGGTCTAGCATAGCTGTAACAACCGTTCTTGTATAACTGAGTTAAATTTAAGTTAAATAAAATGACGTCAAGACTGTGTAAATAAGATGATGATTCTTGCGTCAGGTTTTATTTGCGGTGAACTTATTAAGAGAAGGGAAAAAATTTATTCGGCAACAAATTTAAAACTTTATGAAACTTATGAAGGCTATTTTAACCTCATGTTAGTTTGAAATGAAGATAAAAAATGGGTGTTTACTGCAAAAATACTTCAGAATGTAAGAAACTAAAAATAGAAATTAAAAAATTTCGGACGTAAAACGCTTTTAAAATTGAATACTCAATAACTGCTATTATTTGACGGAAAATTCTGCAGAATTAATGCTATAATTTTTTTAAATTAACAATATTTTCAAAATATTTACATTTTTTCAAAACTTCCAAAATAACAGTATTAAATCAAAATGCATCCTGTAAAAGGGTCCCCGGATCTGCACACTCATCACACAAAACACAGCAGCATTATGCTGCTATTTTACACAGGTATTCTGTGAGAGCGTGGGCCTTCCTCGGTCGAGCCGACCCATTCGTGCTACAACTATACAACTGATATAGCTGCAAGATGGCCCTACCACGTTTAATACCGCCGTTGCATATAAAACTAGGCATGAAATAATTTGTAAAAGCTGAAGGTCATAGTTCTAAAGCTTTCGAATACTTAAGGGGATTCTTTCCTAAATCATCAGAAGTTATAGTAAAAGCGGGTGGGTATTTTCGTCGAACCACAGGTAAAAAAATTATACACAATGATGAATTCACACAATTACTCAATACTTATGAAAAAAGCCTGAAACAGTTATTAGGAAGTAAAATTGCTCTGGATTCTACAAAAGCAAGCTTTGATCAAAAAAATTATTTTCACTCTATTAGTAACGTAGAAGAAAACAGACCCAAAAGTCGTTTCAATCGGTGTAATCTATCACAGATTCTCTTTTACCGTCTTTTAAATTATTGTAAATGAAATTTCGTAGGTACAAGTTATAATTTTTTTTCTTATCTTTCATCATCGATCACGATAATTTACAATAACATATCTAAATAGTGTTTTAATCGCATGGAAACTTTGCTGCGATACTTTTTGCTTGGTATTGCCATTGAATAAAATATGCAATTTTCAAGATTTTGAGCGACGCTTTCGCAAGCTAAGGAAAAGTTACAAACTTGGAAGCTTTTTCGAAACTTTCAAACAGTTTGTATATCAATTAGATATTTATTTTTGTCTATAAAATTAGTAAAATTAACAAGAAGCCATTTTACACAACTGATTTTCAATGGTTATTATTTATTTATATGCATTGTTATCTGAATGAAGTACTCAGATTAAAACACATATAAATAATTATAATTAAAAATGAGTCAAAAGAAGAAAATTTACTTAAAGTAGAAAATAAAGGATCTCATTCTCAAATCTTACAGAATACCAACGTAAAAGAGCATCTTAAGGCTATTGTTTGTATGGTAAGTATAGGGAACCGGAGATCATTTTTACTGGAAACGAGGCATTCCATCTCAATCCTCGGGGGTGACGACGCATCTGCACTTTGATTTTTAATCGAGGGTAGTACTATCGGGTGGAATTTTTGCCATCCTTATTCCAATTAAAAATATATTTTATCAATCCCACACGTGATCTAGAAAAATTATTGAAGAAAAAATATTTTTTTTTACCAGAATGCCCCAGAACTTTGGTATATAAACTTTTTCGAGTTCATGTATAATATAAATGTACTTTTATTTATTTGGCACCCTCAGTAGCCTTAACGGCATGTTGGATTTTATCATGTGAGTCATTAGATTTGTCTTAGTTGTAGAAGTGGATGTTTTTTTTTTAATAGGATATGGGTAACAAAGCACACAGTCCACCTGATGATAAGAGGTTGTTGTAGCCCATAGACGTCTACATCTAACCTCGATTACGAATCAAAATGTATAACGTTGTCACCCGCGAGGGCTAATATGAAATGCATCATTTGTAGTAACAAGGGTCTCCGGATCTCTACAATCACCATAAGAAACACAGCAGTGTTAAGCTTCTATTTTACGCTGGTATTCTGTGAAAGCGTGGTCCTTCCTCGGTCGAGCCGACCCATTAATGCTACAACTATAGCTGCAGCATGGCTCTACCACGTAAAAAAGTTAAAGTATGGTATTTGAATTAATCTCTTTTCAGTTGATTTTTTTACGCAGCATGGGCTATGTTTAGCAGTAGACTTATGATGGGCTGTAGTGTCGCTAAAGAAATCGGAAAAAATGAATACCTCCTGCATACTTTTACGGTAACAAAATTATCCTACGTTAACTACGTAGAATAATTTTGTTATTGCTACTAGTTGTTTTAACTATAGCTACCAGTTACACTTTTTTTTACTTGTTGCATACAAAAATAAAATCGGTTAACGTTATTAACGTTTATATTATAACAATATTACTGTAGTATGTTGGCGTAGCTTTCTTGCCTTTCAAGGGATGTTTTATAAAGACCAATTTAAATAAAATTATTTTTAAATTGACTTTAAACAGTTTTTCTACATCAGCCTCTAGCCCAGGGGCTAATTTCGCCTTTAATATTACTTTTACAGTACGCGAGAAACCCAGGTCCCATTTCTGCCGATACCAATGTAAATGCGGCAAAGTATAACATTGTAAGAAAACCATCTTATCTGAGGAATATAATTTTTACAGGAATAAATTCGGGGACATGTGAAATCTAGACACTGGAGCAGCGCTGCGGAATAATTTCATTAGAACCCTATCAGAAATGAGAGAGGCATGTGTGATGGCTGTAAATTATTACTTCATTTTACTTTTTATTACTTATACGTGGTTAAAATTCGACAAAATATGCTTTCATTTTATCCCGTTTATTGTATACTGTGGGTGTAAGAGTGTATGTAAAGAGTAAGAAGCGACAGAGGCTATTCAGCAGTAGCCTTTGATGTTACCGTTACCATAACAGCCTATTAAAATTCGCTGCTGATTATTGACCTCCCGTATGGATTGCCTCATAGGGGGATATTTGCTATAGTTGCCACGCCTGGCAAACGGGTTGGCAACCACAGTTTCTTATATTTGGTTATTATTAGGAAGACGCTGCTGCCCATCTCCTGACTTGTTTCCTTGTATCGCCTATTACAACACCCAAGGGATGATATGGGTAGTAGATAATCTTACATCGCCAGTACATGGCCTTTGATGTACTGTAATGAATCTCGTATACGCAACATATAACACACTACAAAAATTTCCTGCAAAGGAAGTTTACTAATTAAGCTAGTATGCAAAACAGTATCAAATTCCTTTGTAACGAAATAACGATCGCCTAACCAAAATTATCAAGTATTGTTTATTCAATACACCCCTCAACCTTATAATCAATTATGGAGATACATAATTAGATTGACTAAAATTGTTATTGGACGGCGGCAAAGAACATCCTTCCTATTTTGTCGGCTATTTCCTTGTTTTGAAATAAACCTAAATAAATCCCTTTTTTAAATAAAATTTTAATCCTTTAGTTATAATACAATACAAAAGTGGCATAATTTTTTTGCCACAAATTTATATATAAATGAAAGAATAATTCAATTAAAGTATATTTTATTATACTAACAATTCCATTTTTTAGACATATAGTAAAATTTATGAATGAAAAAAAAAAAGAGTAGTGATTAGTTGTGACGTGATTATATCCGTTGAGGCTGTGAGCAAATCACAATCATGCTATGCTTTTGTATTTTCTATATTCGGATCACCATGTGACATAATAAAACATACTTATATATAATCTGTATTATGGAATGACAATTTTTTTAATTCTGACAACGGTAACTTGGGTGTTTTATCACTTCACCCATTAGACTAAACATTCAGTGACGTCATCAGCGTGTGAAACGAATGCACGTATATGGTTAGACATAAGAGTAAGGGATAAGCAAAACTATATTTCTTGTCTTTTTCTAGGTATACGTTTTTGATTGTTTTTTCTCCTTTATTTGACATAAACGATGTCATGCTTTTGTGAATAACATTGATATTATAAGCAAACAGGTAATTGAATTTAGTGTTTATTGTGGGTTTTAGTTAGTAGGTAAGGTGAAAAAGATAGTAAGTTGTAGCATTTTAGGATGCAACAGCATCAGTGAACGAAAAATTGCAAATATTACCTTTCATCGGTAAGTTTCTTTTGTGCTTACATTTGCTACTTGTATTGATTAATATCCTTTGTTTTGGATAAAATAAAATGTAACATTTCATATTTTTAATATACTTTGTGATGTATTTTGTCAAATATTTGGCCTCCCAAATTGTAAATTCTTCATGATAATGCTCCTTAATTTGAACGGTCATTAGAAAGCTTAAAGTCATAGCAAACGTGTACTTTTTTATTTGGTAGGATTATGGAAACTTAGGGATATCAGTGAGTACAATAATGTTTTCCCATTGTTCAATAATAATTGTTATTGTGATTAGTAGTTATGTCCATAAATATGAATCACATAATGTTATACATATACATACACTTTTATGTTCAGCTTTAAAGGAAACACTCCTTATTGCCCTACCACTCTTCAATCATTTTGTATATTACATAGACGTCACAAATAATATGTAAGTATCAACCTGAAAACATGTTTGGGTTCAAGTACATATTTTGCAAAGAATTTATATTGGGCAAAGCATATTTAATTTCACAAAATATGTAGTCATCAATAAAGTGCTACTGTCCCATCTGTTGTATTATTGCTTACAGTGCAGGGTAGTATCATCACGTGTATAGACAGAATAAGAATTCTCTTGTACACCACAAATCGCCGCACACAAGCCACTAACTTAGTAAGACATGCAGGTAATCGCGGGAGTTGGCTCAAAACCGTGTTTGTACTACAAAACTTAAGTGTAAACCTTTACCTTTCTGAGGTCTGTGTTCAGCACTGAACTTGTGATAGACTGGTATGTTAAAACATTATTGATATTATGAACTTTGTAAAAACAACTTAAAACTCGACACGAGGAAATGTTTGATTATTAATTAATATTTTTATAAGTACATTCGTAAGATGTTGCTACTTATTATATTATAAAGTTTATATATTATAAAGTTTATTGACTGTCTAGTAAAATCGTCGATGCGCCGTTGAATACAGAACGATGATTCTGCTTTTACGCCGTTTCCGCCCGTAGTTTTTAGTCACAGAATGTAATTTCAAGAGAAATTAATTAATTATCTGAATTATAATAGAACATATATATTGTTTATGCCCAAATTTGGTTATGTTTGAACGCCACCCAATTGCGTTCGAGCTGGCGCGTCACCCGATAGTATGTAGGTGAGATAAGCGCCGAGTTGGGGCGGCCGTGTGCGGCTTGCAGTAGCTCGACGCGTGGGCGCGTTTTCTGAGTTGCCCACTAGCCGCGATGGGGGAACCCGCGTAGCTCGTGATTGCGGCGGATGTTCACGCGACCGTTGTCGGGTCCAGATGGTTAGATTAAGGGCGTGTTACTTCCTAACGTGGATGTGTGAATTTTGCAATATTTAACTTGTTCGGGGATACGGAATTGTGCACGCGCGCGTCGAGTCGATATACGGTCTAGGATTTGAACCGCGCATTCCTTGTTCGAGAGCTTCTCCCGGTTGATCATCAGGATATCATTATAATAGTGCCGTCGAGTTAAGTGCCCTTTTTTGTGTGTGTTAGCTTGTTAGTTTACGCGTCAACGAGGCGTATTTTGAATCTTTTCGCGACGTGGTGTTTTGGTGTCGAATGAAGGAACTTAGTTGTGTTTAACGCTGAATAGTATAACTCATTAAGAGATCGCTTTAATTTTCTCTTTATAATTTTGTGATAAGTGAATCCGGGACATTGTATGTCGAATTAGAACTGCTGTCCTTACTGTGTCGGGTATCACGTGTTCGATTCTACGATGAATGTGGAATTAGGTGAGTTTAAGTTACTTAAATGTGCAATGAAGCTAATAGATTGAAATAGTGACAAGGTAGAAAGAAATGGTCCAGCGGTGGAGCCTGCTGGAGCGATGCAGCGTTTTGGGGCAGCCTGGAACTCGGCCGCTGCTGTTCGCCTAAGGAGGTCAAGGTCTCAAACATTTACACATCACTAAACACTACTTGCCATGCACCTCACACCCACTTATAGCCTGACCAAGCCTTGGGGCCATCTAAGAGTCGCAAACAGGTACGTAATATGTGTTTCTAGCATTCTCCCATATAGCTTAGTGTTATAGGAAATTCTTCCATGTGGTCATTTTGGGCCCGACCTGCGGCTGCTCGTGGAATTTTCTGTTCATGGGCTCCAGAGGATTCGAGCCCATGAACAGAAGAACCAAAAACAGCTGCTGGAGCAGCTGTAGGCCGTAACACACACATATATATATATACACCTAGTCAGGTCATAAATTCTGTCACATGTTTAATATAAAATAATTGAAACAAGTTTATTCCTTATGTAAACATTTATATACCAAAATGAACTTAACAAAACATAGATTCTTATGACACTAAAGTTTATTCAAAATGACCTCCATGGTTTTGAATACAGGCCTTCAATCTGCGCGGCCAGTCGTCTATCGCAACACGAACGAGGCTGCCTTAATCAAGGATGTCTTGAGTGACACCAAATTGGGATGAGGCTTTGAGCACGCCTTTTTCTCCAAGTGCTGCTATATCTTGTAATCTAACGGATTCAAATCTGGACTGGAGGAGGGCCAGTCTTCGTGCCGGATGAAGTCAATTTCACGTGCCGCCAGCCAGTCTTGTGTGCTCTTCGCTCTATGAGCTGGCGCCGAATCTTGTTGGAATACCCAATGCCTGTTATTGAACATGGTATGAGAAACAGATTCCACAAGGTTCGTCAGGACTGTATTTTGATACACAACTGCATTCGTTTTTACACCTTTCTCACAAAAATGTACCTCTGTTAAGCCCCAATAAGAAACTCCCAACCATACCATGAGCGAGGATGGAAAATGACCTCGTTGGACACGCGGAATACGGTTGCTCGCTTATTCACTACTGTGTGCGTACACCTTATCATTTTGTTTTTTGTAGCTCTCTTCTACGGTAAAAAATTTTTCATCCGAAAAAAGAATTTCCCGATATTTTTTTCCCGCGTACCGCTTCAACAAAGCGCGGCATCTCTTCAGTCTCAGGTCCATTAGACGAGCATTCAAATGATGTCCTGTTTTTCTTCGATATGTACGAAGCCCTAAGTCTTCATTTAACATCCTTTTCACCGTGGTTCTGCTTAACCCCATCTGAAGGGCCAACAGTTTCTGCTTACGTTTGTGATTTCTTTGAATTCGCGCCTTCACAGCTTTTATTACTGCTGGAGTCATAACAGACCGAGGGCTACCACTTCTTGACCTGTCATCTACACTAGAGTCTTCATTGTATCGTTTGATGGTACGATAAATGAATCTTTTGATTATATTCAAATTTTTCAGTATGTCAAAAATTTTAATTGGCGCTTAACCGCAACGATGCAACGCAATAACTGCAACACGGTCTTCTTTAAGCGTCCACTCCATATTTAAAAATGAGTAAAATTCTAAAAAGTATACAGTTTTATTTTCATGAACAATTCGAAATTCAAATACAATAAACTTTTTTGTGGTCAGCATTCTAAAAGAAAAGTTTTTACTGTGTGACAATACTTATGACCTGACTAGGTATATAATATAATCTTATTATTGTATATGTTTTATAGTACAAATAAGTAGGTATAGTAAAGTACAGATAAGTTTTTTGTATGAATTTAAGCGCTGTGAATATAAATAAACCATTTACGGGGGAAATGGAACAATGTCTGGTAACCCAGTGAAAGTACCTCCCGCCTATTTCTATCTCAAAAGCATACGCGAATGCTATATCTAATCAATCCTCTATCTACGATTTCACAATGCGGTGACGTTATTACAGCAATATAATGACGTCACTGGCGTTTTTCATTTCGTCGTTTTCGGAAAACCATTTTTAATTTGAAAGTTACATGAAAAATCAATTCTTGAAGAAGAGAAATAACTTTTTTTAATTTTTCTTTTTTATCAACTACAAAATGTTGATTTTCGTAGTGTGCCTAATACTACCCTAGTAGTAAAATTTATGGATACAAATTACTGTTTTTTTAGTCTGTGTTGTTGTGATTTTCCCTAAGTCATTGACGCCCACATCCAAGCAAATTTTTTATTTTATATGTATAAGTTTAGAACATTATATTATGCCTTGCTCAATTATCTCGATCTTCTTTTTTTAATGACGATCGATTTCATATACCGTAAAAGCTTAAATATTATATTATTGTATTAATCTAACAATATAATATTTAAGCTTTTACGGTAAATGAGAATAAATCAATACACCTTTATCCTACATAAAGTGTTTGTGCAACAACGATACAACCTTCCCTAGAGAACATCGTCTTTCAAACTAACAACGTATTAAACAGCTAAGACAAAGCACGCGCTTCAACCGTCGACGACAAGCGAGCAGCTATCAGACGCACCGCACTCCTTTTTCTATCTTAAGCTTATATAGATCACACAAAGTATCTCACTAAACATTCTGGTTCTACCAGGGTGAAACAACAGAATGAGAAAATGTGTTTTAAGATAAAAATACAAATAGATTTGCCTTAATAAAGGCAGATTGACGGTCGCTGTTCGTTCTCCGCCATTGTTTTTGTGCAAGATTTTCTGTAATATCATAAATATAAAAAACTAATTTAAACGCTTTATCGCTTTCATGTATTTAGTTTTTTTCAATTTTTGACACGTTTTGCCAACGTTTGTTCTTAGCATTTTCTTTTTAATAAAAGCAGAGAGCCGTAGTAGCTCTATGTTGGCCAATAGTTCGCCAAAAATTTCACAATACACAAGCAATCTAAGTGGTTCGGTACTCACCAGTACGAACGGAATAGCTTTGAATTTGAATTGCATCCATTTTATTTTAAAATTTTTGAGGAAGGCGATGGCGTTCACATGCGTCATACTCGGCTGCTGACCACTGCTGAATTTAATAAAAAAAGAATAATTTAAAGCGATGGAACCGTTTTCTATTAGCCTATTTAATAAAAAAACATAGTATGTGTCGATAGAATCTTCTCGTTTTTTGTACTAGGTTAAAAAAATCTGCCCTAAAATTCATAAAGTATTTTATAAAATTAAGTTGCAATAATTATTTTAATTACGGTAGCTTTATAAAGCTATAAGAACATATCGATTCCTACGAAAAATATTAATTTATTCGATGACTTCAAATGTATTTCTACAACTAGTTTGTAATATATTTTGTTTCAGTTTTATAATACAAAGTCAAATACGTTGAACCTTTAATATCAAATTCATTACTAACGATCTAACCATGATTATTATGAATGGTCTCAGTTGTTAGTTTTCATTCTGTTTTATATTCGCAGCTAATTTACGTTTCTTATTTTTTTTTTAGTTATTAACCTACTTTTACTACTACTTATTAACCTACTGTTGTAGTTATTAACTACTACAAAAGCGATAATTTGTCAACTGCATAAATAAAACACAAAGTTACTGTGGATAAAGTACCTGAGCAACGTATGTATTATTATTATATATTATATTGTTTAAAATAACTTCAAGAAATTACTCGTGTAGCGTAAATCTTTATTAAAAAGAAAATGTTTTAAAATATTATAAATACAAACTATAAAGATATAATTTTGGACTAAACAAACGGACTATTTAAAACACGCATAAACGACACAACGAAATTCTATAAGTTTTTAAGATGTCATATTTTATATTTTGCTTTAATACAATAGGTTATTATATAAATACCTATTTTTGATTTTTTCTTGTTTTCTAAGCAGAATGAATTTTAATAACTTTTCAAATTTTACTGAGAACTTTATATTCTATAAAAAACATTACCTCCACACTAGGATTTTCTCCTGTATCGTCTTTATCTCTTTTATATTTACATACATAAATTTCACAAATTCTGACCCGGAACAATTATTTGAAGGCCATACAAATACTTGTTCCGTGCGGTATTCGAACCCGCGGCCCTTAGCGCAGCAACTAATTGCTAAACCACTGCGCCACGAAGCTGTCACGCTGGGCTGCTACCTTAGTGAGGTATAAAAAAAGTATAAAATTGACATTTGTCGTTATAATTTTACATAAAAGACAAGTTTTTTGTTCCAAATTGAAACATATTTTTCGCGTATTTTGTTGTGGTTTGATAATAAACGCGATCAATCTTGAATCAAATAGCCCATAGCCTCTTTAATTGCATAACATGCAAATAATCAAAGCATAGCATATGAGTACTGGCAAAACGATTAATTTAATATAATTGGAAAAATTCTTGATACTGTAGCGTGAATAACTTTGTTGTGTTCTCTTTTAGTCATCTTAAATCGTCGTTAGATATCTTAAATACATCTGCACTTAAAGGAGTACGTACCTTGTAGCATACAAATTGTCAAAGCAAAGGTTATTGTGATTTAAGTTAGAGATCAAGCCATGAAAACTATCAATATTAAAAACTCAAAAATAGTATATATTTATTTAACAAAATTATTTACAACATCCAATTGGTATAAATTTATGAAAAGTATGTATGAATTGAGTTTGAAAGTGAGCAATGAAATATGAGACATTGTTTAGCGGAATATACAATAAACATATACACATTTCATTAATATAGTTATATAAAAAATCCACAAACATTGACTATTTAAAATACCATATAGGTAATTTTATTACATTTTGATAATTAACAACAATAATAATTTTCTCAGAATTATTTGTATTATCAAATGGGACAAAAGAATATGTATGTAAAGTACATTGTAATGATTCATTTACGAGAGTAAATTGAATTTAGAAGTTATATATTCCTTTTGCTTAGTAAGTCTTTTCTGAGTTATGAAAAAAGAAGCCTATTTATAAAAATATTAAAAAATATTTTAATGTTTTTTTTTAATAGGATATAGCTGACAAAAGAGCATACAGTCCACCTGATGGTAAGTGGTTGCAGTAGCCCATAGACATTTACATTTCTCCTCGTTTGCGAATCAAAATACAGATGCGTTGTCACCCGTGAGGACTAAGATGGAATGGCTCTTTTCCAGTAAAATGGGTCTCCGGTTCTCTACACTCACAATACGAAACACAGTAGTGTTAAGCTGCTATTTTACGCTGGTATGTTACGTTACGTACCGAGCCTTGGGGCGGCCTTAGATTCGGATACAGGTACGTACTATATTTTTCTAGTCTTCTCCCTTCAGTTTAGTATGATAGGAAATTCTTTCATATGGCCATTTGGGTCCGACCTGCGTCTGCCTGTCAAGCTGGCTGCTATGGGTTGGGGCCCATGCAACCTTTGCAGGGGCAGCTGCGGGCCGTAACAGTCATGTAGCTCGAGCAACTCACAACCGATGTAGGAAATCTTGACTGGAATCCTCGTACCAGTAAGTGAAGTGTAGAGTGGCCCCCCACCAGATGGAGAAACGACCTGGCAAAAGATGCAGGAATATGATGGTTGCAGGTGGCTCGATACAAACGAAATCCTTGGGGGAGCATTTGTGATGGGCTGAAATGTAATGATGAATCGTTAAAAGAATAATTATACTTACTCTAATATTAAATTCATCATAATACTAATAACCCCCGAGTAGTGGCGGGTAAGAATACTCACTACCCCATATCTTCCCGTGGGTGTCGCAAGAGGTGATAGAGGGAAACTGAGGCAAAGGATGGTCAGCAGCATCTTTCTGATAACAGCAAAACAACAAAAACCTGCGGTTGCCAACCCACTCGCCAAACGTGACAACTATGGCAATATACCCCCCCCCCCCTCATGATAGTAACGAAGAGATGGTTCCCAGTCCCCGGCTGCCCCGCTATTCCTGGCTATGGTGGCGACCATGACAACGGCGGGGCAGGGGGTGCTAAAAATCTCTGGTGGAGATTCGGTTGCCACCTAAAACGACTCGACCTAGCAACATATAACGCACGCACCCTGAGGACTGACAAAGATCCTGAGGCTGAAAGAGGAGATAGACAAGTTGCGCTGGAATATTATAGCATAGACCAAATACATACCCTTCGGCAAATTGTACAGAAGTCCGAGGAGTACAATTTGCCACAATGTCTGGCGTATGTGGTATATAAGAAAAGTTTTTGATTCCGTCGAAACCTGGGCGGTGCTGCAGTCCCATCAGCGGCGCCAAGTTGACTGTCGGTATATCGAAGTGCTGAAGTGCTTGTACAGTAGAGCTACGATGGCTACCCGAGTACAGAACCAGAGTACGAAACCTATCCAACTGCAGAGAGGTGTATGGAAGACGTTTTCAAGCTTCTGGACTGGAAATGATACGGTATTAACATCAATGGCGAGTACATTACTCACCTTCGATTTGCCGACGATATAGTCCTTATGGCAGAATCGCTGGAGGACCTAAGCACTATGCTCAATATGACCTCGATAGTGTCTCCCAACTGATAGGTCTTAAGATGAACACCTATGCCGGTAGTTGTAGGGAGCACTAAGCTCAAAGTTGTTGACGAGTATGTTTACCTGAGACAAATAGTCTGACTATGTAAGTCCTACTTCGACCTAGAGGTCAATGAACGTATTCAACTCGATTGGGCAGCGTTCAGGAAATTACGGCACACCTTCTCGTCAGGTATACCTCAAAACTTAAAAACGATACTGTACAATTAGTGCGTGTTGCCAGTGATTACCTATGGAACTGAGACATGGCCCTTAACTGATGGCCGGATGAGAAAGCTCAAGGTCGCTCAGCGAGCTATGGAGAGGGCTATGATTGGAGTTTCTCTGCGTGATGAACTCAGAAATGAGGATATCCGCATTAGAACCAGAGTGACCGACATAGCCCAACGGATTAGTAAGCTGAAGTGGCAATGGGCCGGCCATATAGCTCGAAGAACCGACAACCGATGGGGAAAAAAGGTTCTCGAGTGGCAGCCTCGTACCGGCAGGTGAAGTGTTGGGCGTCCCCCCACTAGATGGAGTGACGACCTGTTGAGATGTGCAGGAACTCGATGGATGCAGGTGGCTCAGGACCGTGCTTTGTGGCATTCCTTGGGGGAGGCCTATGTTCAGCAGTGGACTTGTGAAGGGCTGTAATGATGATGATGATGACTAATACTATATTATTGATAATTATGTATATATCTGAGCGAATTTAATATAGATATGCGCGTCCAAGCATTGTTTGCTCCTTGTTCATGTTAGTTTTTTTACAAGTACCCTGTTATACTATATTGTATTTTGTTTTGTTGTATACTTACGATTTGAACGTGTTTGAGTGAAATGATTTCGATATATTAGTGTACGCCTAGGATAAGATTATTATTTGTTTGCAAGTATATAAACTTTCTCATGTAAGTGAATTGTTGTAAATTCTTATGAGAAATAAAGATATCTCAAACCTCAAAACCTTATGTCTAACTTGCTTAAGGGCAAATGTATACTTAAATATAATTAATATTTGTAGATCAAATAAAAAATACCATAAAGTACAGGCCCGATGGTTAAAAAAGTAATTTATAAAACCTCCGCCTGTTTACATACTCTACCCAAAAGAGATAAATAAAAATAACATAATATCCGATATCACATCCACAACTAAGACTAATCCAACGAACGAATCATATTTAGTTAAAATTCATCAAGCCACTAAGGCTACAGAGCGGGCCAAAGATATAAACATACATCTCTATATATAAAAATCAATTGCTGTTCGTTAGTCTCGCTAAAAACCGAAAACGGTTCTACGGATTATAATGATTTTTTTGTTGTGTTTGAATGGGTCCCTAGATGGTTAAGATTCGCATTTGGACCCGGTGGGTGGGACGGTTCTTGACATCCAGATATCACTAGTGCGAAGCCGGGGCGGATTACCAGTGTTATATAAATACATAAGCTGAAAAAACGGGTATTGTTTACTTCCAGGACTGTTGAGTAAATAAATGTCTCCTTCTTTTATTATTTTTTGAATACACGTATGACATTGATAAAATATGAAAGCCTGTTATAAAGCAGTTTGAATGACATAAAACTTATTAACTTCTTTATTTTTTACTTTAAGTTTGACACCTTTTTAATTACAATTAAAGTGTTTAAATGGCAACGCATACGTAAAGTTGTTTATTAACAATTGATAGCCCTTTGCAAATCAATTAAGTAACGTAATATCTTCTGTGTGTGTGCCTTATGCGAGTTTATATTTTTACGTATTCGATCCCGAGAAAGTTAACTACGATTTGTATAGAATAAAATCAGCGCCAACTAGTGGCAATAATCGGAATCACAATTCATTATTACCTATTTGTTTATGTTTCGTAATTTGATCAACGTTTTGATAGTTTGTGTTAGTATTATGAGATTGTGAATTAGCCCTTTTTAATTTTAATGTTAATTATTGAAAGTATTAAATTAAAAGCAAAGAACATGAAGATGTTTTCGTTCTTATATTATTTTATGGTGACATTTATGGAGCAGTAAATGGAATTTAGTTACTTAATGTTAAGTGAACTTATGATACTTACTTACTACTGACTTAACTATCAAATAGTGTTGGTAGGAACTTGGATTTATCAAACGCTATTTTACACAAAAACTTGAATACTTTCTTGGAAAAGGCAATATCTATCCTTAAATTACCTGTAATCGGGGTGTAACAACAGACTAAAATATGCACAAGCTCTCGCTTAAACACTGGCGTTATAAGAGCTCGTAATAGCTCTCGTAATAACTCGTAATAGCTGTCATCTATTATTATTAGTTATTAATGCTTTTGTGGCTCCAAAAATCCTCCTAACGAAATAAAAAACGTCGTGCCTAAATTATATATCGATCTCACAAAACGAAATTAAATTAAATCTTCAACAACTTTCTTACCCTTCTCTCACTGTAAAAATGTAGGTGAAAAATTTTCGATATCGACGGCGTAATGTTTTACGTCTCGAACGATCGAAATTGCCGCTCCAACCAGTCACATGCGTTAACGTTCTCACTATCGAATGAGAGACAATGCTCGATGGTGATTCCGATTATTGCCACTAGTTGGCGCTGATTTAATTCCATACAAATTTTGGTTAACTTTCTCGGGATCGAATACGTAAATATATACACTCGCACTAGGCACACTGATCAGTTCAACTATTTTTCTATATCTAGTTAATCTATACTGCAAAAATAAATGTCTAATTAAAATTCGCAAGCTAAGGAAAAGTTACAACTTTTCCTTAGCTTGCGAAACGTCGCTCAAAATCTTGAAAATTGCATATTTTATTCAAGTGAAATGCCAAGCTGAAAAGTATCGCAGCAAAGTTTCCCTGCGATTGAAACTCTATTTAATTATGTAATTGTAAATCATCGTACATTGTAAAGAAAGATAAGAAATATTAATAAATTCTCGTCTTAGTATTGAACCAAGTTTAACTTTTACGCATTTATTTAATAATTAATTTAATACATTTGGATTTGTATACAATGATGTGTTCTATGGAATATTATAAAAAATATTCCAAGAAAATTTCATTTACAAAATAGAATCACGATAAATTAAATTTCAGCTCGTATTGGAACAGGATTTTTTCCCTTAATATCTTTGAATTTAACATATAAGTGATTATTATTAATTTTACTGGTGCTTGTGCCAAATGTCGTTTACATTCATTTTAAAAACGTACTTATTAAGGGGCTGGCCTAAACATTTTTAAATTTTGGTGGCGGCGAAAAAGAATCGGTGGTGGATTTTCATTCTTCGACCGTTTTACCTGTAGGTATTGTAAGACGAGATTACGGGAAAGGACAAAAACCCTTTTAGGGGCGGTATACCACTCCGTATATGACAGATGTAAAATACCTAACCGAGAGACGGAAAATAGCAACAAAGGTACAAAACGTTTAATACTGAAAAAGATTAAAATTCAAATCGTCGCAACAAAAATACCCACGCATATTAGTTAATTGTTACAGGCTGGCGAAGAAGAAAAATAATAATAACAAATAATGCTCATCATTTAAAATTTACTTACTCATTGTATCTATTTTTATTCATTTATATCAAACCTAAAATTATAGCGATCATTAGTCCCACTGCTGCCACCTCTCATTTCTGAGAAGGTAATGGAACAATTAGTTTGCAGCGCTCTACCAGTTTGGTTTGGCGGATTTCAAACAATAATTTTAAAAGAAAGTGGACGCAATTCAAATTCATAGCTATTTCATTGGTACTGGCGATGATCGAACCTCTAAGATTGCTTGCGTATTATGAAATTTTCAGCTAGCGACTGGCCCTATAACTAGCAGCGCTCTCTGCTTATATTAAATAGAAATTGCTAAGCTCAAGCTTTGGCGAAACTTTTTAAAATAGATAAAAGCAATAAAGTGTGTAAATTAGTTTTATCGGGGGGCACAGCAGTGCCCCCGCCAAGTCGAGAGCGAAGCAAACACCGCCGTACCATCCTTTACTGGAACCATTTCGCCGCATTTTCAGGCCCCTATTTGAAAACCTCTGGATAAGACCAGAACACAGAAATTTTTGTCATCCAGTAAACTATAATCACTTACTAAAAATGCAAAATTTCAAGTCTGTAGGTCATTTAGTTCTGAAGTTAAGCGAAAGCAAAGTTTCGCATTAATGACACTCACTCACTCACTCACTCATGATCATCAGAATAGAACTAGTACTTCCCATAAACTCAGAGAGCTTAAATTTGGTACAGAGTCAGGGTTTAATGGCCACATAAAGGGAAAACTATAAAAACTAGGATAATGGAAGATCTGGAGTACCTGGTGACGCTGATTAGAAAACACAAGAGCCCTACCAAACTATTAGAAGAGGTCGACATACCGCTTTTACAAAAAATATTTAACTTGGTGGAGTTTTTTACAGAATGTTTTTGGTGGAAATCCCACCAAAAACATTCTGTAAAAAACTAACCAAGTCTCGATGGAGCTGCTTGTTTATCTTTAAAAAGTAATGAATTCTATACAAAGTCGTGCCAAGTCTAAGGTTCCTTACTGCGATTTCTTTATTATTATAGTTAATGTTGTGTGACTTGACCGTTGAAGGGTACACAAGGGTACAAAACCAGGTGCTACATGACACAAATGCACCAATCTGTCGCCAGAACCGCTACTCATTGACGATGGAAAATTGCCCTTTGGAAAACGTTGATTGAATAACCAGTCAATTGTAGGGTTGATAAAGCTGCGTATTTCAATAATACTTTTGTATAGGCGAGCCTGAAACAAACAGTATAAAAAATTATTTCCAGTACAGGGGGACTTTTAATCATTGATAGAAGTCCATCTGTACGTCTATTTTATGTTAGATCGGTGGTAGATTTGACTCTCCAAAAAGAAGAGAGCCGTCAAACCGGTTCGTCGCCCACACGTCAGACGACCGAGATCGAGCGTAATGAATGCAAGTTTTAAAAATGTTAATATTTAGCCAGTCCCAAACTTTAAGCAGATTTGTTCCCTGACATTTTTTTATCATGTCGTCGTGACTGACGGGGGATGAGTCGCTCGCGTACGTAGGCTTCGACAACCTAATCCTAGGCCGACCCTACACATGTCCCCCGGGTGGTGCTAAACGAGCGACAAAGCCGACAAAGCCGATAGGATAGACTCGGCTCCTCGCCGTATGGTAGCGGCGTAAAATCTACTACCCCTTAGTTCGCACCATGAGCCAAGAAATAATAGAAATGGCCCAGAGTTCCCGGCGCCCCTTTAATGGGGCAGGGGTGCGAAGAATCTTCGGAAGAAAGATTTTAGAAAGGTTCGCCACCCGTCACGTCCTGTCTCCCGGAGGGGTTAAAAGTGGATTGCGGAGGCCCGTCTGGCTACGCTGAATGTATGTGGAGCAATGGATGATAAGATGGATGAAGTATGCGAAATGATGAATGATAGAGGAATAGATGTGTTATAAATAAACGAGACGAAACGAAAGGTAAGAGATGTCACTGGCATGTATATCGCTTACTGGTTTGGTGTAGACGAGACCGAGCGGGCATGCGAGGGAGTCAGCGTCATCCTTTCAGAAAGAATGGGTCAATGTGTGAAAGTGTATAAATGTATAAGCCCAAGGCTGCTGTGGATACGAATGAAAGGGGGCTTATAGAAGTTCTTTGTACTTGGGGTGTACGGCCCAGATATGTCTCAGCCCACTTATATCCGAGAGCAGTTTTGGAACATGGTAAGGATAGCGTTGATTAAATGTAAGGAAAATGAAAATATTTTTATGTTAGGAGATTTTAATAGAAGGGTTGGGGTGAAGAGGTCTGGTTATGAAAGGATATTAGGAACGTTTGGCGCTGAAAGTATAAATGAGAATGGTGAAGAACTCCTCACCGTATGTGAGGAAAAGAATTTTTTTGTGGCGAACACTTTCTTTCGCCATAAGAAGATTCACATGTATATATGGGAAAGAGGGGGTCATGGAAGCATGATAGATTTCATAATTGTGGATGAAAGAATGAGGAGCGCTGTGGTAGATACAAGGGTTTACCGTGGGTCCAACGTAGGGACGGATCATTACTTGGTTTTATGCCGAATTAATGGTCTATTAAAGCGTTGGCAGTATCGGATATCTGTGTCTACCACTGCGTTACAGCGTATAAAAATAGAAAGGTTACAATATGAAGGTGTGAAAGAGAGGTATAAATGCAGACTGAGGGAAAATATAAGTGGGTTGAATGAATTATGTATGAATGATTTAGACTTGAAGAATGTATGGAATTGAAAAAAAAAGGAATAATATTAAAAAGTTTTGGTTGATGCAGCCACTGAAGTATGTGGTGTAAGTAAGAGAAAAATTAAAGGAAAAGTAATACGTTGTGGAGGGATGATGAGGTACGGATAGAAGTTGAAGCAAAGAAAAGAGCATGGCTGGATTAACTAGCAACCAAAGCTGGTAATTCTGGCGGTACGAATGATGAGGTTGAAAGAAAAAAGGCAGCTTTAGACGTATAAATAAGAGAGTGAAAAGAAGTTGTTGAAAAGAAAAAGCAAGAAAGGATAGATAAGAATGATAGAAGGATATCTGATAACTTCCACGCAAATATTAAAATGTTCTGGAAGCTCGTAAGAACTGCCAGGCGAAATTAAAAACAGCCTGAAATGAATGCTATACGAGACGAGAATGGCTGCATGCTAAATGATGAAGTTTCGAATTTAAAGAGATGAAAGGAATACTTTGAAAGCGTGTTTAAGAGTGAAGAGTCGTCTGAAGTAAGTGAAATAAAAATTCCGGAAGAAGTGGAGAGATGTAGGGAGATAAGTGTAGATGAAATAATGAAAGCAATGGAAAGCATGAAAGCAGGTAAGGCAGCCGGATATGACAGAATATCACTCGAAATGCTAAGGGCTGGAGAGGGTGTGGTTGCAGGCCTGCTGTGCACTTTGTTTAATTTATGTTGGTGCCTGAAGCGGGTACCGGAAGACTGGTGCAAAGCCGTTATAGTCCCAATATATAAGGGAAAGGGCTCGCAGCTGGACCGTAAAAACTACCGTGGTATCAGCTTGTTTAGCATTGTGGGTAAACTGTTTGCTAAGGTGTTAATTGAAAGAGTTTGGAAGAAACTGATGGAAAAATTTGGGATGTGCAAGCTGGATTTAGAAAGGGGATAGGGTGTACGGATCAAGTATTTTCCATGCGCATGATTGCGGTGAAGTTTTTGGGCAAAAACCAGAAAGTTTTTTGGGCGTTCATGGACTTGGAAAAGGCTTATGACAGAGTGGACAGGAATGTGTTATGGCAAACACTGAACTCATTTGGGTTGAGCGCTGGCTTGATTCAAGCATTAAGGTCTCTTTATAGGGACTCCAGTGCTTGTGTCAGGATCAACGGGGTCTACTTGGACTGGTTTGGCATTCATAAAGGTGTCAGACAGGGATGTGTGGCTTCCCCGTGGCTATTTAACCAATTTATGGACAGGTGTTTGCAAACTTTGAAAGTTGAAGAATGTGGGTTGAGAATGGGTGAGTTAACCGTCAAATGCCTTTTGTACGCCGATGATCAAGTCATATTTGCATCGTCGGCGGCCGCGTTGCAAATGATGGTTACTTTAATGAACTGGTCATTGAAAGAAAGGGGTATAAAAGTGAACGCAAGTACGACGAAAGTGATGGTTTTTGAAAGAGAAGAAAGTAAAACGTTATGTGAAATAAGAATAGAAGGGGAGTTGATTGAGCAAACAGGGATGGTAGATATGATAAGGATATAGAACGACGAGTGAACGCAGGAAATAGAGTGAATGAGACTCTACACGCTATAATGAGGAGTCAGAATGTGTCAAATGAGGCACGTATGACAATTCATAATGCTGTGTTAGTCCCTACTTTAATATATGGTAGTGAAAGTTGGGTCTGGCAGAAGAAGCATGAGAGTACAATAAATGCTGTAGAAATGCGGTCCTTAAGGAGTATGCTAGGGCTGAATCTGAATTACAGGTTACCAACTGAACAAACTTGAGCGAATTCAAAATATTGCTATTAGGTTCATATTTGGTTTGCGTAAATATGATCATGTATCCGAATATCGTTTACAGCTCAAGTGGTTACCCATTCGCTTTCGCCGGAATCTGCAAACTGTATCTCTTTTGTACTGTGTGTTGTTCAATCCTTTGACTCCAAGCTACTTGAAGGAAAACTTTCAGTTTCTTGGTCATGATCGACCTGATAGAGTTCTTCGGTCAGCCGGCGAACTAATTCTAGAACCATGTTCATTTCGAACAAAATTTATGAAATATTCTTTTACGAGCCAAGCCATAAGGTTATGGAATGAACTTCCACTCCAAATTCAACGTGCTCAAACTTTGAAAAGATTCAAAAGTGTCGTCAAGAAGCATTACCTAACACTTTGTGGTTATTGATAACCAATTCTAGCAATATTTATTATCTTTGTATATATATGTATGTGTATATATATATATATATATATATATATATATATATATATATATATATATATACCTATTTATTAATATGTATGTTTATTTTATTATTATTTTTTATGTATTATTAATTATATACTGTTCTTAATTCCAGTTTCTCTTTAGCCCAAAGGTTGTCTGGAAGAGATCGCTCTTTAGCGATAAGACCGCCTTATTGTACATACGTATATATTAAGTTTTCTCTGTAATGTATTTATTCGTTGTATATGTGTGGTGTACAATAAAGTATATACTACTACTACTACTACAGGTTGAGAAATAGTGTGATAAGAGAAAAGTGTGTGTTCACGCCCTGAGTTGCCCCAACAAAGGTTAACTGGACTAGGGCCCATGAGTAATCCCATCCACGGCCAACAGAGGACGGGGCCCAACGGCCTATGGATACTTTTTTTATTCTTTTTTATTTAAGGGACTTTCGTTATTATTAACATGACAGTCCCATTGTACCTTATAACTAAATAGCACAAAAAATACTTAATTACTTATACAATACTTAATAAATGATAAACCATTTGAGCAGCATCTGACAGTGGTTCAGAGAGTATACTTTGAAATTCCCCTATGTTGTACATTTTAATGTCAGTTTTGGCGACCAGTAGTTTCCTCTCGTGATGGTTTTTAGAATATTCCGCGAGTAGGTGTTATATGTCTTCGATTGTGTTGCATGTTTCGCAATTTTGAGATTGTTTTTTTTTTCATCATGAAAGGAAACTTGTTGCACGGAATGTGTCCGGAGCGAAGTCGCATTGCTAATACAACAGATTTTCTGTTCAATAGACATTGATTGAACCAAGGTACTTTCGGAGGCTGACTCTGGATAGTTTTGTACCAAATCCCTTTTTCTTGCGACCTTTTATCAAAATATTCTTTCCAAAGTGCATAACATTTCTCTTGGTATTTAATTAAAATTTCTGTATAATCTGGATCAATATTACATTCTCTTCCTTGTGTAATTGCCAATTTAGCCAGTTTGTCAGCCTCCTTATTGCCTTGTAAACCGCTGTGTGATGGTACCCACTGCAATACTAAATTACGGTTTTTACATTGAAGTATAAATATTTCATTTAATATATGGTATGCTATCGATACACCTCTGAGACCAGAGGCGCATCGAGCAATATGTTGAAAAGCACACTTGCTATCAGTTAATACGACTGTTGTTTGAAAATCTGTTGTACCTTAAACAGGGGCGTTATATTTAATTCACTTTCCATAACGTGTATTGGCGTGGTTTTGATGGATAAATGTTCAAAAAATGGCTGACAAATAAGCAAGCACTTATCTATTTTAGGAGGTAGGGTTGACCACAGGGTACCAGTCAGGTGATAAGTGAGGTGCATGTAAGTAGTGTCTAGTAGTGTTTATATATGTGACCTGACGGCCCGATTTAATCGGACAGAAGATCCACCGGAGCTGATGTTCTCCCAATGTGCGCTCCCTCTAGTCGTAGATCACCAATCGAAAACTGCTGACTTCATTTCACTATTTCAGTTTATCAACTTTATTGTACACTATTTCAATCTATCAACTTTATTGTACATTTAATTAACTTCAAACTCCAGGATAAGTCTCGTTAATCGTACTCAAACACGTGACCGATGGCACAACTAATGAACGGTCGATCAAAGTTCAACCTCCAGTTTTACTTAGCAACAAAATTATAACCACGAGCAAGAACGCGATCTCTTCTCGGGTCACAAAGTTCAGCGTTCCACCCAACAAATTTAATCACTCAAATTTAATACAAGCCTCTTGTCACGAAACATACAACTTAGACAAGCAATTCGAGGCGGTCTACACGAAACCCAAATATTCAATAGTAAATTAGACGCGCACAAATACTCAAATTCTAGACCACCAAAACAAAAAACTGGCCGCGCAACTGATCCAGCGGTCGTTAACAATACAAATAGTCGACAGAGGGACCCTCTTAAACATCTTAGAAAGCACAGGCAAAAGGCTTATGGGTCTATATGATGATGAGTCTCCTGGAAATTTTCCAGGCTTATTTATCATTGTTACAATGGATACGTTCCATAAACTGGGAAAATATGTCGTGAAGCGACAATTAAAAAAAAAATAGAACCTAACCTAAGTACAACAAAACAACAAAAGTAGAGCCAGAAAACAATATATTTAAATTTATAAAAGGTATATACAATTTTATAAAAAAATGAAATGAGGATGATGATGAATGAAGTGAGAGTACAATTAGATTATAAAAAAAAAATAAAGGTGAGAGAATAGGGGAATATAGCGTTGAAGTGGGGCCTAAAAGTCGAAGCGACACACGTTGCGTTTGTAGAGGTAGGTTTCTTAGCAGCGACGGCACGCAGCGCCTGAAGCCAGCACTCGCCGTTTGCGCTTGTAGAAGTAGGTTTCTTAGCAGCGACGGCGCGCAGCGCCTGGAGCCAGTACACGCAGCGTCCGGAGCCGGCGCTCGTAGCGCCTGGAGAAGGGGCGCGCAACGCTTAGAGCCAGCAGTTGCAGCGCCCAAAGGTAGCGCCGGCGGTAGGTGCACTCGGCGCCTGGAGTAAGTAGTAGTAGTGCCCGGAGTAGTGTGGCCCCCGCGCTTGTAGTAGACTCGAAGCGACTTCCGAGGTAGATGGAGGCTTGTAGGATTCCGGAGTGGCGCGGCCCGAGTTTGAAGAAGGCCTCGCCGAAGACTTCACGTGTAAATGGAGGCTTGCAGGATCCCGGGGCAGTGCGGCCCCGGGATAAGGCCTTTAGGAGATACTTCTAATTCGCGAACTGAAGCGAGACTGCCTTTCTTCACCGATTGTTCGGCTTTTATACCTTTCTAGAGAGAACGGAAAAATTATTTAAATTAAACGCAAATTTTTTGTAAATGGTCAAGAGAAAAGAGTATTTATGTGGAATTATAGAAATAGGAACAACAGATCGGTAGCAAATTTGAATATAATTACTATGGAAACGATATAAATAAGAAAGACAAAATATGTCAAATTTTTGTTTTTGGTTTATAATAAGAAAACGGTAAGATTTAAGTGGAAAATGAGATATTATTGATATAGGAAAAAAGGTAGCGCAACTGCCCACACAAAGTCCAAGATTGTAGAGTTACGGAAAACTAGCTAAAAGATCGAAAAAAGGTAGACTCCATTGACACCAATTTAAAAGTGCTGATAATGTGAAAATACGAAGTAGAAATGATTTGTTATTGTGTTCTTATGGTTTAAAATCGTTACAGGATCCTATGGAAATAAAGGTGATGTAAAATATCCAGTTTTGAGGTGAATGCAGAAAATCGAAACAGAATGGAAAAATGAATTTAAAATAATGTAAAATGATACGTAAGTAGTATAACACTACAAATATTGTACTCGAAACTCGAAGCAAGCCGTTGAAGAGAATGACTAAAACATCAATGCTTTCCTGGGAAGTTGCATGATAACCTCCTTTGTGATAAGATCGAATCCGGGGGCTTCTTTTATTTTGTAGTCCATTTATGGTCTTCTTCAGTTCCCCAATTATGACTGGTCTTGATTGAGTGGATAGTTGTAGTTTCTGTTGCAGAGTGCATTCGACTTCGTTCTCGAACTCAGTATTATTGCCTTTATTAGGAGTAAAGATGGCGGCCAGATTGTTTGCAATCATGTTGACTTTTTTTGGGTTCCATAGTTACGCAACAAGGAACCCTTATAGTTTCGCCATGTCCGCCCGTCCGCGGTTGTGCTCAGAGACCCTAGGTGCTACAATGCTGTTAGTTGGCACAGTTATAGTCCATATGAAGCATTCGTTGCAATTTGGGACCAGGAGATTATGAAGAAAATCGTTGTAGAGACGAACCGCTATGCTCAACAGTTGGCGGTGATCATGATGCAAACAGGGACTTTGCACCCCAATAGCCGCATCACAAAATGGCATGATACAACTGTGGATGAATTGTACGTGTTTTTCGCCATAACTCAAGCGACCGGAATTGTAGTGAAAACACGTATAGAGGAGTATTGGAATTGTAATCAAGACATTTTCAGTACTCCAGCATTCACCACAGCGATGTATTTTGATCTCTTTATACTGTTGAGCAGGTGTCTTCATTTTAATAACAACGATACATGCAATCTCATGTTAATGACCCGTGCGCAGGCCAAACTTTTTAAGATACAGCCCATTATAGACAATTTAAATTTCAAATTCTCCCAATTATATAGTTTAAACCAAAATATTGCAATCGATGAAAGCTTAACAATGTGGAAGGGCTGGTTAGAAATAAATCAATTTATTAAAAATAAATCGGCGGCAGTGGGGATTAAAACATATGAAGTGTGCGAGTCCAAGTCGGGCTATTTGTGGCGCTTCGAAGTTCACGCAGGACACGAAGAGCCCAACCCACAGGACGATACTCCAGTTTCCGGTGTTGTTCCATCCATTGTGCTCAGACTGTTAACTGGTCTTGAGCACAAAGGCCACTGCATATGGATGGACAACTTTTACAACTCACCTGCGCTCGCGCGAAGTTGAAGTGTCGTGGGTTCGACTGCGTGGGGACGTTACGTACAAATCGTCAGTGTGTTCCCGTCGAACTGACAACACTTACGAAGCAAAATATGGCTGTCGGTCAGGTGAGTGGCTGCACTTCAGGGGATGTAGATCTTGTGGTATGGCGGGATAAGAATCGCGTGGCACTTATTTCGACATACCATGGACTAGCAACCATGAAGTGCGGTGATACACTAAAACCAACAGTAATCCATGATTACAATATTTGCATGGGTGGTGTCGATCGTAAAGATCAGATGTTAGCTATGTTCCCCCTTGAAAGAAAACGAACGAAAGTATGGTACAAAAAGTTATTTAGGCGGTTATTAAATGTAAGTATCTTAAATGCTTACATAATTTACAAGTCCCAACAATCAATGAATCACCGAAGTTTTCGTAAAACGTTGGTGGTTCAGTTATTGTCGAATCACACTACGTCACAACCTAGGACTTTGGCCCATATTACACACAGCGGAACAGACATCAATACACAAGGTTTCGTGCACTATCCACAACAGTACGTTGTGACTGAGAAAGCTAATAAGGGTAACCGCTATCGTCGCAATTGCGCCGAGTGCGGAAAGCGTGTCACGACGTACTGCAAAGGGTGCAATAAGCCGCTTTGCGTTTTCTCGTGTTTCAAGCCTTACCATACCAAACTTTACAGGAACACTGCACAGTGACAATTATTTCAGACATAGCATTTAGGGCCAATATTTAATAACCGTCTAAATACTCCTCAGTTTCAAGGCACTACCCTTGTTGCCTTTAGCCAGCATCGGAATCTTTGGCGTCGAGATATCGAGTGACGTGCAATTTTGTGGTTACTTGGAAGAGGAAGCCAAATTGTCCTCTAAAAAGCTTGGCGTGCTCAGCAGAGCGGGACAGTATTTTATGCCGGCACACCGCTTGCAACTTTACAAAGCGCAGGTTCGGCCTCACATGGAATATTGTTCACATCTCTGTGCTGAGGCTCCCCAGTTCCAGCTCCTTCCACTTGACCGCTTCCAGCGCAGAGCGGCTCGAACTGTCGACGACCTTTTCCATCGGATCGATCCACTGGCGCTGCACTGCTTGCATATATTTGCGTATTTTATCGCATCTACCACGGAGAGTGCTCTGCGGAATTGTTCGGACTAATTCCAGCCACTCAATTTCACCATCGCACATCGCGATAAAAGTTGTAATGTATGGATGGCCCATACTATCTGGGTGATTGGCGGTCCACCACTGTGCTATTTATAAGAAGTTTTCTCTCTCGCACAACTTCCTTGTGGAATCGATTACCACCAGCGAATTTTCCGGACCGATACGACTTAGGGACCTTCAAGAAAAGAGCCTACTCCTTTTTAAAAAGCCGGCAACGCATCTGCAATTCCCCTGGTGTTGCAATGGTTCATGGGCGGCAGTAGTCACGATCAGGTGGGCCGCTTGCTCGTTTGCCCCCTCTCGTAATAAAAAAAGTAAATGCTGCTATTTCAAGGGGAATTAATAAATAAATAAATCCCCAGACAAACACACCAACTGTAATATGGTCCCAAAGTAAGCAGGGTTTGTGTTATGGATAACCATACAGCAAACTAGGGGGAACCCAGAATAACCACTATATTCAACACACAAATGGATATATATACTTGGGACCTTCGGGGTATGAGGCAGGACCACCAAACACTACGCTACTCTGCCGTAAGAGCAGTAGAACAACGGGAATAATTTACTTACTACTATATTTGCTATTACTCATTTTACTCAGTTTTATTACAAATACAAAGAAAAAACTAAAAAAAATGTGGAATTATCTTGAAATTAAGGTAATATGCAGCATGTTCACCTATTGATAATATCGGAAATATTTTGTTTGAAACAAATCAATCTTAGTCTTAACCACATTAGTTTTGACACATTTTGTATGTTTTTGTACTGTTTTTTTATTGTTTTTGTTAGCATTGATTTTATGAAATTTCTTAGAAACCCTGCAAGGTTTTTAATTCAGATTAAAGCTAGTTAAATATATATCTTGAAAATATAACAGTTTGTCCAAACAAACATTTTAATCATTCAGAAATTATTTTATTGTAACTACTAATTTCTAAGTAAAAAAAATGGACCCATTTTTGTGTAACTCTTATTCTACGTCCAGTGACCGTACTCATGGACCACTTGTGATTTTGTTTACCTTTGAAGCTCAAGTTACTGTACAAATCTTCTTCAACACTCATAAGTGTTTATTTACATAAATATACGTTAAAATGTGGAGGTCACTTTTGTATAGCCTGAGAGTAATTGGTTTAGAATTAAAGTTTTGAACATTATTTTGCTGAAAAAATTTGTATGTAGAGCCTTGGGTTTATGTAATAGATCTGTTAAAATATGTACTGTTGATGTAATTAAATGCTTATTATAATCAAACATTTGTTTATATTTTATTTTTTATATAGAAATAAATATGAATTTATGTGCCCCAACTTAGATGTAGTATAACAGATTTATTATAATATTGCAGTTGATATGATGTAAAGAAATAGGAACAGAAACTAATTCTGAGTAATGGATAAGAAAATAAAACCTTAATTTAAAATAGAACTGGAGAAATTACGGTTTTTATAAACTTAGGGCCAAAAATAACCCGAGTCTGTGATGTGGCTGAATTCAGCCACACAGACATGACAATTTTCAATTTAAGTTTCTCACAGCTGAGAGGATAACATTTTTGAATATTGCTGTATCCACACATATAACCCTCAGTTGATTTCTGTTGACAATTTTTATTGTAAGGCTGTCCTTGTCGGCTATGGTCTGTAGCAATTCTACAAGTTCATTAACGTCTTCAATGCCGTATAATATTATGGGTGGTGGTTTACTAGGCCGTTTTTCTGGTGTCGTTTTCACAGCTTCTTTGAGATTAATAGGTAATCCGCTAAATCTATTGATAGTTGTATTTTTCCCAACGAAGGGGACCGGGACTGATTTTTTTGCCTTTTTCACTTTTGATTTCTGCTTGCAGGGACTCTTTGCCAGTCTGATGGATAATGGTGCTAGCATTTTTTTTATATATAGGAGAGGGGGCAAACGAGCATGCGGCTCACCTGATGGTAAGTGACTACCGCCGCCCATGAACAACTGCAACACCAGGGGAATCGCAGATGCGTTGCCGGCCTTTTAAAAAGGAGTACGCTCTTTTCTTGAAGGTCCCTAAGTCGTATCGGTCCGGAAAAATCGCTGATGGTAATCGATTCCACAAGGAGGTCGTGCGAGGAAGAAAACATCTTCTAAATCGCACAGTGGTGGACCGCCAATCATCCAGATGGTGTGGATGGTATCGGGAGTTCTGCCGCGATGTGCGTTCGTGAAATTTGGCGGCTGGGATTAATCCGAACAATTCCTCAGAGCACTTGTGTCTTCTGAGGATTAAATTGGACTAGATTTAGTCGCCCCCAATCCGAGACTTTGTTCAGCAAAGACTCGACTTCAGACACAAGTTTGTTCCGGTACTCAGCGACGTTTTCCCGGGAAATATTGGCACGGCCGGTGTATAGAACATCACCAGTGCTGTCATCCGCATAGCAATGAATGTTACCAGTTAGCAACATATCATTGATATGCAGAAGAAACAGCGTTGGTGATAGCACACAGCCTTGTGGAACACCAGCGTTAATAGGCTTGTAGTCAGAGCATGCACCGTCTACAACGACCTTGATGCTCCGATCTACAAGGAAGCTGGTGATCCAATTGCACAATTTCTCGGGAAGCCCATAGGAAGGGAGCTTCGAAAGAAGCGCTTTGTGCCAAACCCGATCGAAGGCCTTCGCAATGTCCAGACTAACGGCCAACGCCTCCCCCTTGGACTCTACTGCCTCCGCCCATCTATGGGTCAGGTAGACCAGAAGATCACCAGCTGATCGACCCCGACGAAAACCGTATTGGCGGTCACTAATCAGCTGGTGATCCTCAAGGTACCGGATGAGCTGGCAGTTAATAATGGATTCCATTATTTTGGAGAACAAGGAGGTGATCGCGATAGGCCTATAGTTGGATGGGTCTGAGCGGTCGCCTTTCTTAGGGATCGGGTAGACAAAAGCTGTCTTCCATGAATTCGGGACTACGCCTTGGGAGTAGGAGTACCGGAAAAGACGAGTTAGGACCGGTGCCAACTCCGGAGCACACGTCCTCAGCACAATTGGGGGGATTCCGTTAGGCCCACTCGACTTCTGGATGTCCAGGGAGAGCAGTGCTTTGCGAACCGAGCGCTGTGAGAACAGCACATCCGGCATGGAGCACTCACACCGCGGGATGGTCGGCGGTGTTTTCCCCCCGTCATCAAGAGTCGAGTTGGACGCAAAAAGGGAGCCTTAAAGGTCGTCTTTGTCTTTTGCGTCATGGGCCAGTGAGTCATCCTCCCTGTGCACAGATGGTAGTGATGGCTTACAGAAATTCCCTTGGACAGCCTTGGCGAGAGACCAGAATGCACGGGTTCCCGAAGGAAGGCGAACTAGTTTCTCGCCAATTCTGCCTATGTGCTCTGACTTTGCCTTGGCAATAACTCTTTTGAAGGACCTGGAGGCGAAATTATACTTCTTTTTAAGTGTGCTGGTATTTACATCCCGAGTCGCCGAAGCCGCAGCCCAGGCTTGATAACACTCCTGCTTACTGCGTAATGCAGTCTTACAGGAGCGACCAAACCAAGGCTGAGATCTGCCTCCGATGGGTACCACAGATGATGGAATAAATAGTTCCATTCCCTGTAGCACCACATCAGTGACAGAGTCAGCAACAGCGCTGGGATCATCCGGCGAGAAGCAAACCCGCCCCCATGGGTGGGATGCAAAGAAGGACCGCATTCCGTCCCAATCCGCCGACCTGTAATGCCAAACACGGCGGCAACCTGCAGAACGCAACCGCGAAGGGAGCGTGAGTGGCACCACACACCGGATCAGACAATGGTCCGAAGAGCCGAGAGGGGCATCGACGGAAACCAGATATCCGTCCGGATGAGAGGTCAGCAGAAGGTCCAACAGGGAAGGTGTATGATCCTCCACATCTGGAATCCGCGTAGGCGAAGTAACCAGTTGTGTCAGACCATATGCCAAGGCAAAGTCATAAACAGATCTCCCCGCATGATCGGTTCGACGTGAACCGAGCCATTCGGCATGGTGGGCGTTAAAATCGCCAAGGATCACGATCTCTGCGGATGGGACCTGTTGTAGCAAGAAATCTGTAGCCATTTGGACGTGGTCGATGAGTCGGTCTGTTTCGGCATTACCGCTATGGGACCTATAGAGGCACCCGTAGACGCGCGGATGGTCGTCGCTGTCTACGCGTAGCCAAAGGATGGACAGGTCCGAACCTTCAAGACTGCCGAGGCGTCGAGAACAGATGTCCTCTCTGACATACACGCAAACTCCAGCCCGAGGCACAAAGGAATGCTCCAATTTGTACCCCGGGTAGGAGAGATACGAAATATCAGCCGGAGAGGAAACCTGCGTCTCGGTCAGAAAGAGCAAGGCCGGCTTCGCCGTCTCGAGATGGTAGTGGACGGCGTTTAGGTTAGAGTGAAGTCCCCTGATGTTGCAGAAATTCACGGATAGCGTGGCAGGGGTCGCCTTGGTGTTCTTGCTCAGTTTGCCCCTAGCAGTAATGCTTTTGAGCGGAATTTTGCCCCCCCCAGAATACGCGGGGCAGCCTGAGCACCCACGCTCAGGATCGGAATAACATGGTCGTGGATGCTCAGCGAGGGATTCTCCAGGGGTGCTGGTACCCTCCTGGGGTAGTTCTTCGTGTAATTCCGCTACCATGTTGATGGGGGGGGGGGGGGGGGAATTGGGCGAATTTGGAATGTTAGGATTATAGTGGACTCAGGTGGACTGTGTGCTCGTTTGTCACCCTTGTCCTATAAAAAAAAAAAAAAGATAGTCCAGTGTCATTGTATTGGCCATTTCTAACTGGGAAATACTTCCCAGCGACGAGCTTCTAGCTCTTGTAATCATACTAAATGTGTATTCGTTTGCCACCCTTATTCCATAAAAAAATATTTAATCAATGCCACACGTGTACTAAAATTTTTTTAACTAAATACCCCAAAAGAAGGGTAATCTTTTTCAAAATCATGTATAAATATGAATGTATGCCTATTTGTTTGGCAGGCTCAGTAGCCTTAACGGTTTGATGGATTTTATCATATTAGTCGTTACATTTATCTTAGTTGTAGAAATGAATTTTAAAGTATGGTATTTGAATTTATGTCTTTTCAATAGATTTTTTACGAAGCATGGGCCATATTTAGTAGTGGACTTATGATGGGTGATGTAGTGTTATTGATGATGATGATGAAGTTGGAAAGAATATATACCTCCTTCAGTGCATACATTTACAATAACAAAATTATTATACGTCAACTACGCAGGATAATTTTGTTATTGCTACTGGTTGTTATAACTATGGCTACTAGTTATATTTTTTTTATTTATTACATAGAAAAATGAAATTGTTTGCATCGTTTAGTATTTCGTCAAACTACAAGGTACCTAGTGTAATATCTTAAATTTAAATAGAAATAGTAAACTAATATCTATGTTTAACGTTATTAAGCTTTATATTATAACAATATTACTGTAGTATGTTGGCGTAGCTTTCTTGGCTTTCAAGGGATGATTTATAAAGATCAATTTTAAATAAAATTATTTTGAAAATGGCTTTAAATAGTTTTTTTTACATCAGCCTACAGTAGTTCAGGGGTAAATCTAGTCATAAATTTTATTTTTACAGTACGCGAGAAACCCGCGTCCCATTTCTGTCGATAACATTTTAAATGCGGTAAAGGAAAACATTGTAAGAAAAGTATCTTGCGTGAAGAATAACATTTTTGGAGGAACATATTCGGGGACATGTAAACGGGCATGGAATCCACACACTGGAGCAGCGCGGTGGACTAATTTCTTGATGACAAAGAACGCTCTGCCTCCGTCTACGACAGGCGAGCAGCAATCAGACTCACCGCACTCGTGCTTCTACCTTGAGCTTATATAAACTAAGTATCTTACTTAACATTTTGATTCTACTTCAGTAAATCAACAATGAGAGAATATTATATTCATCATTCATCATCATTACAGCCCTTCACAAGTCCACTGCTGAACATAGGCCTCCCCCAAAGAATGCCACAAAGCACGGTCCTGAGCCACCTGCATCCATCGACTTCCTGCATGTCTTACCAGGTCGTCACTCCATCTCGTGGGGGAAGCCCTACACTTCGCCTACCGGTACGAGGCTGCCACTCGAGAACCTTTCTTCCCCATCGGTTGTCGGTTCTTCGAACTATATGGCCGGCCCATTGCCACTTCAGCTTACTAATCCGTTGGGCTATGTCGGTTACTCTGGTTCTACTGCGGATATCCTCATTCCTAAGTTTATCACGCAGAGAAACTCCGAGCATAGCCCTCTCCATAGCTCGCTGAGCGACCTTGAGCTTCCTCATCCGGCCAGCAGTGAAGGACCACGTCTCAGTTCCGTATGTCATCACTGGCAGCACGCACTGGGTGTACAGTCTCGTTTTCAAGGTTTGAGGTATACCTGACGAGAAGATGTGCCGTAATTTCCCGAACGCTGCCCAACCAAGTTGAATCCGTCGATTGACCTCTCGGTCGAAGTTGGACTTACCTAGTCGGACTATTTGTCCCAGGTAAACATACTCGTCAACAACTTCGAGCTTAGTGTTCCCAACAACTACCGGCATAGGTGTGACATGGACATTAAACATGATCTTAGTTTTGTCCATGTTCATCTTAAGACCTATCCGTTGGGAAACACTATTGAGGTCATTGAGCATAGTGCTTAGGTCCTCCAGCGATTCTGCCATAAGGACTATATCGTCGGCAAATCGAAGGTGAGTGATGTACTCGCCATTGATGTTGATACCGTATCCTTTCCAGTCCAGAAGCTTGAAAACGTCTTCCAATGCAGCGGTGAAGAGTTTCGGGGATATGACGTCACCCTGTCTTACACCTCTCTGCAGTTGGATAAGTTTCGTACTCTATTTCTGTACTCGGATAGCCATCGTAGCCCTACTGTACAAGCACTTCAACACTTCGATATACCGACAGTCAACTTGGCACCGCTGAAGGGACTGCAGCACCGCCCAAATTTCGACGGAATCAAAGGCTTTCTCATAGTCCACATACGCCAGACATAGTGGCAAATTGTACTCTTCGGACTTCTGTACAATTTGCCGAAGGGTATGTATGTAGTCTATGGTACTAAAGCCCTTTCGGAAACCGGCTTGTTCGGGAGGCTGGAAGTCGTCAAGTCTGCGCGCGAGACGATTTGTAATGACTCGCGAAAACAGCACGTAGACGCGGCTCAGAAGGGAAATCGGTCTGTAGTTCTTCAAGAGAGCGTTGTCACCTTTCTTGAAGAACAAGACCACCGCACTTCTGCTCCACGCCTTCATGCAGAACCTTTCAATCTCACTCAAAATCTCAGGTGTCCCGGAAACGATGCTGTCACATTCTGTCTTCAGCTTTGACAGTTGGCTCTTTCTGGCAGACAGATCTCTGGCAAAGACTTTGGAGCCATGGTTCCGCTCGATCGCTTCTTTAATACGAGCTGTATTGAAGTTGCGTAAGTCCCGCCGCATGCATTTGGAGATCTGTCTGTTCAGATGCCTGTATGCTGTCAAGTCTGTTGAAGAATGTAGCTTCATCTCCCGTCTAACAGCCATGAGATTAAGAGTGTGATCGGAGAGTTTTTGTGTTCTTCTGCGGCGGGTCTTGCAGAACTTAGCTCCGACCGCATGGACAGTTTCCACGAGCTTGTCATTCATATCGTCCACTTAATTGCAGTCTTCTAGGCACTGAAAACGGTTTTGTAACTCGAGCTGAAAGGTTTCGGAACTTTGGATTAGAGCACGAGGAGGACGGAGCGTTGACTTCATTAGACGAGACCTTTCCAGCTTAACGTTTAGGTTCAGTGTGCCTCTAACCATTCGGTGATCGCTACCAGTTTTCACCCTCGCGATCACGGAGACATCACTGAACAGTTGTCGTCTGGTCGTCATAATGAAGTCAATCTCATTATTTGTCGAACCGTCGGGGCTCGACATAAAATAAAATCCACTTCCTGTGGGGCCGCTTCTGGAAGAAAGAGTTCATCATAAAGAGTCCCTCTTTCTCCATCCTCTTTCTCCATGAAGTCGGCCAGCTGCTGGCCCCTTGGGTTCCGTTGCCCTATTCCAAATTTCCCTACTTTCAGCTCACCGTTCTCTCTTGTGCCTAGTTTTGCATTAAAGTCTCCCATTAACACAGTATATTGGGTTTTGGAGGAATGCATGGCTCTAGAGATATCCTCATACATTTCCTCCACCTCCTCATCGGGGTGTGCCGAGGTTGGTGCGTAAACCTGTATGACCTTCAGCGAATACCGTTTGGTGATTCTGATTATAAGGTACGCAACCCTCGTCGACACACTCCCGATCTTTACAACGTTGTTAACGAGAGACTTGTGGACGATAAATCCGACACCTCCTTGGGACAGATGGTCGCCCTCCCGGTGATAGAGCAAGTTGCCGGATTCGAGGATTACCGTATCCTCCCCCTCTCTTCGGACTTCGGATAATCCTATAATATGCCAGCACAACTTGTCTATCTCTTCTTCCAGCTCCACGATATTCTCGTCAGTCCTCAGGGTGCGTGCGTTGTACGTTGCCAGGTCGAGTCGTCTAAGGTGGCAACCGAACCTCCACCGGAGATTCTTAGCACCCCCTGCCCCGCCGTTACCATGGTCGCCACCGTAGCCAGGAATAGCGGGGCCGCCGGGGACTGGGGGCCGTTTCTTTGTTATGTCATTCATAGGGGGGTATTTGCCATAGTTGCCACGCTTGGCGCGCGGGTCGGCAACCGCAGTTTTTTTTTATTGTTAGTTTGTTGTTATCAAGAAGATGCTGCTGCCCATCTCCTGCCTGTTTCCCTTTGTCGCCTTTTACGACACCCACGCTCAGGATCGGAATAACATGGTCGTGGATGCTCAGCGAGGGATTCTCCAGGGGTGCTGGTACCCTCCTGGGGTAGTTCTTCGTGTAATTCCGCTACCATGTTGATGGGGGGGGGGGGGGAATTGGGCGAATTTGGAATGTTAGGATTATAGTGGACTCAGGTGGACTGTGTGCTCGTTTGTCACCCTTGTCCTATAAAAAAAAAAAAAAAGATAGTCCAGTGTCATTGTATTGGCCATTTCTAACTGGGAAATACTTCCCAGCGACGAGCTTCTAGCTCTTGTAATCATACTAGGATGGAATTCCTGCTGAACAAATCGTTTTCCAGTAGTATTCACTGGTGCAGGGGCCTAGTTACCAATCTACACCGTCTTCGATAGTAGATTTCACACCATGAGACCCGCATAACTCATGGCACCGAGAGTTAGCCCGAATATTCATTATATTTTTATCTCATAATATAATAGTGCCGTGTAGTGGTGGTCAAGAATATCCACTACCCCATATCCTCCCGTGGGTGTCGTAAAAGGCGACAAAGGGAAACAGGCAGGAGATGGGCAGCAGCATCTTCTTGATAACAACAAACTAACAATAAAAAAAAACTGCGGTTGCCAACCCGCTCGCCAAGCGTGGCAACTATGGCAAATACCCCCCTATGAATGACATAACAAAGAAACGGCCCCCAGTCCCCGGCGGCCCCGCTATTCCTGGCTACGGTGGCGACCATGGTAACGGCGGGGCAGGGGGTGCTAAGAATCTCCGGTGGAGGTTCGGTTGCCACCTTAGACGACTCGACCTGGCAACGTACAACGCACGCACCCTGAGGACTGACGAGAATATCGTGGAGCTGGAAGAAGAGATAGACAAGTTGTGCTGGCATATTATAGGATTATCCGAAGTCCGAAGAGAGGGGGAGGATACGGTAATCCTCGAATCCGGCAACTTGCTCTATCACCGGGAGGGCGACCATCTGTCCCAAGGAGGTGTCGGATTTATCGTCCACAAGTCTCTCGTTAACAACGTTGTAAAGATCGGGAGTGTGTCGACGAGGGTTGCGTACCTTATAATCAGAATCACCAAACGGTATTCGCTGAAGGTCATACAGGTTTACGCACCAACCTCGGCACACCCCGATGAGGAGGTGGAGGAAATGTATGAGGATATCTCTAGAGCCATGCATTCCTCCAAAACCCAATATACTGTGTTAATGGGAGACTTTAATGCAAAACTAGGCACAAGAGAGAACGGTGAGCTGAAAGTAGGGAAATTTGGAATAGGGCAACGGAACCCAAGGGGCCAGCAGCTGGCCGACTTCATGGAGAAAGAGGATGGAGAAAGAGGGACTCTTTATGATGAACTCTTTCTTCCAGAAGCGGCCCCACAGGAAGTGGATTTTATTTTATGTCGAGCCCCGACGGTTCGACAAATAATGAGATTGACTTCATTATGACGACCAGACGACAACTGTTCAGTGATGTCTCCGTGATCGCGAGGGTGAAAACTGGTAGCGATCACCGAATGGTTAGAGGCACACTGAACCTAAACGTTAAGCTGGAAAGGTCTCGTCTAATGAAGTCAACGCTCCGTCCTCCTCGTGCTCTAATCCAAAGTTCCGAAACCTTTCAGCTCGAGTTACAAAACCGTTTTCAGTGCCTAGAAGACTGCAATTAAGTGGACGATATGAATGACAAGCTCGTGGAAACTGTCCATGCGGTCGGAGCTAAGTTCTGCAAGACCCGCCGCAGAAGAACACAAAAACTCTCCGATCACACTCTTAATCTCATGGCTGTTAGACGGGAGATGAAGCTACATTCTTCAACAGACTTGACAGCATACAGGCATCTGAACAGACAGATCTCCAAATGCATGCGGCGGGACTTACGCAACTTCAATACAGCTCGTATTAAAGAAGCGATCGAGCGGAACCATGGCTCCAAAGTCTTTGCCAGAGATCTGTCTGCCAGAAAGAGCCAACTGTCAAAGCTGAAGACAGAATGTGACAGCATCGTTTCCGGGACACCTGAGATTTTGAGTGAGATTGAAAGGTTCTGCATGAAGGCGTGGAGCAGAAGTGCGGTGGTCTTGTTCTTCAAGAAAGGTGACAACGCTCTCTTGAAGAACTACAGACCGATTTCCCTTCTGAGCCGCGTCTACGTGCTGTTTTCGCGAGTCATTACAAATCGTCTCGCGCGCAGACTTGACGACTTCCAGCCTCCCGAACAAGCCGGTTTCCGAAAGGGCTTTAGTACCATAGACTACATACATACCCTTCGGCAAATTGTACAGAAGTCCGAAGAGTACAATTTGCCACTATGTCTGGCGTATGTGGACTATGAGAAAGCCTTTGATTCCGTCGAAATTTGGGCGGTGCTGCAGTCCCTTCAGCGGTGCCAAGTTGACTGTCGGTATATCGAAGTGTTGAAGTGCTTGTACAGTAGGGCTACGATGGCTATCCGAGTACAGAAATAGAGTACGAAACTTATCCAACTGCAGAGAGGTGTAAGACAGGGTGACGTCATATCCCCGAAACTCTTCACCGCTGCATTGGAAGACGTTTTCAAGCTTCTGGACTGGAAAGGATACGGTATCAACATCAATGGCGAGTACATCACTCACCTTCGATTTGCCGACGATATAGTCCTTATGGCAGAATCGCTGGAGGACCTAAGCACTATGCTCAATGACCTCAATAGTGTTTCCCAACGGATAGGTCTTAAGATGAACATGGACAAAACTAAGATCATGTTTAATGTCCATGTCACACCTATGCCGGTAGTTGTTGGGAACACTAAGCTCGAAGTTGTTGACGAGTATGTTTACCTGGGACAAATAGTCCGACTAGGTAAGTCCAACTTCGACCGAGAGGTCAATCGACGGATTCAACTTGGTTGGGCAGCGTTCGGGAAATTACGGCACATCTTCTCGTCAGGTATACCTCAAACCTTGAAAACGAGACTGTACACCCAGTGCGTGCTGCCAGTGATGACATACGGAACTGAGACGTGGTCCTTCACTGCTGGCCGGATGAGGAAGCTCAAGGTCGCTCAGCGAGCTATGGAGAGGGCTATGCTCGGAGTTTCTCTGCGTGATAAACTTAGGAATGAGGATATCCGCAGTAGAACCAGAGTAACCGACATAGCCCAACGGATTAGTAAGCTGAAGTGGCAATGGGCCGGCCATATAGTTCGAAGAACCGACAACCGATGGGGAAGAAAGGTTCTCGAGTGGCAGCCTCGTACCGGTAGGCGAAGTGTAGGGCTTCCCCCACGAGATGGAGTGACGACCTGGTAAGACATGCAGGAAGTCGATGGATGCAGGTGGCTCAGGACCGTGCTTTGTGGCATTCTTTGGGGGAGGCCTATGTTCAGCAGTGGACTTGTGAAGGGCTGTAATGATGATGAATGATGAATATAATATTCTCTCATTGTTGATTTACTGAAGTAGAATCAAAATGTTAAGTAAGATACTTAGTTTATATAAGCTCAAGGTAGAAGCACGAGTGCGGTGAGTCTGATTGCTGCTCGCCTGTCGTAGACGGAGGCAGAGCGTTCTTTGTCATCAAGAAATTAGTCCACCGCGCTGCTCCAGTGTGTGGATTCCATGCCCGTTTACATGTCCCCGAATATGTTCCTCCAAAAATGTTATTCTTCACGCAAGATACTTTTCTTACAATGTTTTCCTTTACCGCATTTAAAATGTTATCGACAGAAATGGGACGCGGGTTTCTCGCGTACTGTAAAAATAAAATTTATGACTAGATTTACCCCTGAACTACTGTAGGCTGATGTAAAAAAAACTATTTAAAGCCATTTTCAAAATAATTTTATTTAAAATTGATCTTTATAAATCATCCCTTGAAAGCCAAGAAAGCTACGCCAACATACTACAGTAATATTGTTATAATATAAAGCTTAATAACGTTAAACATAGATATTAGTTTACTATTTCTATTTAAATTTAAGATATTACACTAGGTACCTTGTAGTTTGACGAAATACTAAACGATGCAAACAATTTCATTTTTCTATGTAATAAATAAAAAAAATATAACTAGTAGCCATAGTTATAACAACCAGTAGCAATAACAAAATTATCCTGCGTAGTTGACGTATAATAATTTTGTTATTGTAAATGTATGCACTGAAGGAGGTATATATTCTTTCCAACTTCATCATCATCATCAATAACACTACATCACCCATCATAAGTCCACTACTAAATATGGCCCATGCTTCGTAAAAAATCTATTGAAAAGACATAAATTCAAATACCATACTTTAAAATTCATTTCTACAACTAAGATAAATGTAACGACTAATATGATAAAATCCATCAAACCGTTAAGGCTACTGAGCCTGCCAAACAAATAGGCATACATTCATATTTATACATGATTTTGAAAAAGATTACCCTTCTTTTGGGGTATTTAGTTAAAAAAATTTTAGTACACGTGTGGCATTGATTAAATATTTTTTTATGGAATAAGGGTGGCAAACGAATACACATTTCACTCGATGGTACCACCCTCGATTAAGAATCAAAATGCACTTGTGTTTTTACCCCCGAGGACTAAAATGGAATACCTCGTATCCAGTAAAAAGGCCTCCGGTTCTTTACACTTACCATACAAAACGCCTTAAGCTGCTCTTTTGTAGCTCTACTGAAGCGTTGTAGATTTGAGAATGAGATTCTTTATTTTCTTCTTGAAGTTAATTTTCTGCATTTGACTCGTTTTTAATTATAGGAAAGGTGCTCAGATTACAACGCATATAAAATAATAACCTTTGCAAATCAGTTTTGTAAAATGGCTTTTATTCAATGTTATTAATTTATTAGACAAAAATAAATTTCTAATTTGAATACAAACTGTTTGATAGTTTCGAAGAGGCTTTCAAATTTGTAACTTTTCCTTAGCTTGTGAAAGCGTCGCTCAAAATGTAGAAAATTGCATATTTTATTCAATGACAATACCAAACAAAAAATATCACTTACTTCAACGCAGTTTAGATGCAGGGCTGACAATCACAATTTGCATTCGAAAATCATTAATTCTATAGCCGGCTTTTAATAAAATTCAAGTGGTAAACGAACTTAAGTTCACGTGATAGTAGGTGGCTACAGCAGCCCATGGACACCAGGACCAGCAACCAATTTTAAACAAAGAGGATTAAGATGGAATGTCTAACAGTCTCTAGTTATACTAGCGCACTTTACCCTTTTGACCGGAAAGTAGTAGTGCAGACGCTGCTGATTGGTTGTTTGGGTTAGGTATGAGTTAAAGATATCGATTATTTAATCAAATCTTATCAAAGTTATACAACTCATACAGATTTTATACTACTTTATCCTACAATACCAATAACTTTTCTCATTTCTGAGAGGCTTATGAATTAATTAGTTCATGCTTCTAAAGTAATTGTTGGAGAACTTCATATGTTCCAAAATATTTTATATTTCATACGACATGTTTTCCTTCACCGCTGAGCACGTGGAAAATTAGCAACTAAAATTGTAATTAACTTTTTTATTGGAGCCACGGGGCTCAAATTCGGATCACTCACGTACTTAAAAATTTACGACGAGCCAATGAGCTATCACGACTTTCCTTATGAGGGAAGTATTGATCAGTCGGTGAGCTTGGCAGGTGAAATGGCACTTATGAGATGGCTTTCTTGACGTTCTTTGTCAGTCATTTCTTATAACACTTATGCGATTGGATGAAACATGAAAATGCTTTTATTCCAAAAATTGTTAGCATATTTCGCTTATACCGGAAAAAATATGTGAATTATAAAAAAATACTCAAGTTGGAATTCAGTTTAGTTATATTCAATGACTGAAGGATGAAAATTATAATACAAAAATAAATATGGTACTTTTTAAGTTGACAAAATCGGAAAGACGTGCTTGTGCCGCCATCCAATAACAATTTCAGTCGATTTAATTAATATCTCCATAATCCAGTACACGGTTGAGGGGTTGAGGGGCATTGAATAAACAGCATTTGAGAATTTCGGCGCGGTCATCGTTATTGTGTGGGCCGTCTTGATACTGTTTGAAATGCTAACTTAAGTTCCGTTGTAGGAAAATTTTATAATAAGTTATATGTAGTGTTTATGAGAATCAGTCATCTATTTATTACAGCCCGCTAAAGTTCATTACTGAACATAGTTCATTGATTGCCTCATAGGAAGCATATTTGTCATAGTTGCCACGATTTGCAACCACGTTGACAACCGCAGTTTTTTCATTATTATTGAATTGTTATCAAGAAGAGAATGCCGCCTGATCCAGTTTCCGTTTATCGCCTCTAACGACACCCACGGCATAACAAAGAGTAGTGGATTCTCTTACGCCGCCTCTATCCTGTTCCATATTTTTTTCTTCTCATATGAAAATTAAAAAAAAAGTAATTAGAAGAAATATTCGTCACTTTGGAGACAAATTCTTGCAGCATGTGAAACCTTACAAGAAAACGTTACATTGATTTTTAATGTCGTACTAAATTTCTCCACTACGTCTACAAAGAAGTTCACTTCGTACGTGTATATACAATTACACTTACAATTTTTATTTATTTTATAGCAGTAAGGGTGGCAAAAGACTACACAGTCCACATTTTTGTATGTGGGAGGATTGACACCTACATCTAACATGGTTTTAGAATTAAAACAGGATGATGCATTGTCATCCCTGAGGATTAAGATAGACGTTACCAGTGAAATAGATTTCCGGTTGTGTACACCCATTATAAGATACACAGCGGTATTATGCTGCTCCTTCATGTTGGTATTGTTTGACAGCGTTATTCTACTGCTGTGGAGCTAACTTATTCGCGCTGCATCTAAATACTTAATAAAAAACGCATGATATTAATTGATATCTATTCTACTCCCAAATAACCTCGTAAAGTTGGCTTAATGAATTGAGGGTAATATCTAGTGATTGAAAAGCCTTTGTCACAAAGCACGTTTTCATTTTTAAAATACGATATTTTTTTGTTTTCTAATTTGAATCATAATAACCCTCACTTCTACTAGGCAAGTTCTCCTGTAAGTGTAGATGTATTTAAGATATCTAACAGTTTGTGAGAGATTACTTCATCTAAAGAATACAGAACAAAGTTATTCACGCCAAAGTATCAAGAATTTTTCCCATTATATTAAATTAATAGCTTTTCTAGTACTCATAAGCTTTGCTTTGCATGTAATATAATCAAAGAGGCTATGGGCTATTATATTATGGGCTATTATATATCCAAGATTGATCGAATTTATTATCAAACCATAACAAAATACGCGAAAAACATGTTTGAATTTGGAATAATAAACTTGTCGCTTATGTAAAATTAAAACGTCAAATGTCAATTTAATACTTTTTATGTTTCCCTAAAGTGGCATCTCTTCAGTTTACTTTATTAGTAAAAGTCGGAAAAGTTTTTAAAATTGATACTGCTTAGAACAATAGAAAAAATTAAAAATAGGTATTTGTATTATAAAAATAGGTGCTTATATATTTGTTAAGTAGTAAAGCAAAAATAGAAAACATGATATCTAAAAATTTAGAAAGAAAAGCTTAAAGAATTTCGTTCTGTCGTTACACTTTATTATATTATCGTTACATTTTACATACGCTCTCCGAAAAGTGAAAAAATCTACCGACATACAAACCGCCCTCAGTACCTATTATGCTTATGTGTACTCGTGGCTCTGCTACGGGGTTATCATGTGGGGTAATAGCACAGACGTTTCTGATCTTTTAACCCTACAAAAAAAACAAATTCGAATAATATTTAACATACAAAATACTGATAGCTGCAAACCATACTTCGTCACACATAAAATACTTACCCTACCGTGCATATGCATTCTGGAAATCTGCAAATTCATTAAAACATACCCAGAATTCTATAGCAAACGAGGAAAAAGCAATACCAGATACCAATTACGCCATAAAGAAATACTGACTCTACCCATATCTCGTCTTAAGCTACATTCATCAGGTCCCTTCGTCATGTCTATCAAAATTTTTAACAAACTACCAGATTTGATAAAATAATATAGAAAAAGAAATTAATTTTATAAATGAAATTAACGACTTTTTAATTTGTAAACAATACTACACACTAAACGAATACTAAAATGATAAATTTTAAATATCTACCTAGTATTTCAATTCTATTTTTATTTCAAAGTGTATTTATCATTATTGTTTCACTATAATGGCCCTCCTCTCTCTTAATTGCCGTGCCCTGCAGGGCCCATAATGATCTCATAGTTTTAAGTTAAAACTTAAAATGTTCTCAACACCTTAACTGTAACATTATGGATGCAATAAATAATATGAATATGAATATGAATAAATGCGTCCAAATATCTTTACAATTTGGTATTTTTAATGTTTATAAAACATTTTTATAACGTTATAATATTAATGAAAAATATAAAAAGAAAGATTTAATAACGGCGAATATAAAACAGAATAAAAATTGCTAACAACTGGGAACTTGGCAAAGTTTATAAAATAGTTATAAATTTTCCTTTGGTTAGATCGTTAATAATGAATTTGATATTAAAGTTTCAACGTATTTTACGTTGTATTGTAAAGATATTACAAACCAGTTAGAGAAATACATTTATAGTCATCGCAAAAGTAAATAATTTTCTTAAAAGTTAACATATTATCATAGCTTTAAAAAGATTCCGTAATGTGATTAATTATTGCAAATTTATTAATTAAAATATTTTATAAATTTCAAGGCAGATTTTTAATCGTGTACAAAAAACGAGAAGATTCTGTCGACCCATACTATGTTTTTTTTCTTATTAAATAGACTAATAGAAAACGGGTTTACTGCTTTAAATTGTTCTATTTTGATGTTTTCAGCGGTGCTCACGTACCATCAGGTGAGCCGCATGCTCGTTTGCCCTCTCTACTATAAATAAAAAACCAGTCTTGTGTTTAGCATTTAAGGATGTTTTTCCGCCAAAACTTCGTCATTCAATCAACAGATTGCACCGCGCGCAGTTGAAGTTGGTACTTCTTTAGTATTGTAAGCCAGTGCTTGACTAGAAAAAAAACAGTACATTATGAAACAGATTAAACATTAAAGATGTTAAAAATTGATTGATCCGCGTGACAATGTAATAGTAATATTTTATTAATTTTTTAACATCTTTACATAGTATAATGGTATTTTGCAAAGTTACATCTGATCATATAATATAACTAGTCATCGATTAAGTGTTTTTGCTCTCGTGTCATAACCGTCCGATGCTTGAAAAAATACTTTACACTTTATGTACACTTGTTACCTTGTTTTTCCTGTATAGTAAAGGTGTATCACATACATAAATTTATGGAGAAACTCCCAGTCCCGTAACAATTACGAGTATGAGGAGGCTATACAAATACATATATGATGTTTCTGGCGGGGATCGATACCGCGGTCAAGGGCTAAATCACTGCGCTACTGAGCGGTAGAACTATATTAATGTAATAAACACACTAATAGTAATCACACCTGATGGCAAGAGATTAAACAAAAGAACGCTACAGATGCGTTTAAATTCTGGGGATTAGAACGCGTTCAAAGCCCCCGTCTCAATGGAGCGATTGACTGCCAATCAGTATTCAGTGATTGGTGAAACAAGGCGAAACAATTGCATGCATGTAGTTTGAGTCAGATTGAGTTGGACGATCGTGTCTTTCGAAATAAAAATGACGGAAGCGCCAAAATTATTTCAGTTCAATATCTCGTAAATTACAATTTTAAAATTCCTTTATTAAAATAGACATCACAAATCAATGAGGGCTAATAATCATCCACTCGCCAGATGTCGCTAGTTTGGACTGAGGTGGAGTTATTTTATACACAACGTCATTATTACATAATTGAACATTTGTGTTTTACTATAAAGTTTATCGATCTTTAATGTGTAAAAATACACAAAACAAAAGCTCAGTGGCTTGTTCTCTAACATTTTGCACATGTTTATTTTTTTTTTTTTTTCTACTTTTAGAAATATTCGTAGGTGGTTTTATCCATTTCTTATCTAAGTCAAATAAAATATAAGTAATATTTACAAAAAAACATTAACCTTGACATTTTTCTAACAAATTAACTTCCCCAACTGAGAAATGTATCAAATATTTCACCTCATTCCTAAGTGGCGCCGCCATAGTGGCCAAAAATTCGAGTCCCTCGTTATTAGTAATTGCATATTTCTAATTATTGTCCTTCAAAATACCTAACCGTATGAAGAACTAAAGTAGCCGAGAAATAGAGGTAACTTAGGTAGTGTGTTTTTCTTTAGAGAATAATTTATCCTGTTATGTATTTGAAAAATTATACCACTTTAAAGAAAATGAATTATTCTTAGATGTTTTTATTTTCAGTTTTGAGCCTGAGTTATTATAGTTAAAGTTGGCTTCTCCTTTGTGTGGATTTGCTTTTTGTGCAGCTTAATGCTGCTGTAATGCAGTGTGGATATCCGGAGACCTTTTTTTCTGGAAACAAGGAATTTCATCTTAATTTGTTACGTGGTAAAGCCATTCTGCAGCTATATTAATAGTATAGTTGTAGCACGAATGGGTCGGCTCGACCGGTGAAGGACCACGCTCTCACATAATACCAGCGTAAAATAGCAGCTTAATGCTGCTGTGTTTTGTATGGTGAGTGTAGAGAACCGAAGACCTATTTTACTGGAAAAGAGGCATTCTATCTTAGTCCTCACGGCTGACAACGCATTTGCATTTTAATTCGCAAACAAAGATAGATGTAGATGTCTATGGGTCACAGCAACCACTTACCAAAAAAAAATATCATCAGGGATGATTTACACGTCCATGGGCCTCAGCATCTATTTACCATCAGTAGACTGTGTGTTAGTTTGTTGCTTCCTTCTTCTTTTACTAAAAACCTTCAGATGATACATAAATGTGCGGTGGTGAAGAAGACCTAGTGATAGATTGCCCAAGGACCGAAGTAAGTATAACTAAGCTACATGTACTCGCACTTTTATTAAGAAAACATGTTATTTTATGCGCTATAATAGCATTACGCAAGTTACAACTCATCATCTTCAACAGATGATAATCCGAATAGGTTGTTCGACTCCTTTCTGCTTAGGAGACCGGGTAGTCTTGTCTAGTTGTCCTAGGAGTCTGGGTAGGTCCCGCTCTCTTACTTATTCTTGCCGCTAAATAGCAGTGCTTTTCTAATGTGCGAGTGAGCAATTTTTACAGTCGATGACATTCATTAAAATATTAATAAAAACACTTGTACTCCTCGCAGTCGTTGATGGTGTTATTTTAATTACTTATTAAATATTAAAAAATAATCGAAAATGTTTTGAGAAGCGAAGTAAATAAAATAATAGACTCAGTGAAAGAGAACTAAAAAAAACTTTATTTACTTCATTTAATGTAAAAAAGTTCCAGCAAGTAATTAATTACATATTGCATTTTAAAAGTCTTGCGAACATCAAAAAAATTAAGGAATGTGGAAAAAGAAAATACAAAAGAAACTTTGAGATCTTAAACTTTCTACATATTTTCATTTATTTATGCATACGAGTACATTACACCCTACGAAAAGTCCACTGTTGAACGTAGGCCATGGATTTGGCCATAGTTACGGCGCTTGACAGGCGGTTTAGCAACGGCAGTTTTTTTATATTTAGGTGTTATCGGGAAGGTGCTGTTGCCCTCCTCCTGTTTCAGTTTCGCTATGTAGCCTCTTCTAATTATTATTTATTTTTAATTTGTAATGCTCAAGAATTTTGTAGGTATTTTTATTAATTAATAAAATACTTAATGTTTTATAATTTAACGAAAATAACATTAAAATAATATAATATTTAGACACGCAGAATAAATAAAGGATTGTGTTAAAAGCAAAGGTTTGTTTCTTTTTATTCTCAGCCGCAAATAAGGCTCAGCTACCTAGTCATTACTTCTTTTTTGTCATTGTTTGATAAACCGTGGTCTAGTTCTTTTCTTATGCAAAAGTTTAAGTGTTAAATAACGATTCAGCGTTTCTACAATAAGGAGCGGCGCTTCATATAAAATTCAAAACAATAAAACCAATAAATTGCAACGATGATATGACTATAAACAATCGTATTTCATTTTAATAAATATTACTTAAATATTAAGCTACATTTCATTCATTATCATATAAGTTTGATGAAACAGAATCAGAAATGTTTAAATTCAATATAGATTATAAAAAATACTTATTGAAAGTGACTCTTTTGTTTAACTGGTTCAAAAAAAAGCCTCTGTCCTGGGAAGAACCAGCAAGAAACCCAGCGAGACTTTTTAAAAAAACTAACAACTTACAATCATGTATGTTATACAAAACGAATAACAAATAACTTAATAGCGGTCACCTCATTCCCAGGGGTTATTATCTTCCATGAATTCCTTAATATTATAGTAAATCATTTTATAAAAACTTAGCTTAATAAAGTTTTTGAAATTTGAGCAGGTCAAATTTTGTATATTTTCTGGGATTTTGTTGTAAAAGCGTATACATCGCCCCAGGAAAGAATTACTGACTCGGTGGAGTCGAGTGACTAGAAGGTACTACTTTTCTAGTACTAGCTTTAGTCTGTTCCTAATATTAACAGAATGAATATCACATATATTTGTAAAACTACTTTTAATTTTGTGTACGTATATTACATTTTCATAAATGTATTGAGAGGTCAAAGTTAATATATTAATATCCTCAATTTTTTGTCGCAGCGACTCTCAACGCACATAATACATCATAAATTGCTCTTATGGCCCTCTTCTGTAAAACAAATATAATTTCAGTCTCAGCCTCGTGTCCCCATAGCAAAATACCTTACGACATTATGCTATTGAAATAGCTTAAATAAAATCTAGCTATTTCAACACTGGTAAGATTTCTAAACTTTTTACAACATATACTGCTAAGTCTGCTAGCTAGTTTTGATATATGGGGGCTCCATTGAAGCTTCGCGTCTAGTGTAATTCCAAAAAAAATGTGGTATCGACAAGACTCCGTCCAGAGTCATGAATTTCATTTCATTTTCAATCATTTCGTTTTAATGCCATTTTAATGCAAATTATTTAAATTCAACAAATTTACTAACATAGATATAGTATTACTTACGTGGTCATATTTTAATAATTGTCGGTTTAATTTGAAAATGAAATTAGTGTCGTCAGCAAATTTTACTTTACCATTGTTATCTATGTAAATGTTTATTAATGTATACGAGAAACAGAAAAGGGCCGAGAATTGAGCCTTGAGGTACGCCCATTTGTACCATCGACCCAGAAGAACTCATACTGTTAATGACAACTTTTTGTGTTCTGTTACTTAAATATGAAACAATTAATTTAAGAGAATCATTTCTTACACCGTAGCAAAGTATTCTGTAAATTTCCCCATGCATTAAATATATGTAGGAAGTATAATTGAGTAAGTACAAAGACTGATTTTGTAGTTAGGAATAATAATTTATTCGTTTACACGAATTAATTATCCAACAAGTCGAGGATAAACTAGTAACGCAATACGACAAGCGCACCGTTCCACGTCAGAGCCAAGACTGTCTTAACGGCGGCCGCTCAGTCAGTTTTATACAAGCAGGACGGGCGGCAACGCAGGTGCAATGCCGCAGGTGTGCGGTACACGTGTCGTTTACAAGAATTCTGTCTAGCTAGACCGACGCCACCGCATCTACAACGGTGCAGGTGCCGTCACGGCCATACTGACATGCGTGCGTCCTCGCACGCGCTCCATCACAATTTTAGTTATCTGTAACAACTGTAATCTTTAAAACATCGTTCGATTATCCTGACAAAACAGCGTCTGGTCCGGTCTATACTGACCCTTCAGACTCGGGTGATAATCAGTTTTGTTCCGGCAGTAAGCCCTACAAAACTTATCACCTTTATGCTAGATCGGAATGATTAGTCTGTAGCTTTTTCTATTTTCTCTTTTTTTTTTCAAGTACTGTTTTCGCTAGTCCGGAATCACTATTCCCTATAGCTATATCACTGGACCGGCACAAAGCCCTGCAATGATTGTAAGAACTATTCTTTTTTCTTAACCTCTTTTTTTTCAGTACTATTTATGCTAGTCCGGAATCACTATTCCCTGTAGCTATATCATTGGACCGGCAAACGCCCTGCAATAATAGCAAGAACCACATTTTTTTTCTTACTCTCTTTTTTTTCAATTCAGTATAGAACAGTTACAGACCAACCATACCGCAAACATGTCCCCGTTACAATCACACAAAAGTGTATCGTGAGGGGCGTAGTGACACGATAACACCTAAGTATGTAAACCAACAGCAACTCGACACATATCCCAGTGCAGCACAGACCAGCTTCCCTGCCACTTCATGTTCCTTTCCTGCACTAGAATAATTACTTCGCTAGAGTGTTGCAACGTCTCTAGTATTTTCTAGATGCACAAACACGGCTACCTCTGACTGTCGCACGTCCTCGTGCGGTAGACAGTAAACAGCATACGATCTATCAGTTATCACCACCTGCTAACAGATATTAACTCTTGTTAAATATTACAACGGTCGACCATCCCAGACTTCATGTAAGTCTGGAACGCGCCGATATGGCTAGCTCCAGGCAAACGTACTTCAGCTTTCCGTTCTGCTGCGTCTGTGCCACATTCGCGCCAGCGAGCCGTCGCGCCGTACTAGCGCTAGCGAATCGTCGCACTGCTTTGCAAAATTAAAAGAAATCGAGATAAATGTATTGCGAACCATGGAATTCCAAGCTTCCAAAATTCATCACATATTCTCTTAAGAAACGGCAATTGTATGACATTTGAAAACATTGCAAAAAACGGTAACTATGTGTAGCGACTGATACCATCACATATTTCAAAGGGAAGGAGGCAACTGCGCAAAATTTACGAAAGCCGACCAAGCCTCAGACGTTCATTTACAGCACCAAAGGACCATATGTTCGGCGGCCGCTTGAATTGCCTTGCCGTAAGATCTGCCGATAAGTTACAGACTGTAGCGGTGTAGGCTCAATCTTACTAGCGCTCGGCGGTACCTGACCATGTTCGATTAGCCGTCACAACATCTTCCTCATTGATCATTGTTGTAGAGACTTCTACGAATCTCTCGACATCAAACTCCAATCTTGTCGACCAAACAGTATTCGGAGCAAACTGCAACACTGATCAACACATTAGAACACAAAAATGTCACTTATTATTTTCAATTCCTAGCATGTTTAAGTTAATCATTTATTTTGGTACATCGCTTAAACGTTTTGAATTTCAAAATATAACTGATGATAATCATGTTTCGCATAAACTATCAAATTACAACAAAACTTGAACAAGTTAATTTTTAATTCAATGCAAACGATGACTCTTCTAGAAGGCCTCCGACATTTCTTTCATATGTTAACATATTTAGATACGTCAGAAATAATGAAAATACTTGAGGGTACTTTTAATACAAATCGAACAAAAGGATTTATCTTTTGGCTTAAATAATTTCACTTTATCTTTTCTCTACACTTTAATGATACGACAATATCGTAAGTAGGACAGCAAATTTCATTACGGTATTTAACATAAAAAGAGATCCATCAATGCGAAATGCATTATAGCCTTTACAAATGTAATAATTCTCATACTATTCGAAGATTATATGTGGGCAATAAGGGGGACTTTATCCCACTTCTGATGTAGGAAGTATAATTGAGTAAGTACAAAGACTGATTTTGTAGTTAGGAATAATATTCAATCGATCATGTTGCCCCAGTTCATGTTAGCGAACTTTCCAACTTCACACCATTTGCTTAAAATATTTCATTTTTTGAGCATGCAGGTTTTTTCTTAATATGTAATGGATTTATTAAATAAGACAGATTGCAATCGGCCACATGGCTTTTAAATACGGTTGTAAAGATACACAACATGATTGGCTTCGTTTCGGCTTTCGTTTTAACGTTTGGTTTCGTTGAATTGTGTAAATTGTTCAGTCCCGATTAAAAGCCCATGTCTTTCTTATACTAATATTAACTTAATTTTACTAATTTTTATCAGACACACATACTTACACAATAGTTTTACTAATCAGATTTTTATAATATTTTGTGTAGTAACTTTCCATTCCATGGTGATGTCTATTCTAAACCCGGTTTGAAATAAAGAAAGGATTACTCCATACACATGACTTTTCAGTATCCAAAATTATAACTGGGAATAAATATAAAAGGAACTATAAATTCCACAAAATGTTATAAAAAGATCTATATAGGACTGATTGCAAGAAACGAGAAAGAAATATTGCTTGGTATGGGGAAAAGGAATAAATAAATTTGTAAATTAAACATAAAAATAAACACTTTTTCGCATAAACTTATAAAGAGCTTTTTTTAAATTCATTCAATAAATTTCTTATTTCATAAATGTAATAAATCAGTATTTTATACGTGGCGGAACCGTGCTGCAGGTACATTAGTAGTATAGTAGTAGCCAGAACGGGACGGCATGACCGGGGAAGGACCACGTTCTAACAGAATACCAGCGTAAAATAGCTGTTCAAAGCTGTGTTTCATATGGTGAGTGTAGAGAACCGGAAATCCATCTTACTGGAAACGAGGCATTCCATCTCAGTCCTCAGAGGTGACAAAGTATCTACATATTGATTCGTAATCGAGGATAGATGTAGACGTCTATGGGCCACAGCAACCACTTACCATCAGGTGGACTGTGTGCTCGTTTGTCACCCTATCCTATTAAAATATATTTTATATTATGGAAAATCGTCCTACAACGGAAGAAAACCACTTCCTGCTATTGATTTTATATGCTGATGAAAAAGATTTTAATATGGAATTCATATAATTGGAAAACATTTGCGTGGACGTCTTTTTAACATCTCTTTTGAATATAATCATTATACAGTTAATGTGAAACATAAATGTTTTTTTATCTTTATATATAAAAATTACGTGTCACGTTGTATGTTCGCGTGAACTCCTAAACTACTGAACTGATTTAAATGATATTTAGTACACTGTGTGCAGTTTGGTCCAACTTAAGAGATAGGATAGTTTTTATCCTGATAAAAGACACTCAATATTTTTTATTACGAATTTAAGCATTTTTTATATGAAGTGTCATCGAAAAGGGCAGAACAACGTCTGCTTGGTCAGCTAGTATTATTATAAATTTATAAAAAAACGTCCTATGTGTTGATGGAGTTTGAATTAAACAACATGTCATTTAAATTATTTAATGCTTAAAATAAAAATTAAACGAAAAATATAACAAGAGCGAAAATCTTTTCTTTCGCAAAGGTCCATATTAAATACCCACTACATATGTCTGATTCCTATATTCAAAGAAATTTTCCTTGCCCTTTAGAATCTGCATAATTATATACGCAATGCATCTAAAAAGCGTAAATATTTTAAGTTGTTGATATCCAACTTACAACGACTTTTAGCCATACTGAGTAAGTTATGGCACCAAATTCTGTATTATAAATGTTTTTAACAATGCCCTTTCTACAAATTGTTTTGGTTCGTAAATGAAAAAGGAACTTTTTTTAACTCAATAGAAACCAAATATTATTGGTCCGCTAGTTTACTGCGAAGGCTTTATTCAAAATAATCTTTTCACAAGCAGCTCATTTAAAACAAAATAAAAGATGTATAAAAAAGCAATAAATTTGCTAGTGACTCTAGCTTTGGAAAAGTTTTCTATTGCTCATAAATTACTTATAATTTACTTGCAGTGAGCTCGTTAATAATTTTATTGATACTAAAGTTTTAACTTATTTTACTATATTCTTCTTATCCAAAAGTAATAAAATAAACGTAAAGACTTGCTTCACGTATGAAACGATTACTCTTTCACGAAACATACAAAGCGAATATTATGTACTATTATAAAATTATTAATAAATGTAGATATCTATATAATATGTATATTTTACATACAGGTTTATTACTATTGTATTTAATTTATTTAAATATATATATGTATTAAATACGAGAAGCAAATATCATTACATAAAAATCAATTTGTGTCCGTTAGTCTCGCTAATTATTGTCCATTGCTGAGATGAGAGCGTTAAGAAGTATGATAGGAGTTAAACTGAGTGACAAGATAAGAAATAGTGAGATAGGGAAACGTTTTGGTCTGAAAAAAGATGTAGTGACAAAAATTGAGAAAGGTATGCTGAGATGGTTTGGCCATGTCGAGAGAATGAATGAAGAACGATTGACGAAAAAATTGTAAAAGGCGAGTGTGAATGAAAGTGCTGGAAGGAGTAGACCTAGGCGGACATTTCAAGACCAAACCAGGGACGTCTTGAAAAAAGGCCAAGTCAAGAGCACCCTCAACCGTAGAGCATGTATGAAGAAAATAATGAAAGTGGACGAAGCAAAGCAAGTATGTAAGGATCGTAGCAAGTGAAAAGAAGTGGTCACGTTTAATTACTTAGTTATTAATTTCTAGTTAAGTACATATATTTAAAAACTTTCTATCTCTCGAAAAAGCTGGTTTCCGAAAAGGCTTTAGCACAATTAGGCTTAAGCAAATTTGGGTGGTGTTGCAGTCCCTTCAGCGTTGCCAAGTGGACTGTCGGTATATCGAAGTGCTGAAGTGCTTATACAGCGGAGCTGATTAAATGGGACAAATAGTCTTACTAGGTAAGTAAGTCAAACTTCGACCGAAAGGTCAATCGACGGATTCAACTCGGCTGGGCAGCATTCGGAAGATTACGACACATATTCTCGTCAGGCATACCACAAAACCTCAAAACAAGATTGTTCAATCAGTGCCTGTTGACAGTGACTTATGGATCTGAGACGTGGTTCTTCACCGCTGGCCGTATGAAGAAGCTCAAATTTGCTCAGCGAGCTATGGAGAGGGCTAGGTTCCGGAGTTTCTCTGCGTGATAGACTTAAAAACGATCCGCAGTAAAATCAGAGTAATCGACATACCCCAACGGATTAGTAAGCTGAAGTGTCAATGGGCCAACAATATAACTCGAGGAACCGACAGCCGATTGGGAAGAAAGGTTCTCGAGTGGCAGCCTCGTAGCATCAGGCGAAGTGTAAGGTGTCCCCCAACTAGATGGAGTGACGACCTGGTAAGACAAGCAGGAATTCAATGGATGCAGGTGGCTCGGAACCGTGCTTTGAGGCATCCCTTGGGGGAGGCTCATGTTCAGCAGTGGATTTTTGAAGGGCTGTAATGATTATGATGATAACAATACGAGTTATATTTTTTAGATCTTATGGTAAAATTTCGATACAAATACTGAATTAAGAGGTCTTGTATTAAAACAGACTTATCTGACTTAAGAGAGAGACCCCTCTTAAGATGGGTGGATATTTGTGTTGAATATCAAAGGTCTAGTAATTGTGCAAAACAATTATTGGATCTTGAACATCCAGACAGATACTTCAGTATTGAAAAATTAAAATATCGTATTGTAATCATCGTCATTTAATATGATATGACCTGATCCATAGATTCATCGCGCGCTCTGACTAAATACCGCACTGCTTGGAAATGATAGCTCCGTGAATGCGGCATCTCAATATTGAAGTGTGTATAAGACAATTGCAAGGATGCTAGTGTGCGTGAAAAATTGTATATGCCAGCAGCTTAACTATTACCCGATTAACGGGAAAATATATTTTAAGCCATACTTAATTAACGTTCATAGTTATGAATGTAGACCAGAAATACTTAAAAATGAATAATTTATTAATAGCGAATGTATCAATATATTTCTGTATATTATGTATAAGTTTTTCTTCTGAATAAATGTCATATAAATGGTAAGGCCACATTTTTATCAGTTTAATTTTTATATAAAAATGTCTGACTAATATTCACAAATTATTTAAAAAAAATAGTTATATAATATGGTGTAACCAAAATAGTGCTTTCTATTTCTATTCCACGCGTCAATATGAACAACTTTTACTATAGATCTATCTTTGAAATCGCAAGAAAAATCAGGTCTTATGAACAATTTTGTACGAAATTCTGTTTGGAATAACTGATTTTGAGGTTTTTTTACAGGATCAGGGTGACGGACGAGCACACAGTCCATCTGATGGTAAGTGGTTGCTGTGGCTCATAGACATCTACATCTATCTTCGGTTAAGAATCAAAATGCAGATGCGTTCAACCAGTAAAAAGGGTCTCCGGTTCTCTACATTCCCCATACGAAACAAAGCAGCGTTAAGCTGCTATTTTACACTGGTATTCTGTGAGAGCGTGGTCCTTCCCCGGTCGAGCCGACCCATTCGTGCTACAACTATACCAGTAATATAGCTGCAGTATGACTCTACCACGTATATATTGAAAATTTTTGTTTTAAAGTTTTATTACATTTAATTATAATATATATGGGTCCATTTTGGTCGACAACTTATTGCGATCTTGTAGGTAGTAACAAAATCGTGATGCTGTAGAAATCTTGAGATATTTTATCAAAAAAATGCGACGAGTAGTTTTATTAGATATATTCAATACCAGAGATAAATAGCTTCAACTACATGGATTTAGTCATCGCATTTATAATGAAAATAATAATAATATTCTTAATTATTTAGAACATGCGAAACAATATATTATAAACTTAAATAGTAAAACCTCCATAAAGCTTTCTTTTAAAGGCGACTCCGTGGTGCAGTGGCTTAGCAATAAGTTGCTGCGCTGGGGGCCGCGGGTTCGAATCCCGCACGGAACAAGTATTTGTATGGCCTACAAATAATTGTTCCGGGTTTGGTTGTTTGTCCTTGTGCAATTTGTGTTTCTAAACTGTCTCCACGATACAGGAGAATATCCTAGTGTGGGGGTAAGGTTTTTTTTTAAAAATTATTAAAAAAGAAAAAGAAAAAGAGAGAAAAAGAAAAAGAGCACAAGCAACAAAAGAAAATAATGATTAAAAGTTTTAAACAAGTTTTAAGTACTCAAGCAAATACTGGATTTTTAGGAATGTTTGTGTGTATTGAAAGTCTCAAACAGATAACTAATCTTGTGGTATGGCGTTATCATGATGAAAGACCAATCCTTTTCCGATGATCAATGCCGGCCGTTTTTTTTTTTCTATTTCTTGCTTGAGTGTCATTATTTGTTGGCGGCAGTAGAGATCAGAATCGATGGTTTTACCAGGCGGTAAAAACTCATGATAAACGATACACTTCCAATCCCACTATACACACAGCATCATCTTATTACGTGTTAATCCAGGTTTCACTACAGTCTGTAAAGAAAACACATATCAATACAGAAAAAATCACGTTTCTTCTATGGACTTCATACAAGAAACGTGATTTAGGGATCCTTTAATTTTTTTTTTATTTTTTTTTTATTATATGTTGTTATAGCAGCAATACAATTAGCCAATAATCATTCTGTGGAAATTTCAAGTATCTACATATTACGGTTCATAAAATACAGCCTGCTGACAGACAGACGGAACGATAGTGGAAACTTAAGTCCCGTTGACATTCTTTGGGCACGGAACCCTAATAAACGGAAATAATGTTTTAATAATAAAAATAACAATTAATAAAACAACATATAAATATTAGGTCATTTGAGCAATACTACAAAAATAAACATTAAATAATATAGAATTAGGTTATATTATAGTAAGTTAAATATATTATATTATAAAATATAGTAACAAAAAATTCACATATAAAAATGTCAGCCACGGGGATCTTTATTTTTGTACACGCGGCAACATTGAACGACGTCATTCATATTTTGTACCTTATTTATGGCTCGTGTTATTTTATGTTGAAATTTCGAAATTGTATGATATTTACTGATAGTATGTGATCCCACTATCTTTATTATTTCTTGTAGTATTACTTTTACACAGTTTTACTTAGCAAGCTGGTATTTTACTTCGGATTGTGATCAAAATTTATTAAAACAGTCGGTACGTCCACATCACATGTCACCTGCAACGCGACTGGCTCGGGTACGCCGATATCGGCGTAGTATTTGTTGCCGCATTTTACAAGAACGCCAGCGGTATCCAGTCTGAGCGCGTGAAGACCTTTCAATAATCTAAGGACCTGATCATATAATTTAAATTATTTAGTTTTAATTTAATCTATTTGAGAAATTTTACATTTAAATATATTGTATATATCTCACAATAAAATGACTATGAAACAAATTTTTCGCATTAAAAATAAATGATCCATGGAACCTCAACAGAGTATAAATTAGACCCACGATTAAATGTATTGTGGGTTTTTAAATGGTAGCTATAAAAGTGAATAATTGCATTTAGTATGCAAACTTGCGTTGCCACCACTGCAGGTTACGGATTTAGCGCTTTCGGGACAAATTTTAATTTATTGCTGCATAATTTTTTGAAATGTGCACTTTGCGTTAACGTTCAAGTGCTACCTGAGAGTACAGTGTGATACACATGATTTTGAAATTTAAATTTGCGCATAAATTTTAATATTTTTCAACACTCTTGTGCGGCTATGAAACTAAAGGTGAGCAATATGTTATAGGAGATTAAATGTATACGTAAATTTGTAATGTGGAAAGAAAAACGAAGACAACGTTTTGTGTAGCGTAATATTTATTTTTAATAGAATATTAAATTTTCATGCGGATAAATACACACTATATAATACACACAGAGGGGCTATGCAAATGGTACTACGGTCCACGCGTTCAATTCCCGCACGGATCAAGTATGTATGTACCTACGAAATAAGTACATATGAACCTGTCTTACAAATAATTCTCCCCAAACTTGATATTTGTACAACTTATGCAAGTTAATGATTTTCTGATACATGAGAAAAGTTTTGCTTTATATTATAATATTTATATACGTGGTAGAGCCATGCTGCAGCTATATTAATCGTACAGTTGTAGCAAGAATGGTTCGTCTCGACCCGGGAAGGACCACGCTCTCACAGAATACCAGCGTAAAATAGCAGTTTAATGCTGCTGTGTTTCGTATGGTGAGTGTAGAGAACCGGAGACCCTTTTACTGGAAAAGAGGCATTCCATCTTAGCCCTCACGGGTGACAACGCATCTGTATTTTGATTAGGAATCGAGAATACATGCAGGTGTCTATGGACCACAGCAACCACTTACCATCAGGTGGACTGTGTGCTCGTTTGTCACCCTTATTCTATAAAAAAAAATTAAAAGCATTGAATCTTCTTGAAATTTGTAGGGGAACACTCCGGAAGTACCTAGTAATAATTAATTAATTAATTAAGTAATAAATAAATAATTATTAAACTAATCTCAAATATTAATCGTGTTTTATACATTAAGAAGAACATATAGTCGATTTGACATCTTTCTTTTTGCTTTGCATCCGATTTTGTAATTATTTAAGTCTGATGTTTTAAAATTTTTAGTCCCATGTCAAATTCACAATAACGAGTAACGAAATAAAATAAAGAGATGAGGTGGCTATAGAAAATACCAGAAAGTCATAGTCGCCATCGTGTTATAATACTATCTCGTTTACGCTAGTCGAAAAAAAACCCACATCGGAGACGGCAACAGCACCAAAGGTGCGAGATGGTGGCGGCGGCTTGCGATCAGTCCACCTGCGAAGCGTTGCAATACAAGGAAAATCTCCTTACTGGAGAATCTTATACCCATCAAAAGACTTTTGTGGTTAATAAAAAGAGATAAATGATATTCCTGTTGATAGAACAGAACTCGATGGAGATGTTTAAGCTTACACTAAAACCGTATTCACTACAAAAATACTAAAATGGGTGCTTATTTTGGCTTACACAACAGATGCTTGAGCGATTAAACAAAACCAGGATGCAATATTCCCTAGAGAACAGCCTCTTTCAAGCTAACGACGTGTTAAACAGCTAAGACAAAGCACGCGCTTCCTCCGTCAACGAAAGGCGAACAAGTATCAGATGCACCGCACGCTTTTGTCTGTCCTGGGCTCACATAGATCGCACTAAGTCTCATTTAAAATTTCGCTAGCGCAGTTTGGAAAAATTAGAATAAAAAGGAAAATTAAGATAAAAATATTATATCATGTCCTCCGTAAATACACTTTCACGTCGGTTAACTTAAATCCAAACTTGAAATGACTTAAGAGATTAGTTATTTAATAGAATCAGGCGTTACTTTGCGGAAATCCATTATATTAAAGTTGGTAAATATTATTTTGCCTTTTTTGCACAATGAAATAAAATTATGTGTTTTATTAAATTTTTTAAGGCTTTCTCTGTGGCAACCCCGGTGACAAATAGTTAAAAAATTGGGCTCCCAAATAATTTCGTAAAAATAATTATTGTAATTGATAATTTCCACCTCAAATTTAAGTTATAGTTGTTAATTACGAACAAATTTTTTGTGTAATAAAGAAAAGTGGTAAATATTTAAATAAATAAATTTTTAGTGCCTCTCAACTTAAAGTGACAGCAGGTAACGAACATCGTTTAAAAGTTACTGTAATTCTTGTTATCCCTTGTCACGTTATTATTTTATTTGATAATAAATAAATAATAACAACAATTTTTTTTACAATGTTTAATAACACTACTTATAAAACTAGACTAATATAAGTACTTCTAAAGAGATATTTAATAACACTACTTGTAAAACTAGACTAATATAAGTACTTCTAAAGAGATATTTAATAACACTACTTGTAAAACTAGACTAATATGAGTACCTACTTCTAAAGAGATATTCAATAATACTGCTTATAAAAAAAACTAATATAAATACTTCTAAGAAAATACTAAGTTGACTAATAATAAAAAAAGGCAAATAAAATAAAATTAACAGGTCGCGGGTTCGACGCCTTTCAGGATCAGGAGAAAAAGCAAGTACTTCCCTGGCACGACTGGCGGCGAGTCCGGCGGAAGTGGTTGGAGATATGTGTCCTTTATAGACCGATTTCGCTTGCGAATTCAATGTATATTTTATATATTTATATATTTAATTTAATTCCAAATCCTCCCATCTTATCTCGTTTAGAAATAAAATAAAAAGAAGGATGTCACAGCCCCTGGCGAGGTTCCCTGGAACACACAGTCGAAATCTTTCATGAGCCTTGCCTCCAAAGTAGGTAATATTATACGCCCACCGCCAGAATCAACTAGGCGAGTAAAACTGATAAGTTTGGTGTGGCGGTACATGCTACCAGAACGGAGGCAAGAAAATAAAGTTATATCAACTAAGCATCTACTATGAAAAGACATACACAATTACGTGATAAAATAACTAGCATGTGACATAAAATTAAATTACACACTAAGTATCAATTGTCTAAATTTCAAAAATCAAAGTAACATAATATTTGTTATATTATTGTAATACATATATTATAAATTTGCTCACACTTACCCAATATAAGGGGAACAACCGTTAATATTTAATAATTATTAACAAACCTATAAAAAGCTATTAGCTATAATTTGCATAACGTATGCGTTTTGAATTATTTAATATAGATGCAGAAATGCATTTAGGCGACTGGACCTTCACGGTCACACTGAGGTCACTCGTCAGCCGCGCGGGCTATTCATGCACCCCCACTTGTCTTCGCGCGAATTAGTTGACACATTACAATACCCCGCTGGCCACCCAAGGATTTTTCTTCCTATAAGTAGAAAAATCCGCAGCAAAACCAAAAAATGTGCTATTTAGACAATTTAAAATCTTTTATGTGCCATGGCCCTAAATATTTACCGTGCATGTCCTCCAATTCGTACACTAGAGGTGACCTCTTTTTAGTTATGCGGCATTTAATAAATTTTGGGGCTAATTTTTTATTAAAATATTTGTGTTTATCACTCAGATAGTAAGTGCGCTTAAATACAATATCGCCTTCGTTAAATTCTGTGAACCTTCTCCTTAAATTATAGCGTTTGGAATTTTGTTGATGGTGATGCCATAGTGATGCCTGAACTTTGTTGAATATTTTAGCGAGATAACCGATGTTCTCAGCATAGGCTTCTCGCGGTAAGAAAACAATTTCATCGCCAAGGTCATTGTCAACGTAGTGAGAACCACATATTACCAATTCACGCCCATATACAAGGAATGAGGGAGTGTAACCTCGTTAACGGAGTTGTTTATTGCAAACAGTATTTTAGGCAAATATACATCCCAATAACGCTGATCTTCTTTCACAAAGGTCGATATACAGGTGACAATAGTTTTATTATAGCGTTCCACCAAATTAACCTGAGGAGTATATTTAGGTGTAAGAAAAACGTTAGGAATATTATACTTATTAAATAACGCTATGGTCTTCTCACAAATAAATTGGCTGCCATTATCCATATACACCGTTTGGGGAATGCCATGTGTTAAAAATACAGAGTCTTCCAGATGTTTAATTACAATGTCGGCTGTAGCTCTTCTTACCGGAAACGCTAAACAATATTTGGAGAAACAACATGTTACGACTAAGATATAAGAATTTTGTTTTCTACTAACTGGCAGGGGTCCGATGAAATCAATTGAAATAATTTGGAAGGGTCGGCAACACTGTTTAGGTCGTCCCATTTCTCCTAACACATTATGAGTAGGGAGTTTATAAGTTAAGCAGATGTCACACTTCGTAACAAACTTTACGACGTCCCGATGCATACCTGGCCAAAAATACTGCAATGCTAAACGGCGATAAGTTTTATGGATGCCTAAATGCCGTGTAGTGGCGGACAAGAATATCCACTACCCCATATCCTCCCGTGGGTGTCGTAAAAGGCGACAAAGGGAAACAGCCAGGAGATGGGCAGCAGCATCTTCCTGATAATAGCCAAATGACAATAAAAAAACTGCGGTTGCCAACCCGCTCGCCAAGCGTGGCAACTATGGCAAATACCCCCCAATGATGAGAGCAACAAAAAAACGGCCCCCAGTCCCCGGCGGCCCCGCTATTCCTGGCTACGGTGGCGACCATGGTAACGGCGGGGCAGGGGGTGCTAAGAATCTCCGGTGGAGGTTCGGTTGCCACCTACGACGACTCGACCTGGCAACGTACAACGCACGCACCCTGAGGACTGACGAGAAGATCGTGGAGCTGAAAGAAGAGATAGACAAGTTGCGCTGGCATATTATAGGATTATCTGAAGTCCGAAGAGAGGGGGAGGACACGGTAATCCTCGAATCCGGCAACTTGCTCTATCACCGGGAGGGCGACCATCTGTCCCAAGGAGGTGTCGGATTTATCGTCCACAAGTCTCTCGTTAACAACGTTGTAAAAATCGGGAGTGTGTCGACGAGGGTTGCGTACCTTATACTCAGAATCACCAAACGGTATTCGCTGAAGGTCATACAGGTTTACGCACCAACCTCGGCACACCCCGATGAGGAGGTGGAGGAAATGTATGAGGATATCTCTAGAGCCATGCATTCCTCCAAAACCCAATATACGGTGTTAATGGGAGACTTCAATGCAAAACTAGGCACAAGAGAGAACGGTGAGCTGAAAGTAGGGAAATTTGGAATAGGGCAACGGAACCCAAGGGGCCAGCAGCTGGCCGACTTCATGGAGAAAGAGGGACTCTTTATGATGAACTCTTTCTTCCAGAAGCGGCCCCACAGGAAGTGGACCTGGTCGAGCCCCGACGGTTCGACAAAAAATGAGATTGACTTCATTATGACGACCAGACGACAACTGTTCAGTGATGTCTCCGTGATCGCGAGGGTGAAAACTGGTAGCGATCACCGAATGGTTAGAGGCACACTGAACCTAAACGTTAAGTTGGAGAGGTCTCGTCTAATGAAGTCAACGCTCCGTCCCCCTCGTGCTCTGTTTCAAGGTCCCGAAACCTTTCAGCTCGAGTTACAAAACCGTTTTCAGTGCCTAGAAGACTGCAATGAAGTGGACGATATGAATGACAAGCTCGTGGAAACTGTCCATGCGGTTGGAGCTAAGTTCTGCAAGACCCGCCGCAGAAGAACACAAAAACTCTCCGATCACACTCTTAATCTCATGGCTGTTAGACGGGAGATGAAGCTACATTCTTCAACAGACTTGACAGCATACAGGCATCTGAACAGACAGATCTCCAAATGCATGCGGCGGGACTTACGCAACTTCAATACAGCTCGTATTGAAGAAGCGATCGAGCGGAACCAAGGCTCCAAAGTCTTTGCCAGAGATCTGTCTGCCAGAAAGAGCCAACTGTCAAAGCTGAAGACAGAATGTGGCAGCATCGTTTCCGGGACACCTGAGATTTTGAGTGAGATTGAGAGGTTCTATGGGCAGCTGTACACATCATCGTTGGAGCCACACGCAAGTGTGAGTAACGATCCAAGAGCGAGTCTCATCCGACACTATTCCGAAGATATCCCGGATGTCAGTCTGAGCGAGATTAGGATGGCTCTCCAGCACCTTAAAAACGGTAAGGCCCCAGGCGAGGATGGAATTACAGCGGAGCTTCTGAAAGCGGGTGGAAGACCGGTACTTGAAGTCCTTCAGAAGCTCTTTAATTCCGTCCTCCATGGTGGCATTACACCGGAGGCGTGGAGCAGAAGTGCGGTGGTCTTGTTCTTCAAGAAAGGTGACAACGCTCTCTTGAAGAACTACAGACCGATTTCCCTTCTGAGCCGCGTCTACGTGCTGTTTTCGAGAGTCATTACGAATCGTCTCGCGCGCAGACTTGACGACTTCCAGCCTCCCGAACAAGCCGGTTTCCGAAAGGGCTTTAGCACCATAGACCACATACATACCCTTCGGCAAGTTGTACAGAAGTCCGAAGAGTACAATTTGCCACTATGTCTGGCGTGTGTGGACTATGAGAAAGCCTTTGATTCCGTCGAAATTTGGGCGGTGCTGCAGTCCCTTCAGCGGTGCCAAGTTGACTGTCGGTATATCGAAGTGTTGAAGTGCTTGTACAGTAGGGCTACGATGGCTATCCGAGTACAGAACCAGAGTACGAAACCTATCCAATTGCAGAGAGGTGTAAGACAGGGTGACGTCATATCCCCGAAACTCTTCACCGCTGCATTGGAAGACGTTTTCAAGCTTCTGGACTGGAAAGGATACGGTATCAACATCAATGGCGAGTACATCACTCACCTTCGATTTGCCGACGATATAGTCCTTATGGCAGAATCGCTGGAGGACCTAAGCACTATGCTCAATGACCTCAATAGTGTTTCCCAACGGATAGGTCTTAAGATGAACATGGACAAAACTAAGATCATGTTTAATGTCCATGTCACACCTATGCTGATAGTTGTTGGGAACACTAAGCTCGAAGTTGTTGACGAGTATGTTTACCTGGGACAAATAGTCCGACTGGGTAAGTCCAACTTCGACCGAGAGGTCAATCGACGGATTCAACTCGGCTGGGCAGCGTTCGGGAAGCTACGACACATCTTCTCGTCAGACATACCTCAAAACCTTAAAACGAAATTGTACAACCAGTGCGTGTTGCCAGTGATGACTTACGGAACTGAGACGTGGTCCTTCACTGCTGGCCGTATGAGGAAGCTCAAGGTCGCTCAGCGAGCTATGGAGAGGGCTATGCTCGGAGTTTCTCTGCGTGATAAACTTAGGAATGAGGATATCCGCAGTAGAACCAGAGTGACCGACATAGCCCAACGGATTAGTAAGCTGAAGTGGCAGTGGGCCGGCCATATAGCTCGAAGAACCGACAACCGATGGGGAAGAAAGGTTCTCGAGTGGCAGCCTCGTACCGGTAGGCGAAGTGTAGGGCGTCCCCCCACGAGATGGAGTGACGACCTGGTAAGACATGCAGGAAGTCGATGGATGCAGGTGGCTCAGGACCGTGTTTTGTGGCATTCTTTGGGGGAGGCCTATGTTCAGCAGTGGACTTGTGAAGGGCTATAATGATGATGATGATGATGAAATGACCTGACGTGGGTTCTGCGTGATTTTCTTTGATAACGTGTTCTCGTAATTCTAATGGAACTACTTCTTTCCACGAAAACTCTGTAGTTAATGAACATTTATTTTTTGAACACCGATATAGCTTTTCCGCTTTGATAAGAAAATTTTCATATTTACTTGGATTTTTCATACAACCATTATAAATGTCTAGATAGCATTTATCATTCGTTGTTAAGTAAGATTTTGCTGTGGAAATAGAAGAAACTACGGCAGCGCGAGATAACGCGTCTGGACCCATGTTTTTAGCGAAATAAATGATTTGATTTGATTTGATTTGATTTGAATAATGTTATCAGCACCACGTCTATGCTTGATAGTAAAATCAAAAGAAGATAGCCTAATGCCCCATCTTGCAAGCCTGCCCGTAGGGTTGTTTAAAGAGAGAAACCACTTTAATGCTGAATGATCAGTGTAAACTACAAAAGGTTGACCATTTTCAAGATAGCAACGCCAGTGTTCTAATGCTACTATTACAGCTAATGTCTCTCTCTCGGTAATGCTGTAATTCTTTTCTGCAGCATTTAGTGACTTGCTCATATAGGCAACAGGATGTTCTTTGCCATCGACTGTTTGAGTTAACATGGCACCTACTCCATAATTACTGGCGTCTGTGTGAACTTGTTATAGTTCTATTGAACTAATTATAGTTAGGACAATGTAAGACTGGTGCAGATACTAAACATTCTTTTAGCTTTTTAAAAGCTATGTCTGCCTCTGGTGACCAGTAAAATTTTGGAGCACCCTTGCGATTTGAAGTAAGTTTATTAAGAGGCCCAGCTATAGTGCTAAAATTTGGCACAAAACGTCTATACCAGGTGGCTGTTCCTAAAAAACGTTTTACATCTTTTTTTGAAGATGGTGTTGGATACTCTAAAATAGCTTTTACCTTTTCAGGGTCTGTTCTGAGACCCTGGGCATCTATTACGTAGCCCAAATATTTCAGACGAGACTGAAAAAATTGGCTTTTTTTCAAAGTTTATTGTTAAATTTGCTTCCTTTAACTTTTTTTTTTATAGGAGAGGGGGCAAACGAGCATGCGGCTCACCTGATGGTAAGTGACTACCGCCGCCCATGAACAACCGCAACACCAGGGGAATTGCAGATGCGTTGCCGGCCTTTTAAAAAGGAGTAGGCTCTTTTCGTATTTATTAAACGTAATAATAAAGAAACGTGTTCATCGAATGTGTTAGAAATAATAATTATATCATCTAGGTATGCAAATACCTTAAGATCAAATGAACCAAATAATAAGTCTACAATCCTTTGTTGGGTTGCAGGTGCATTGGTAAGGCCGAAAGCCATCCTCTTAAAACAAAAGGTTCCACGACCTTGGACATAAAAGGCAGTGTTTTCGCGATCGCGTTCTGTAATTAAAATTTGCCAGAATGCTTTAGAAAGGTCTATACTAGATTTAAATTTTGCGTCTCGCAGATTATCCAGAATTTCGGAAACATATGGCAAGGTATAAGCATCGCGTTTGGTTACAGAATTTAACTTGCGACTGTCTAAGCAAATGCGCGGTTGGCCGTTTTTTTTTTGTAACAATTAAGATTGGAGAGGACCAAGAGCTCTCACAAGGCTGAATTACGTCCAATGAAAGCATCTCGTGAACTTGCTGGCATAAAATTTGCTGCTTTACAGGGGACATTCGATAATAACGCTGTCGTATAGGTTTCGTGTCACCCGTATCAATAGAATGACATACAAGAGAAGTACAACCTAAGCCCTTGCGTTCGGAAGAAACGTCCTTAAATTGTTCAATTATGTCGTCAGCAATCAAGCGTTGGTTGGCATTAAGGGATGCGTATGAATGTATGTGAGATTTTAATATTGATTCATTCGTGTTTGAATAATAATCGGTGAGTTCTCTTTTATATTCAATGCAGTTGATGTATTTTGGACATATGTTAAATTTTTTCCAGAAATCAATACCTAATATAAGAGAGGTCTCTATTTCAGGAACAACAAATGTCTTCAAAGTATAATAATTGTTTTCAAAATGAAATGGGAGATTAATATATCCTAAGCAATTAAGTTTTTGTCCACCGGCTGCTGTTATAGAGACTATTTCATCAGTGTGCACAGCAAATCCTTCATCTATCAGTAAGTTGTGTGCATTATTGCCTAGTAAGGTGACGGCTGAGCCAGAATCTAATAACCCCCAAAATTTTGTATTTCCTATTTTGACTGATAAATAAGGTCGCACGTCGTTAGGTGGTTTATTAAGTAGAATTGTAGCAACTGTATAGCTATTAAAAAAATTATTAATAAATTCCACTGTTTCCAATCGTTATTATTAGAGTGGTTGACGAGGTTGCTACAATTCTGCTTTATTAGTTTTTTGAACTAGACGGAATACTTGTACAATCTGGACAAGTGTAAAATGTGTAATCATCACGGCCACATTTGAAACAAAATACTTTGCGTTTTTCTGTACATTGTCTTAAGTTGTGTGTATCAACACGACACCGAGGGCAAAACTTTTGTTTACTTTCGTCATATTGAATAGCGTCAATTGGTTTATTATTACCATAAACTCTTTGTTGCCGTTGCGGATTAGTGTTGTTTAAAACATTAGAATTGGGAGAATATTTTTTATAAAGGTTACTTGAATTAGGTATAGGTTTATTATAATTGTTATAAGCTTTATTGCAATTAAATTTATTGGTGGTAGAATAGTACATTTTTTTTTCTGCTAAATTAGTGAGTGGCTTAAATGCAAATTCGGGTGCTAGTGTGGCTGAATTTATTTTAGGAGGTTCATGATATTTATTAAGACAAGACTGTTTCATTCTCATAATTTTTACAAGCCGTACGTAAGACCTCAATAGATTTAAGATCAGGCACTGCAATTAAAGCACTAGCATAACACGGTTTGATATTGTGCATAATAATTTCTAACTGATCTTCCTCTGAAGGTTTTTTAAATAAACGGGAAAACATGCCTGACATAATGGCAAGGTAAATAGTAATATTCTCAGTTTCACCTTGCGTACGAGCTTTTATCTCGTCTAATAAGCGATAATCATGATCAGGAATAACAAAAACATCCTTCAGTAATTCGCATAATCTATCCCAAGACGTAACATGTGATCTTACACTGCGAAACCAGTGTAAAGCATCACCAACGAAAATTTCTGTTCCAAAATCTATAATTTTAGAAGAGGGAATACCACGGTCTGTTATATAGTCGTTTATACGTTGGACAAACGAAAGTACGCACGTTTTACCATCAAACTTAATACTAGTTAAGTCCGAAGAGTGAGCTCGATCACATGTAACAACAATAGGGGACGGTGTAATGAGGGCTAATAATCTTCCACTCACCAGATGTCGCTAGTTGTGACTGAGGTAAAATTTTTTGATACACAATGTCAGTTAATTGAGAAATTAGTTTTAAATAATAGTTTATCATTATCTAGAGTATTATATTAATACACAACACAATGCGTCAGTGGTTTGATTTTTAATTTTTTGCACATTATAACTCTTTTTTTTAAAAAATTCGTCTTTTAGTTATATTTATAGTTTGGTTTATTCATTTCTAATGTAATTAATATAAAATATAACTAATAATACATAAAGAAACCTTAAAGTTTACATTTTCCTAAGAAATTATCATCCCCGCTATGAAATCTGTCAAATATTTTACCTTACTCTAAAGTGGCGCCGCCCTGGTGGCAGAAAAAGTCGTGGATGCCCTCATTGTAAGAGCATCTGTAAATTCAGATGAGGAATCAGTATCAGGCTTAAGATGTTCTAAGTTTTTAAAATTTGTATTTAGCTTGAGCCTGAGGCTTTCTATAATATCTGTAGACTTTTTATCTACAGCATCCAGACGTTGAATCCTATGAAATAAATGGTTAAGTAAGTTTTGAGTACGTTTATATAAATTTTTATCATATTTCACTGATAATGTTTTTAAATTCGTTTCTACTTTAGCAAGGCTTTCGCGGATGCCCTCTACGTCTACAGAAAACTCAAACCCAGATTCAATAATATCATCCGAAGGCGTCACATTGGCTAATTTGACTATCTGCCTGCGTAATTCTTGAACGTTTTCTCTGGGTGTGCCGCCTCTAATGGCCACCTCATAGCTTAGTTCGTTTTTTTGTAAGGACAAGAATTGAATTTCGTATGACATCATTTAAGAAGCCTAAGAAAATCCTTATACTAGGTTTATGTGAGCAGGTTTAAAATTCTATAATTATACAATAAAACTAATTTGTTTAAGTAAGAATCCTCCGTCCTGTTACAATTTTGGTAAGTAATCCCCTAAGTTTTTTTTAAGGATGTTCGTAAAAATTACTACACGGGAAAGCAATAAATAAAGAGAAAAAAATGAAACAAAAGGGTGCAACTGTAGTATATATTTGCTTTAATAAAGCTTATTATTAAATATATTAATAAAACCAAAATATTTTATTTTTGTATGTATACAAATTAAACACAATAAGGCTACCACTAAAATTAAAACATTATATACACTGCAGTTGCAAAAGTATAAAAGGCAAATTAAAAGTCATAAAAAAAACAAAAGGTTTACAATATACACGCACACACCACTAAAATTCCTGATCCTGAATAACCGAGTTGAAGCGCCAATGTCACGTTATTATTTGATAATAAATAAATAATAACAACAATTTTTTTTACAATGTTTAATAACACTACTTATAAAACTAGACTAATATAAGTACTTCTAAAGAGATATTTAATAACACTACTTGTAAAACTAGACTAATGTAAGTACTTCTAAAGAGATATTTAATAACACTACTTGTAAAACTAGACTAATATGAGTACCTACTTCTAAAGAGATATTCAATAATACTGCTTATAAAAAAAAACTAATATAAATACTTCTAAGAAAATACAAAGTTGACTAATAATAAAAAAAGGCAAATAAAATAAAATTAACAGGTCGCTAGTTCGACGCCTTTCAGGATCAGGAGAAAAAGCAAGTACTTCCCTGGCACGACTGGCGGCGAGTCCGGCGGAAGTGGTTGGAGATATGTGTCCTTTATAGACCGATTTCGCTTGCGAATTCAATGTATATTTTATATATTTATATATTTAATTTAATTCCAAATCCTCCCATCTTATCTCGTTTAGAAATAAAATAAAAAGAAGGATGTCACAGCCCCTGGCGAGGTTCCCTGGAACACACAGTCGAAATCTTTCATGAGCCTTGCCTCCAAAGTAGGTAATATTATACGCCCACCGCCAGAATCAACTAGGCGAGTAAAACTGATAAGTTTGGTGTGGCGGTACATGCTACCAGAACGGAGGCAAGAAAATAAAGTTATATCAACTAAGCATCTACTATGAAAAGACATACACAATTACGTGATAAAATAACTAGCATGTGACATAAAATTAAATTACACACTAAGTATCAATTGTCTAAATTTCAAAAATCAAAGTAACATAATATTTGTTATATTATTGTAATACATATATTATAAATTTGCTCACACTTACCCAATATAAGGGGAACAACCGTTAATATTTAATAATTATTAACAAACCTATAAAAAGCTATTAGCTATAATTTGCATAACGTATGCGTTTTGAATTATTTAATATAGATGCAGAAATGCATTTAGGCGACTGGACCTTCACGGTCACACTGAGGTCACTCGTCAGCCGCGCGGGCTATTCATGCACCCCCACTTGTCTTCGCGCGAATTAGATGACACATTACACCCTTTTAATATTTACGATATATCTCTTAAGTGTTGTTGTTTTCGGATTTCATTTTGAATTGTTTTCTTGATAATTTAATTTGAGATCTGTAATTAGAGTCCTACAATTGGATATTTGCTTACTCTGTTCCCTTGATTTTCCATCTTTGTTTTCTTTTACTATTTAAAATACATTGTAAAATGAATACTCGTAACGCCAAAACGCGCCAGATGGAGAACCAACTCCATCTTGCGCTCCAAGAACTGAGGGCGTCCAGGGAGCAGTGTGAGCTGTTACTTAAAGAAAGGGATGACAACGAAAAGGAAATAATAAGTATAATTTCGAAAAATACTCAATTGAAAAGTGATATGGTTAAGTTACATAGAGACTATACAGATATTTTAAAGGAAAGGGATCAGCTCCAGAGGACAGTCGATGAGTTTGACCGATGCAGCAAAGAATATGAGGAATCCCTCAGATTAATTGCTGCATTGAAATTACAATTTACTGAAGCTAATGAGCAAATTTTACAATTTAAACAAAACATTGATAACTTGGATGCACTTAAAACTCAGAGTCTGTTCAAGGAGCTCGTAGAATGTAAATTTCATAAAACGTTGCAACCCTCCACAATAATAGATTTGACTGATGATTCTACCACATCAAGAACAGCAGAAAGGATTACAAGCAGCAGAAGGAAATTAAAAATATATATAAAAATTAATAAATACTCGTATATTAGGAAAGTGCAAAAATTAGTTAAAACTAAAATTAATATTAAAAATTATACAAATGTATGTAAGGAAAAGCAAGAGTTAATTAGTAAAATTAAATTATATTCAATTGAGGTGGAAAACATGAAAAATTGTTATGAGACTGAAATAGATTGTCTTAATTCAGAAATTTTATCACTTCAAACCTCATTACAAATTATGTCAAATAAATATATATCTGCAGGGAATGAGATAAAAGAACACATACTGGCCATGGATAATCGGGTAAAGTCCTGCAAATATAACGAGGAACGTTTTGACTCCTTATTAAAATATCAAAATGAATATCAGCGCTCACTGCCAGGTTCTTTAGGGACAGTGTGTGTTAATAATATGACAAGCAGTAATACTTCATTTTCTTTACCTACACTCTATGATAGTACCATAACAAAGCAGATAAATTTAAAAGTAATTCATATAATGAAAAAAATAATATAATTGTGTATAGTGATGACATAGGCAAAAACTTGGGTATATCATTGAATAACTGTTTAAATAGGCAACAGATAAGTAATAAATGCATGCCTGGAGCATCATTCAGTGATATTATGAATAAAATTTTAACTAGTAAATTTAACCCTAATAGTAAATTAATAATTTTTGTTGGGAGAAGAGGCAATATGAACAAGAATCAATTATTAAAATATATTGAATATCCCAATAACATAAAGTGGTTAAAGTTATCTTGTTTACATTGCCTTACATAGAGGGGTGGCCACAGGAAAATAAACTAAGACATAATTTAAATTTATTGATACATAACTTGACATGTAACAATAACTTAAATTTGACATTTAATTGTAAGAATAATAATGATAATTTCATTTAATTGATATTAATAATTTAACTAAGAAGTTTTTGACAAGATATAGGTATTACCTATCAAAGTATAGTTTAAGACTGGTAGCAAATACGCTATCTTATTATTTATATTTTAACTCAGCCAATGATTTGGCTACCTTGACACCTGCTTCTTTTTAGCAACAAAATAATTTTACATTTGATTTGGAACCAGTTCCAAGTAATTTAAATTAGATAATAAGACAATAGAGGTAATCTCTAGCAAAGATAATTTAAATAGCTTAGAATGCAACATACCAATACATAATTATGCAATTTTACAAAATAACAATAATAAAAACTGTATCAACCTGGTGCATCAAAATATACAAGGTATGTTAGGCAAAGAATTAGAAATTGAATTATTTTTAAATAGTAACAGTATAAATATTTTATGTATTACAGAACATTGGTTGAAAGAATACAAGTCCATATTTAATTTCAGTAATCACCAGGTGGTCAGTTCGTTCAATAGAGATACTAAATTACGTGGTGGCTCCTTAATATTAGCTAATAAGTCCTTATCATGTAAAGAACGTAAAGACATTGTGAGCCTCTCTGATGAGCGTACTGTAGAAATGGCATGTGTTGAGCTTGAGCACCTCATTGTTGTCAGTGTTTACAGACCCCATGTTCAAGTTATGATACTTTTGAAAAAATTATGGAAGAAGTTTTAGTTAAGCTTAATAAACAGAATCGCCGTGTAGTGGCGGTCAAGAATATCCACTACCCCATATCCTCCCGTGGGTGTTGTAAAAGGCGACAAAGGGAAACAGGCAGAAGATGGGCAGCAGCATCTTCCTGATAATAGCCAAAATTATAATAAAAAAACAACTGCGGTTGCCAACCCGCTCGCCAAGCGTGGCAACTATGGCAAATACCCCCCAATGACTAAAGCAACAAACAGACGGCCCCCAGTCCCCGGCGGCCCCGCTATTCCTGGCTACGGTGGCGGCCATGGTAACGGCGGGGCAGGGGGTGCTAAGAATCTCCGGTGGAGGTTCAGTTGCCACCTTAGACGACTCGACCTGGCAACGTACAACGCACGCACCCTGAGGACTGACGAGAAGATCGTGGAGCTGGAAGAAGAGATAGACAAGTTGCGCTGGCATATTATAGGATTATCCGATGTCCGAAGAGAGGGGGAGGACACGGTAATCCTCGAATCCGGCAACTTGCTCTATCACCGGGAGGGCGACCATCTGTCCCAAGGAGGTGTCGGATTTATCGTCCACAAGTCTCTCGTTAACAACGTTGTAAAGATCGGGAGTGTGTCGACGAGGGTTGCGTACCTTATACTCAGAATCACCAAACGGTATTCGCTGAAGGTCATACAGGTTTACGCACCAACCTCGGCACACCCCGATCAGGAGGTGGAGGAAATGTATGAGGATATCTCTAGAGCCATGCATTCCTCCAAAACCCAATATACGGTGTTAATGGGAGACTTCAATGCAAAACTAGGCACAAGAGAGAACGGTGAGCTGAAAGTAGGGAAATTTGGAATAGGGCAACGGAACCCAAGGGGCCAGCAGCTGGCCGACTTCATGGAGAAAGAGGGACTCTTTATGATGAACTCTTTCTTCCAGAAGCGGCCCCACAGGAAGTGGACCTGGTCGAGCCCCGACGGTTCGACAAAAAATGAGATTGACTTCATTATGACGACCAGACGACAACTGTTCAGTGATGTCTCCGTGATCGCGAGGGTGAAAACTGGTAGCGATCACCGAATGGTTAGAGGCACACTGAACCTAAACGTTAAGTTGGAGAGGTCTCGTCTAATGAAGTCAACGCTCCGTCCCCCTCGTGCTCTGTTTCAAAGTCCCGAAACCTTTCAGCTCGAGTTACAAAACCGTTTTCAGTGCCTAGAAGACTGCAATGAAGTGGACGATATGAATGACAAGCTCGTGGAAACTGTCCATGCGGTCGGAGCTAAGTTCTGCAAGACCCGCCACAGAAGAACACAAAAACTCTCCGATCACACTCTTAATCTCATGGCTGTTAGACGGGAGATGAAGCTACATTCTTCAACAGACTTGACAGCATACAGGCATCTGAACAGACAGATCTCCAAATGCATGTGGCGGGACTTACGCAACTTCAATACAGCTCGTATTGAAGAAGCGATCGAGCGGAACCAAGGCTCCAAAGTCTTTGCCAGAGATCTGTCTGCCAGAAAGAGCCAACTGTCAAAGCTGAAGACAGAATGTGGCAGCATCGTTTCCGGGACACCTGAGATTTTGAGTGAGATTGAGAGGTTCTATGGGCAGCTGTACACGTCATCGTTGGAGCCACACGCAAGTGTGAGTAACGATCCAAGAGCGAGTCTCATTCGACACTATTCCGAAGATATCCCGGACGTCAGTCTGAGCGAGATTAGAATGGCTCTCCAGCACCTTAAAAACGGTAAGGCCCCAGGCGGGGATGGAATTACAGCGGAGCTTCTGAAAGCGGGTGGAAGACCGGTACTTGAAGTCCTTCAGAAGCTCTTTAATTCCGTCCTCCATGGTGGCATTACACCGGAGGCGTGGAGCAGAAGTGCGGTGGTCTTGTTCTTCAAGAAAGGTGACAACGCTCTCTTGAAGAACTACAGACCGATTTCCCTTCTGAGCCGCGTCTACGTGCTGTTTTCGAGAGTCATTAGGAATCGTCTCGCGCGCAGACTTGACGACTTCCAGCCTCCCGAACAAGCCGGTTTCCGAAAGGGCTTTAGCACCATAGACCACATACATACCCTTCGGCAAGTTGTACAGAAGTCCGAAGAGTACAATTTGCCACTATGTCTGGCGTATGTGGACTATGAGAAAGCCTTTGATTCCGTCGAAATTTGGGCGGTGCTGCAGTCCCTTCAGCGGTGCCAAGTTGACTGTCGGTATATCGAAGTGTTGAAGTGCTTGTACAGTAGGGCTACGATGGCTATCCGAGTACAGAACCAGAGTACGAAACCTATTCAATTGCAGAGAGGTGTAAGACAGGGTGACGTCATATCCCCGAAACTCTTCACCGCTGCATTGGAAGACGTTTTCAAGCTTCTGGACTGGAAAGGGTACGGTATCAACATCAATGGCGAGTACATCACTCACCTTCGATTTGCCGACGATATAGTCCTTATGGCAGAATCGCTGGAGGGCCTAAGCACTATGCTCAATGACCTCAATAGTGTTTCCCAACGGATAGGTCTTAAGATGAACATGGACAAAACGAAGATTATGTTTAATGTCCATGTCACACCTATGCCGGTAGTTGTTGGGAGCACTAAGCTCGAAGTTGTTGACGAGTATGTTTACCTGGGACAAATAGTCCGACTAGGTAAGTCCAACTTCGACCGAGAGGTCAATCGACGGATTCAACTCGGCTGGGCAGTGTTCGGGAAGCTACGACACATCTTCTCGTCAGACATACCTCAAAACCTGAAAACGAAATTGTACAACCAGTGCGTGTTGCCAGTGATGACTTATGGAACTGAGACGTGGTCCTTCACTGCTGGCCGTATGAGGAAGCTCAAGGTCGCTCAGCGAGCTATGGAGAGGGCTATGCTCGGAGTTTCTCTGCGTGATAAACTTAGGAATGAGGATATCCGCAGTAGAACCAGAATAAGCGACATAGCCCAACGAATTAGTAAGCTGAAGTGGCAGTGGGCCGGCCATATAGCTCGAAGAACCGACAACCGATGGGGAAGAAAGGTTCTCGAGTGGCAGCCTCGTACCGGTAGGCGAAGTGTAGGACGTCCCCCCACGAGATGGAGTGACGACCTGGTAAGACATGCAGGAAGTCGATGGATGCAGGTGGCTCAGGACCGTGCTTTGTGGCATTCTTTGGGGGAGGCCTATGTTCAGCAGTGGACTTGTGAAGGGCTGTAATGATGATGATGATGATGAATAAACAGAATAAATCTCTTGTAGTGTGTGGAGACTTTAATATCAATCTCCTGGAAACTTCTTCCATCAGTATTAAATTCTGTTCTTTTTTCAAATCCTATAATCTTAATAATTTATTCTTTGAAGCTACACGTATTGCAGGGTGTAGTGCAACTTGTATTGATAATATTTTTACAGGTGTTGTACCAATCAACAAATCAATAATTCAAAAACTTAGTTCAGATCACTGTGGACAACTGGTTTCGTTACCTTATATGCACAAAAAACAGGTAATTGAGAAAATTGTGTTTGTTCCTATTAATGCAAAACGCCTGGAGAGATTTTGAAGTAATATGTTAAAAATCCTTTTATCCCTTTCTTATAAGAACAATGCAGACTATTTATATAGAGAATTATTTACCTTTATAAACAATGAATTTAATAAAACATTTACTTCTAATACATTCTCCAGAAACAGTCGCAAGGCATTTAATGAGTGGGCGACAGTAAGAATTCATAAAAGCAGACGAAGGTTATATGACCTTTACCATGAAAGATCGAATAATCTTTCCGATGCTTTTAAAGAATATGTAAAAAAATATTCTAAAATGTTTAAAAGAGTTTGCTCCACAGCCAAATCATTACATATTAGTAACAAAATTAAGACAGCTAAGAATAAAATTAAAATGACGTGGAGTATAATTAACAGCGAAACTTGTAAAGAGAAACCTCGTAACTCAAACTATCAATTAAAAATTAATAATGAATTGACTAAATCAAATCAAGAAGTTGCAGCGGTGTTTGAGAAATATTTCGCTGATGTTCCTATCTTGACAACAGAGTCATTGAATGCTTCTCCAACTGTCGCCGAATCATTACTTAAACAGAATGTTAATACCTGTTTAAAAGAATTTAGATTTGAAAAAGTATTACCGCATAATTTTGTAAAATACTTCAAAACCATTGATGTAAAGAAAACCGCAGATTTGTGGAGAATTTCCGTTACAGTAATTGCGTCCATAATAGATTTAATTGCACCTCATCTTGCTATTATTTTTAATACTTGTATCGATTCTGGTGTGTTTCCTGATTTAATGAAGTATAGTAAAGTAATACCTTTATTTAAATCTGGTAGTACATTGGACCCCGCTAATTATAGACCTATTTCTGTACTAACAACTCTCAGTAAAATTTTTGAAAAAATAATTTTGGATCAATTGTTAATTTTTTTTAATGCAAATAAATTACTTTATAAAAATCAATTTGGTTTTACAAGGGGTCGCTCGACGTTTGACGCCGGTGTTGAGCTTATGAAATATATTTTTAATGCCTGGGAGAATTCACAAGATGCCTTAGGTATTTTCTGTGACCTTTCCAAGGCTTTCGATTGTATTCGTCATGATACATTAATCAGGAAACTACAACATTACGATGTAAAAAATTTGGCGCTTAAACTTATTACTTCATATTTAAGTAACAGAACTCAAAAAGTCGTCATTAATGGTAAATGTTCCTCCGGATCGGTAGTATCAATGGGCGTTCCTTAGGGCTCGATTCTTGGCCCATTCCTGTTCTTAATCTATATTAATGACTTACCTTATCTTGTACAATCACGATGTAGTATTATTTGCTGACGATACCTCTTTAATTTTCAAACTGAAACGGCAGTCAATTAAATATGACGATGTAAATAATGCTCTATCGAAACTAGTACATTGGTTTAACGCCAACAATTTGCTCTTAAACGGCAATAAGACAAAATGTATTAAATTTACAATACCTAATGTAAAACATTCGAAAACCAATGTGCTCTTAAATGGGGAGGAGTTGAGTCTTGTGGATACCACTGTTTTTCTAGGTATTACTATTGACGCGAAACTTCAATGGGGCCCCCATATATCTAAATTAGCAAGCAGACTTAGTTCTGCAGCATATGCTGTAAGAAAGATTAGAAGTCTCACAGATGTTGAGACAGCTAGGTTAGTGTATTTTAGTTACTTTCATAGCGTAATGTCTTATGGAATTTTGCTATGGGGTAATGCGACTGATATATAAGCTATATTTGTTTTGCAAAAGAGAGCCGTACGGGCGATTTATAATCTAAATTGTAAAGAGTCCCTTAGAGAAAAATTTAAAGAAATAAACATATTAACTTTGGCATCGAAATATATTTATGAAAATGTAATGTATGTACATAAAAACATAAATAGCTTTAATAAGAATAAGGATGTTCATACCTTAAATACTAGGAACAAACATAAGCTTGTAATGCCACTTACAAGACTCCACAGAATTAGTAATTCATTTATGGGGCAATGTATACGCTTTTACAACAGAATCCCAGAACATGATCAAAGTTTGTCAATAAAGAAGTTTAAAAGTTTTATTAAAGATAAACTGTACAAAAAGGGTTATTATAATATCAAGGAATACATGAATGAAAATAACCCCTGGGAATAAGGTGATCGCCACCATGCTGGTTCTATGAAAATTCATTTAAATTTGTATAAACAAAATTATTGTTAAGTGAAATTATGTTTAAAAAAAAAGTCCCGCTGGGTTTCTTGCTGGTTCTTCCCAGGACAGAGAGATATTCTATTCTATTCTATTCTATTCATTCGATTCTATCTAGTTCAAAGAGCATCTCCCGCCCTCCCTCAATTGAGTGTACTATCCTCGTCACCACTAACCCTAGCACCACTACTCTCAACACCACTACACTAGGAAAGATACACCATCGACGACAATACAACATGTAGTACTTTTTGGTAATTTTTAATGTTAACTTTATAGGGTTCCGTAGCCAAATGGCAAAAAACAGAACCCTTATGGATTCATCATGTCTGTCTGTCTGTCCGTCTGTATGTCACAGCCACTTTTTTCCGAAACTATAAGAACTATGCTATTGAAACTTGGTAAGTAGATGTATTCTGTGAACCGCATTCAGATTTTTACACAAAAATAGAATAAAAAACAATAAATTTTGGGGGTTCCCCATATTTAGAACTGAAACTCAAAATTCTATTTCCATCAAACCCATACATGTGGAGTATCTATGTATAGGTCTTCAAAAATAATATTGAGGTTTCTTATATAATTTTTTTCTAAACTGAATAGTTCGCGTGAGAGACACTTCCAAAGTGGTAAAATGTGTGTCCCCCCTCTGTAACTTCTAAAATAAGAGAATGATAAAACTAAAAAATATATATGATATACATTACCATGTAAACTTCCACCAAAAATTGGTTTGAAAGAGATCTAGTAAGTAGTTTTTTTTAAACGTCATAAATCGTAAATTATGTTACTTGCTGTTACGGAACCCTTCATGGGCGAGTCCCACTCGCACTTGGTCGCTTATTATGTTAACCTGCCAACTATTTACTTCTCTATTTTGCCTCATCTTGCAACGAATGCCACAAGGCATAAGGTATTGTAATTTTTGGTTTTGATGATTTTTTTAATATGTAAATAGAAATATTTATCGCAATAAAAATAAAAATTATTTCATCCAATAAGCTTTTTTATATCTCCGCTACGTACGACATTTATATAATTAAATAGCAGTTCAATCGCAGGAAAACTTAGATGTGATACAGTTCGAGGCTGAACTCTGAATAAAATACAAAATGTTCAATTTCTCGACGCTTTCGCAAGATATAAGCACATGTAATAGACTAGGAAACCTACGCGAATCATTCCATTTCAATTTATTTTTCTAATTTATTCAAGTCTAGACGAACCAAATAAAACCACGTGACTTCGTAAAACTGTGAGGTTAAACCTTTTTTCTTACTTCGATTTGATTCTAAATTTTCACTAAACATTTATAGAAATACTATTCTTTATATAGTGCGTACCTAAGAGCTTATAAATAAACGAGTCTATAATAAATATTACAAACCAATATGAAAGTCATAATCGTCACAGCTCACTACAAATCCATTGCTGAACATAGCCCTTCCATTTGTGATTACCATAAGGCATTATCTCGAGTATCTGTGTTACGCGGATCAATCAATTTTTAACATGTTTAATGTTTAATCTGTTTCATAATGTAGTGTTTTTTTCTAGTCAAGCACTGGCTTACAATACTAAAGAAATACCAACTTCAACTGCACGCGGTGCAATCTGTTGATTGAATGACGAAGTTTTGGCGGAAAAACATCCTTAAATGAAGAACACAAGACTGGTTTTTTTTTATAGTAGAGAGGGCAAACGAGCATGCGGCTCACCTGATGGTAAGTGAGGACCGCCGCCCATGAACAACTGCAACGCCAGGGGAACCAGGGGAATTGCAGATGCGTTGCCGGCCTTTTAAAAAGGAGTAGGCTCTTTTCTTGAAGGTCCCTAAGACGTATCGGTCCGCAAAAATCGCTGATGGTAATCGATTCCACAAGGAAGTTGTGCGAGGAAGAAAACATCTTCTAAATCGCACAGTGGTGGACCGCCAATCATCCAGATGGTGTGGATGGTATCGGGAGTTCTTCCGCGATGTGCGTTCGTGAAATTCGGCGACTGGGATTAATCTGAACAATTGCTCAGAGCACTCCCCGTGGTAAATGCGAAATAAAATGCAAAGGGATGCAACATCTCTTCGCAGTGCCAATGAATCGAGCCGATCGGAAAGGACTCGGTCGGCGATGACTCGAGCCGCTCTGCACTAGATGCAGTCAAGTGGAAGGAGCTGGAACTGGGGGGCCCCTGCCCAGAGATGGGAACAGCATTCCACGTGAGGCCGAACCTGCACCTTGTAAAGTTGCAGTCGGTGTGCCGGCATGAAATACTGTCCCGCTCTGCTGAGCACGCCAAGCTTTTTAGAGGCCAATTTGGCCTTCTCTTCCAAATGACTACGAAATTGCACGTCACTCGATATGTCGACGCCGAGGATTCCGATACTGGCTGAGGTAAACGCGCAAATGTGTCTTCTGGGGATTAAATTGGACTAGATTTAATCGGCCCCAATCCGAGATATTATGGTTATGGAGAGCAGCATCGCCAGTGCAAGAGTATCGCTCTACGTTCAGCATCCCGCCCGCTTAGTGTTAAAGATGAGCAAATCTTTTAAATAGTGCAAATTAAAACAAGTAAAAAATAAATAAAAAAGGAGTTTTTAAATTATATTTAGTGGGTCCTGTGCATTCTTCCATAATCCAGCAAGCCTTGTATAGAGAAGGAATCTAATTTAATTTCTAAAATTTGGTATGATTGCAAAAATTAAAAGTATTTTTCTATAGAAACGTTAAGAGGAAAAACAAATCTTCAAATACGAAAATATTCGATATCACTACTTAAGCTACACCCATGCTCGTTCTAATCCTTTTCTTTGTTGTATTATTAAAGCACTACGTGTAAATTTAACGTATAACAATGTATTTGTAAAGTGGTTTGGCAACAGCGGCAGCTAAGCAAATATTCCTAATAATATGAAGCAATCAATGTTCAGCGGTGGACATTTGATCAGCTGTAACGGTAATGGAAACGATTAAATATTATTTTTATTGTATATAAAAATTCAATATTGTTACATATTTTAATTAATGTACAAATTCAAATATGTATTTAATTTCACGTAAGTATTTTATCAAAGAATCGTGAAAACAAAAACCATTTAATATAATGAACCTTTGAATTTTTCCAACGAGTTCTGTCTAAATCCTATAAGTCAATTGAAATGATTCGTTTGTATTCGCCTTTGTTGCGTCACAACTTTGCAATTTTCCAATTTATGTGCTAGTTTTCTCTTTCAACGCTTAATTGCATAGAATGTTTTATTTTTATTTTAATATACAGATGCCTTTTTGAAGCTTATAATTATCGGAAACTTGCATTTCTTCTCAATGGCACTTTCTTGTGTATTTTTTTTTATTATTTATTTAAATATTTGTCTGACCTTTGTTTTTTATAATATTGTATCATAGTAAAGATAGAGCTAGGCTGCAGTGCATTATGGCTGAAGAATAATGCTGTTTTGCTTCGCATGGTGAGTGACAAAAACCAGAGAGCCTTTTTACTGGTAGGAAGGAATGACATTACTTCCATAGAATATGTCTACAGAGTGAAACGTTTTGTTATATACTCTATGTATCCGACACACTAATGAATTTTGGGCATAATTTGTTTTGTGAATGTGAAATCGAAAAAAGCTTTGTTCGTCGTGTTCTGGTTCTATGGCAATTTAAACACAATATTCTGGATACTAAATCCGGGCAGTCAATGTGCCCATTACAAAGGCTATGCATGAACGTTATGTCATATAATATACAACGCTTTTCAAGCATTAAGAGGTGAAAGTGCTTACATGAATCGACATAGTTTTAGGAAATTCGAAGATGCCTGTAATTTAAGTGATTAACCAATTTTTTCTAAATGTCTTCAATAGTACGAATATGTATCTTATATTGTGAATTCGAAATTATATTGCAATACTCGAGAATAGTCCTAACATATTATGAATAATACAAAATCTTTGTACACGTAATATTCGAAAACTGGCTACATACTCTTAAAACAAAACCTAAATTTCTGTAAGCCTTACTACTATACTCTCAATATGTTCCGAAAATAGTAATTTTGCATCCACAATAATGCCAAAATCTTTAACGGAATGCGAATTATTTATTTTAACATGGTTAATCTCATAACAAAAATGTATGACATTTTTCTTACGTGTAAATGACATATAATGACACTTACCTATATTCATACATATACGATTTTGAGCGTAATATTCGTTTAATCTATTGCGATCAGATTGAAGATTGATACAATCAGTATGATTTTTAATCCTCATATATATTTTGGTGTCATCCGCATACATTAAGTATTTTATACATTACATACATTAAGTATTAATAAGAAGCGTAGAGACATGGTCCTAAGATTGAACCTTGTGGTACACCAGATAGAATTAAAACAAAATTAGAGCATAATCTACCAATTACGACTGCCTGAGAACGATTACATAAGTATGACTCCATCCATCTGAATAGATTACTACGGATCCCTAGTTCATAGAGTTTATACAGTAGGATCGTGTGGTCTACACGGTCGGAAGCTTTCTCGAAGTCCGTGCAAACCGCATCTACCTGCAAGCCACTATCCATACTGTTACGAATATATTCAGTAACACTTAAGTTGGTTATTGTAGAATGCCCTTTAATGAACCCATGTTGTTTAGTTGATATTAACGAAGATAGAGAAGGATAGATCCGCGAATGTACCACTCGTTCAAACAGCTTCCCTAATACCTTAAGAATTGAAATGTGGCGGTAATTTTTAATAGATGTTAGGGAACTCTTTTTATGTATTAAAACTATATGAGCTCTTTTCCAGATTTTAGCGAAATATCCATCTTCTAGACATCTATTAAAATCAAGGTAACTGGAATAGCTAATGATTCCACACACTTAGCAAAGAATATTGGTGGTGTGGGATGATTGACCACTTTTTTTGATGATTCACTTTCACCTGACGGTAACTGTTGATGTAGCTTAAGATGGTGAAACGCACTGACTTAACAAAAGCCTATTCATTCTTGCCTTGAAGACTGCCACATTGTAATCGGATGGAAACACAAATGCTGGCAACTTATTCCACTTCACGAATGTTGTGGCAAACCGTTTGGTTTGGTTTGGTTCGAATACATGGCAAGTCAACAACGAAAGGGTGGAGACTGACTAGACGTCTGGTTGTCCAATAGTGGAATGGGGAGGGAGGAATTAAAACATACAATTCCTGAGCTCACTCTCCGAAATGCATCCTGTAGAAAACTGAAAGGCTGGCTACTTTGCGTCTGTGTTCGAGGCTGGTAAGATTGGTTCTAACCAAATTTGGGTCACTAATAAGCCTCTTAGCACGCCTTTCCATTGAGTCTAAAGCTGATAGGTGGCATTTTGCGGCATTAGCTTATATGTGGCAGCAATACTCCATACACGACCGGAATTGCGCTTTATATAAAGTAAGCAGCTGTTCTGGCGTGAAGTATCGCCGCACCTTTGCAAAGACTCCTGCTTTGGCCTAGTTAGTTTTGCTTCAGTGTAATACACTTTTATGTATGTTTAACTAAGTATACACGTGTTGTGATCAAAAGTGGAGCGGAGGTATATAATATAGTATCATTTATGAAATTAGTTAAATTAGTCATAAATTTAAGAGATAAGGGCTAAGGATAATTTGATATAAATTTAATAAAACAGCAAGGTCTTAGGAAACTAAAACTTATTATGATAATTTTACAATAAACACGTGTAATAATTAACAGTTACTAAAACTTTAAAAGTTATAGATGAAAACAACATAATGTATATGAACATAGAGTAATAAACAATTAAATAGACACAAGAATATAAAATGGCTCATATTTTACCACTAGTCGATACAAGTCAATGTTCAAAAATATACTAAGCGTTATGCCATCTAATCGAATGACATTTATGTATTTGTTTACATAATATAAAATCCATTTTTAAATTTAAAAATTTCTTTTATTTTTCTTGTAAATTTGAAAACAGCTATATGCTACATGAAAATTAATCTATGAACTGCTCACTCTGACAATTAATTTCATAGAAGACAGGAGATAGCAATAAAAATGGCGTTGGATTCAGAGACAAAAAGGCTACGCTACCGTCCGCCACAGTAATTAAAATGTAAAACATACTGTACATCTGTACAACAAATTTTTCGTTTTACCTAAGATAATAGTTTTTTTAGAACCATAAAATAACTGTTTGTTGTGGCGGTGATTGTGGTATTGTGGTTTTAAAGAATAGGTCAATAACTTGTCATTTGCTAATAACACTATTTTCTTTCCATAATAATGTTAAGTGGAGAAAACTAATTTTTAAAAATGAAATATATTAATATAATATCAAAAATTTCGTGCGATCTTTAAATCGACATAACGCTAATCGTTTTGGGAAAATGTAAATGTAGAGTTTTTTTTTTATAGAATAGGGGGCCAACGAGCATGCCTTTCACCTGATTGTTAGTGACTACCGTCGCCCATGAACAACCGCAACACCAGGGGAATTGCAGATGCGTTGCCGGCCTTTTAGAAAGGTGTAAGCTCTTTTCTTGAAGGTTCCTAAGTCGTATCGGTCCGGAAAATTCGCTAGTGGTAATTGATTCCACAAGGAAGTAGTGCGAGGGAGGAAACTTTTTCTAAATCGCACAGTGGTGAACCGCCAATCATCCAGATGGTATGGATGGTAACGCAAGTTTTGTCGCAATGTGCGATGGTGAAATTGAGCGGCTGGAATTAGTCCGAACAATTCCTCAGAGCACTCCCCGTGATAGATGCGATAAAATACGCCAAGAGATGCAACATCTCTCCGTAGAGCCAGTGTATCGAGCCGATCAGAAAGAACTCGGTCGTCGACGATTCGAACCGCTCTGCGTTGCATGCGGTCAAGTGGAAGGAGCTGGCACTGGGGTGCCCCGGCCCAGAGATGAGAACAGTATTCCATGTGGGGTCGAACTTGCGCTTTGTAAAGTTGCAAGCGATGTGCTGGCGTGAAATACCGTCGAGCTCTGCTGAGCACGCCAAGCTTTTTAGAGGCCAATTTGGCCTTCCCTTCCAAGTGACCACGAAACTGCACACTATTCGATATGTCGACGCCAAGGATTCCGATACTAGCTGAGGCAGCAAGGGGAGTGCCTTGAAACTGAGGAGATACGACAAAGGGGTTCTTTTTAGCGGTAAACGTGCAAACTTGTGTCTTCTGGGGATTGAACTGGTCTAGATTTAGTCATTTGGCAGTTTGGCCCCAATCCGAGACTTTGTTAAGTAAAGACTCGACTTCAGACACAAGTTTGTCCCGGTACTCGGCGACGTTTTCCAGAGAAATATTGGTACGGCCGGTATATAAGGCATCACCAGTGCTGTCGTCTGCATAGCAATGAATGCTACCAGTTAGCAACATTTCATTGATATGCAGGAGAAACAGCGTTGGTGATAGCACACAGCCTTGTGGAACACCAGCGTTGATAGGCTTCAAATCAGAGCATGCACCGTCTACTACGACCTTGATGCTCCGATCAGCAAGGGAACTGGTGATCCATTTGCACAATTTCTCGGGAAGCCCATAGGAAGGAAGCTTCGAAAGAAGCGCTTTGTGTCAAACCCGATCGAAGGCCTTCGCAGTGTTCAAACTAACGGCCAACGCCTCCTCCTTGGACTCTACTGCCTCCGCCCATCTATGAGTTAGGTAGACTAGAAAACCACCAGCTGATCGACCCCGACGAAAACCGTACTGGCGGTCACAAATCAGCTGGTACCTCATGAGCTGGCAGTTTATAATGGATTCCATTATTTTGGAGAAAAAGGAGGTGATGATGATAGGCCTGTAGTTGGACGGGTCTGAGCGGTCGCCTTTTTTAGGGATCGGTTGGACCAAAGCTATCTTCCATGAATTCGGGACTACGCCTTGGGAGTAAGAGTACCGAAAAAGACGCGCTAGTACCGGTGCCAACTCCGGAGCACACGTCTTCAGCACAATGGGAGGGACTCCATCGGGCCCACTCGACTTGCTGACGTCCAGGGAGAAGAGTCCTTTGCGAACCGAGCGCTGTGTAAATCGCGCATCCGGCATGGAGCACTCACATCGCGGGATGGTCGGCGGTGTGTTCCCCCCGTCATCTAGAGTCGAGTTGGATGCAAAAAGAAACAACAAGATCAACAGATCGGCTTTCTCCTTTGCGGCATGGGCCAGTGTGTCGTACTCTCTGTGCAGAGATGGAAGAGATGGCTGACAGAAGTTCCCTTGGACAGCCTTGGCGAGAGACCAGAATGCACGGGTTCCCGAAGGAAGGCGAACTAGCTTCTCGCCAATTCTACCGAAATGCTCAGACCTTGCCTTGGCAATGACGCTTTTGAAGGACCTGGAGGCGGAATTATACTTCTTTTTAAGTGCGCTGGTGTTTACATCCCGAGACGTTGATGCGTCAGCCCAGGCCCGGTAGCACTCCTGCTTATAGCGTAATGCTATTTTACAGGAGCGACCAAATCATGGCTGGGATCTGCCTCCGATGGGCACCACAGAGGATGAAATAAAATGTTCCATACTCTGAAGTACCACATCAGCAACAGAATCGGCAGCAACGCTGGGATCTTCCGGCGAGAAGCAAACCCGCCTCCAAGGGTAGGATGCAAAAAAAGACCGCATCCCGTCCCAATCAGCTGACCCATAGTGCCAAACACGGCGGCAAGCTGCAGATCGCAACTGCGATTGTAGCGTAAGTGGCACCGTACTCCGGATCAGACAAAGGTCCGAAGAGCCCAGAGGGGCATCGACGGAGACATGATATCCGTCCGGATGAGAGGTCAGCAGAAGGTCCAACAGGGAAGGTACATGGTCTTCCACATCTGAGATCCGCGTAGGCGAAGTAACCAGTTGTGTTAGACCATATGCCAAAGCAAAGTCACAGACAGATCTACCCGCAGGATCGGTTAAACGAGAACCAAGCCATTCAGCGTGGTGGGCGTTAAAATCACCGAGTATCACGATCTCTGCGGATGGAACCTGTTGTAGCACGGAGTCGCAGCCATTTGGACGTGGTCGATGAGTCGGTCTGTGTCGGCATTACCGCTATGGGACCTATAGAGGCACCCGTAGACGCGGGGATGGTCGTCGCTGTCTACGCGCAGCCATAGAATGGACAGGTCCGTACCTTCAAGACTGCCGAGGCGTCGAAAACAGATGTCCTCTCTGACGTATACGAAAACTCTAGCCCGGGGCACAAAGGAGTGTTCCAATTTGTACCCCGGGTAGGAGAGATATGAAGTATCAGCCGGAGAGGACACCTGAGTCTCGGTTAAAAAGAGCAAGGCCGGCTTCGCCGTCTCTAGATGGTAATGGACAGCGTTAAGGATGGAATGAAGTCCCCTGATGTTGCAAAAATTCACGGATAGCGTGACAGGGGTCGCCTTGGTTGTATTGCTGCGCTTGCCCCCAGCAGCATTAGTCGCGAGCGGAATTTTGCCCCCCCCCCCCCCCCCAGAATACGCGGGGCAGCCTGAACACTCACGCTCAGGATTGAAGTAGTTTGATCATAGATGGTCAGCAAGGGATTCTCCAGGGGTGCTGGTACCCTCCTGGGGTAGTCTTTACTTCTTTCTTTTATTCTTTAGTCTTTCTTTTTTTTATTTAATTCCACTACCATGTTGATGGGGGGGGGGGGGGAGTGGGGAATTGGGCCTCCGGCCACCTGCACTCACCAAGCGCAACGCAGAGGTAAACTTCTACTTCACGTTGGTATTCTGTGAGGTCGTGGTACCACCCCGGTTCGAGCTGGCCCCTCCGTGCGACAGCAAAAGTTACCGCTTGGCTCTACAAACGTATTACGGCATATGAAAATTTTATTATTACGGTATATTAACGGTTATATATACATTTGATAACATTGTTAAGTGATGAACATACGAACATACCTTAGTCCTTTGAGTGTTGACTTTTACGTACAAAATAAATATTGATTTTTAGGTGTATACTTTTCTGTTACCAAATCTATATTTTTCTTCGACTTTGATCTGATTTTTCAATCACCATCTAATAGCTAATTCTGTATTTAAACGATAAAATACAACAAAAATTAAAGAAGTATATTTAAATAGTTCAAATTATTAGCTTTAGAATTCAGAGAGGTTATAATTTGAACGATGAATAACTTTTATCTGTCAAGTAAAAAATTTACCCCCAATCGCATCATTTCTATTCAAATAAAAGTTAACATTGTGGTTGTGATAGTAAGAGCGAGAGTTTAAAATACATTAAAAGATAACCTGAGAATACGGAGAAATGTTTTTCTAGTACGTTTTTATATCGGTTTTCGTATAACATTAGTTTAATAAGTTGCTGTAAATATTTGCACTGTAACCATAAAAAAAATACTTAAAACTCGGCTTGGTTAAATTTTACTTCTAATTATACAATATAAACTTAATTTATATTATTATATTTTTTTTTATTAGATTGACAAATGAACTACCAGTTCATATGATGGTAAGTGGCTGCTGCAGTTCATAAAACAAAAAATGACGATCCTATAGCATTGTCACCCTTGAGAATAAGTGACTAAACATAACCTCTAACAACAAAGCAAAGGAACTGATGAATAGAAACCGTTCTTTTCATTACAGAATCTATAAAAATCTCATAATAAAATTGTTCTAGACATATAGCAATGTATCGGCCAAGTACGAAAAAGAAAAAGGCGACGCAATGGCAGCGTATATATTTACACAAACCATTTCAAGCCAGTTTAGAACAATGTATAACTCAAAAACAATTAATCTATACCGCTCACAACTTTGCACACCTAATAAGGACTCTGTGAATAAATAGAATTCCAAATTTCATAAATAAACTTAATTTAATTCTCATGCTGAGAGGGAAAGGATAATCCGCCACGCTGCTCCACTGCGTGTTGGCAGCGTATACATATTCTTGAAATATGTTTAGTTCTCAGAATGCAGTTTTTTTTGCGATATTTTCCTACACTGCCGATCATATTGTAAATCAGCACTCATACTTAACTATAGGTCTGTGTTGTGGGTGCGGATTAAATTCGGGTTGCTTATAAATCTTTTATTAAATTTCCTGAGCCACTATGACTAATTTAATTAAGGCGGAATTCGTCCATAAATTTCGATTGCACTAGATTGCTTTTTTTATTATTTCGGAATTTAATCAGGCAATTGTAGTCATTCGTGCGTCTTCGCCGGTGCGGAGTTGCAACACTGCGTCGCGCCAATTAGTTCAGTAGTTTATCTCCCATGATGATATTGTTTCCAAAGCATCTTTTCATATTGCGATCTACAGAAGCATGATGCGTATGTATTGATATTTTCTACCCAAAATACCTATTCAAAGACCCTTTGCCCTGATGAATATTGAAGATAATATTTGTTTTTTAAAAGTTTTAGTATTCCTAAGTACGCAAGCAACCACGCTTTTATGCCCACGGATCTTATAAGGAAGAAATATTCAAATAATTCACAAATAGTCAATTCATATTACAAGTAGACATTTTAAGGGACATAAATGGCATTCAAAAATATTTGTAAGCGATTAGTTGCTGGTAGTTGATATGGACATTGGACAATGCTGTTTTTTTTAAAGAATACTAGTGACAAACGAGCACACAGTCCACCTAAGTAAAGTAAGTGTTTGACATCTACATCTATCCCCGATTACGAATCAAAATGCAGATGCGTTGTCACCCGTGAGGATTGAGATGGAATCCCTCATTTCCAGTAAAAAGGGTCTCCGGTTCTCTACATTCACCTTACGAAACACAGCAGCATTAAGCTACTATTTTACGCTGGTATTCTGTGAGAGCGTGGTTCTTCCCCGGCCGAGCAGACCCATTCATGTTACAACTATACTATTAATATAGCCGCAGCATGGCTCTAACACGTATAAACGCTGTTATTTAGTCACTTCTGTTTTATACAACTTCGAGTATATTATATAACGTTGACTAATAGTTATAAATATGGATATTGTGTATATTTATATGATATCGATGCAGATTTTAAGAGGCGGGATTTTGGAAAAGTAAAGTCAGATCTCTATGGTGAACTTTTAATTACTTTATATTTTGTATTTATTTTAAAGCAGTGCCACCCAATACTGTTATACAAAGGTAAAGCTCTAGAAATGCTTTCGTTTAGTTACGTATTCCGAAATATGTGAAATAATCGTGGGTGCTTTATTAATGACTTAAATGTCGTCGCTAGTGGAATTCGATGAATGCTATTAAGGAGAACCGAGACGTTTACACTTTATGCATCTGATCCAAGAAATTTACATAATGAAAAAAGTTATCTTCTTTAGATTCCGTCTATTGCGAAAACTTTATAAGTTATTACTGTTTCTGAAAGTCGGTAATTAAAATACATGTTTTACTTAGATATTTTTATACACTTAAAGAATAAATAAAAAACTTTGACTGGATCATATCTTTAAAAATCGGGATATACACATTTTATTTGCACGAATCAAATGCGTACGAATCGGTTCGTAATAAACATTATTCAGGACAAGATATTACTTTATTTTAAATATTAAAGAAAATGTATTTCTTTAATATTTTGTCTGTGTGTTTTATCTGTGGTTTTATAAGAATTTGTGTAGAGTAGATAGAATCTGTAAAATAACATATTGACTGTATTGACTGTTGAACAATGATAAGCTGTCTGTAGAAAATTATAATTTAAGTTTATTAAAAACAGAATCGTTACAAAGGAAATTGACATATTAAAGAATAAACTTTAAAGGTCGTTTCTTTGTTTACAGGTTTGTTTTTAGTTATTATTATAATAGTGTAGTTTCGTAATGGAACTTAAAATTAATGAAATATAATACTTTGTTTACAGAGCAACACAACATAGTTTATTTTAGTCAACCCTAAAAACAATATAGCTTACATCTTATAAAACGACATTTTTGGTTATAAAATCCAAACAAAAATGGAGAAACTTTGTTTTGAATTTACACTATTACCTGGAAGCGATGGAAAGTCAAACATTTTTTCTATAACCTCAATCACCACGAGTGAAAATGAAATGTATGCAATACCAAAAGAGCTCCAATCAGCTAGTCATCATAGAGAAATAATGAAAACTGCTGCTTATAATAAAGCGAAAAATAGTTTACAAAAAAGATACCAGATTAGACAAGTCTGGATAACTATGACAGAAGAACTTAGAAGAACGTACATAGATGAGGATGGTAATTTACAATTTGGGGATCAATTTCTAGAAGAATTGAACCAAGAAAAACTTATTGACAAAACATGTCAAAAAGAAACAAGTACATTGGTAAGATTATTTGAGAAATTAGTAGAAACCACAAAGGAAAATATACAGCAGAGCTTAAAACACATTGCAGAAAAATTTGTGATTGAAAAATTTATAAGCAAGAATTCTAATGCAAATCAGTAGATTGATATTTTTGAAAAGGAATGCACACGCTTTGATGTGACTACAGATGAAAAGAAAATTGAAATACTTAGATTGTTTATGGATGGTTATTGCGTAGATTGGTAAAGCTCAATGATTTTAAAACTAACAATGAACTCTGAATGGCTGACATGGAAAAACAAATTTTGTGAAACATTTGCAGACAAAGGATGGAGCCCAGTCACTTACGCACTATTATTTAAATATAAAGATGGTTCATTGTTGGATTATGCTATGAGAAAAGAAAAACTTTTATTGGGTATGAGGAGATCATTTGACAAACGTACCTTGGTGGATCTTATTGCAGCTGGCTTACCAGAGGAAACATTTAAAGATACAGTGGATTTATTTAATGAAATAAGCAGATATGAACACATGGTAAATAAAAAAACCTTTTCCAGGTAAGAAAAATTATGCAAATGTAAGAACTTATGATAAAAATGAGGATCAAAATCCGTGTAAGATTTGTGAAAAATTAAATAAAGGTACCCGTTATTACTCTGAAGCTACATGTTGGTTTAAATCAAAACAAGATGATAAGGTAAAGAAAAATATAATTAAACACGTAAACAATTTGGTAATAGAAGCAGAGTTAAATGAAACTTATCCAAAAACCGAATAGAAACACCATTAATAAATGTCAAACTACTATTGAATGATAAATTAAATATATATGGAGTTTACTATTCAGGTTCGAATGTTTTTCTGATAAATGCTAAGTTACTAAAACTAAAAGGAAAGGGAAACAGTTTGAATGAAGCAGATTTAGTAACAATTAATGGTGTTAAAAAAACAAGTGGTTTGACAACCTTGAAAATAAAAATATTTGAATTAAAATATAGTGTTGATGTATACATTATTGATGATGAAAATTTCAAATATGATTTTTTAATTGGATTAGACTTGATAAAAAAGTTCAAATTATTCCAAAATGAAGATTTAAAAATAACTCAGAAACAGAGTCTCAATAATGAAAATGAAAATAAAGTAGAAGAAATTTCTACAAATAAACAAACAAGTACTGAATTAAAAAGTACAACAAATAACACAACGAAAGAATACAAAATAAATTTTAATGAACATGTACGAGAAGAAGACTTTGAAATAAAAATAAATCATTTAAATCACTATCAAAAATTAGAACTAAATAAACTGTTTTGCCAATATAAGTCAGTATTTACAAAAAATAAATACGATGTGGGTTAAAGGATATGAAGCGTGGATAGACTTATTAGTAGATAAATATTGTAGTAAGAAACCTTACACATGCACTTTTGAAAATAAAAAAGAAATAGAAGAACAAATAGCAAAATTACTAGATAAGAACCTGATAGAGGAATCATGCAGTCCATTCGCTGCACCTGTTACTTAAGCATTCAAAAAAGAAGAAAACAAAAAATCCCGACTGTGTATAGACTTCAGAGATTTAAATAATATAGTGGTACCTCAAGCTCAACCATTTCCATTAATTGAAGATCTCTTCAATTAATAGAAATTTTATATAAAAATAGAAAGTGTATCTAGAGTTGAAAATTTTTTTCCAATTTTTTCCAATTATAACCATTTTTCTTTAACCTCAATAATTTTTGGGAAATCTGAAACATTATAAGAGTTTAAATTATCTCATTAAAGTATTTACTATAATTCTATTTGGCTACGAAACCCTAAATGATAAAAATAGAAAATTTAAATTTTTTTAATTTAAGTTACAAGAGGCTGCATGGAAAGATATGACTTTGCCTGTTATAAATGGACGTAGTTATGCAAAAAGGATCCAACCCGCGATAAGTTAATTTGAGTTTATGATATTTGAAGTATCCATACTTCAAATATCATAAACTCAAATTATCAGTATGGTTTCTGTCTGTTTGTAATTTTCTTCTTATTTGTGTTACTTTTGCTAAAATTGTTACATAACATAATAGTATAGACCAAGATGATATTGATAGTGTCAATCTATACAAAAATTTGATCAGAAATAGCCGGAATTCACATATTTTTTATTATAATTCTTACGCATTTAGAGCATTATCGTAATAAAATGCGGTATTTTCCCCTATCCATTTGTGTAAAAAACATTTGTACCAGTTCTAAACACACAATATCAGCGTATAAAGATATTAGGACGTCCACGTAAATTTTATTTCAAACTGTTTTTTTAAAGTAGCAATATAAAATGAATTTTTAGAAAATATAAGATGGATTAATTAGAGTATTTTCCTGATACACGGCTTATCATATTATGGTATATAAGTGCAATATGGTTATGACAGAGGCATTTTTTAGAGCACAACTCAAACTCTTCGCGTTATGAGACGAACAAAAGAAAAAACTTTAAAACAAATAAGTACGTGTTAATGTCGCCACGTTATTTAGTTGGATAAGTTAAACTTGAATCTATTAAAACTTTTGCCGTTATCGTGCGCACAAATCTTAGTTTTTTCACACATACACATATAAGAATGCTGGTAAGTTGATACAAGTTCTGACATTAAAAGAGTTTCGATGTCAATTCAAAATACTGCAACAAGGTACTACTTTTAACAAGCCTAACGATAAAGTACTTATTAATATATTTGAGAAAACTGACTGGAATTCCTCAAACAATAGTAATTGTCACTGAAAATATGTTTTATAAATACACGCACATAGTTATATATATTTATTGAGAGTTTATTGTTTCAACTGTAATTACAGCAAAAATCGGAAATTAAAATGAATATAAAAATCAAAAAACTATTATCAACTACTGATTTTAATATATTCAAATATATTATTTTGTTACTACCTCACCATAACCACGTCTTTAAGTCCACTTCTGAACATACTCGTAGGCCTTACCCTCACATGTAGATGAATTTGGCATGAGAAAATAAATAATGCATATTCACTTTTACATCTTCGTTGTAAAGGAAGTGCCTTCCAAGTGTAGACCCTCCTCGCTAGCTGCGAGTTTGGTTTATGTCTGATTAAAGGTTCAAAATAAAGAAAGAAACCAAATAACAATAGCGTTACATACTACAATATATTTCAAATCATCTGTTTCAAGACAGCTCAGCATTTTTCGTAACAAAGAGGCACCCGTTGCTGCTATTTGCGCGGGTCTTTTGTCTAAACTTATGTATCGTTAATCATTTCCGGGACATTATAACACACTATTGTTAACAAGATAGTCGTTTCAGAAGTAAAAGAACAGAGAATTGCGGTAGTTGCCACTTGATCTGATTTATAATAGATTTTTTATGATGCAAAAAGCAAACCAAAGCTTTCTTATAAAAGAGTTTGACAAATGATGATAAGCGATCAGCATCTTCCATAAACCTCTGTAATACTGTAGAAACTGCAGGCGTATAATCACCCATTGAGAAACGCGTAGATAGACTTTTTTTTTATAAAACGGAAGTGACAAAAGAACTCACGGTCCACACCGTAAGTAGCCACCGCAATCCATGGATACCTGCAGCATACTTCATACAAACAAGGCTGAGAGGCGTTGTATCCCCTAAGGACTAAGATGGAATGCCTCACAGTCTGTAGTTATACTGGCTCTCTATATCCTTCAAACCAGAACGCGGCAATGCAATCACTGCAATTTGGAGTCAAATAGAGGTAAGAGGAGGTACGGACAAAATTTGTACAATCTGACTTGTACAAACACGTAAATTTAATATTAATGAAAGAAGCTTCTCGGAGATAAATATTGAAATCTACACACATTACAACAGATTTAATCGGTCTATTAAACTTAACTAAAACATCCTCTGCAAAAGGATTATATAAAATACTTTGAGGTTTGTAAACAGTGACAACAATTAGTCGATCAAATTCAACACAAGCCAGTTTTACTGTTCGCATTACACAGAGGATCACAACATCTTAATGTTTTTACATGATAACACAGATATGTGGCTGCATTCACCTTTCGCGTCACGATGACTCTTCTCGATGCCTTAGATGGCACAGAGTTTTATGCTTGTGTTTTAAGTTTTAATGGTTTCGATTAATGGTTTGCCAGTATAACAAACTCGCGTAACATTCACGAACCGATAAAGATATAAGTTCGATAGATAGTTTCACACTGCTATAATCGAAGATGGCAATAAAAAAATAACAGTTTAAAAGTATACTGTTTTACACAGGTATTTTAGGCTATGTGTAATCATATCTCTACTTTAGCAAAACGGTGGTTTCCTGAACGTGTCTATGTTGGAAGTTTCGGTAGTGGTCATTTAATTGATGACACAATCCCTGAAACTCGATGAATGTCATTAGAGGGATGCGACGCTTCAAATTAAATGCAATTATTGCATTGATTACACAACCTTCGCAATTTTTTTTATTCATATACACTATATGCGACAACTTTTTTATATTTAAAAATAACTTCAATATGGCAAAACCGTTAAATATACTTCATATGTTTTGCATTTTATTAATACTTTCCTTAGCTTAAACTAAGCACTATACCACTTTGTTTGGCATTTATTTATTTTTTTTGGCTTAAAAAAGGTTAATTAATATGCACATTAAATATTTAACTCTATAGTACATGAAAACTTAAAGATAAATTGATCATTAAATTATGTTCAACGTACATGTAATTAGAATAATAGGTGTAGTTTTATTAAATCGTTTCAAATATTGTGATAATATTTTCTTTAGGGTTGCGTACCTCAAAAGGAAAAACGGAACCCTTATAAGATCACTTTGTTGTCCGTCTGTCTGTCTGTCTCTCAAGACCCTTTTTCTCAGAAACGCGTGAAGGTATGAAGCTAAAATTACCAAATACCAAACTTCTAAGCCAACGCAATCAAAAGATACAGCCGTTTATGCCGCAAATTTTCGACATTCGCAAGAGAATCAAAACCTACAGGGTACTTCCCGTGAACTCAGAATCTTAAAATTTGGTACGAAGCAGCGTATTATAGCACAGATAAAGGAAAAATTGCGAAAAGTATAAATTTTTAGTTACATCATATAATAAAAATATTTTTAATAATTTTAAACTTATATACCTACAGATTTGTTCGGAACCCTCGGTGCGCGAGTCCGACTCGCACTTGGCCGGTTTTTTTTCCTCTTGCCTTCCTCTAGCACAGAATAATATGCTGAACTTCAAACTTCAGTAATTAATATACCACATAGTGTGGTGTGTTGACATAGTGGCAGACATAGATTAATGATAGGTCATCGCGCACTCTGACTAGATACCGCCGGCGCTCTTATAAAATGCGGCAACAAATACTACGCCGAAATCGGCGTACCCGAGCCCGTCGCGTTGTAGGCGATATGTGATGTGGACGTACCGAATATTTTATTAAATTTTGATCATAATCCAAAGTAAAATACCAGTTTGCGTAGTGAAACTGTGTAAAAATAATACTACAAGAAATAAGAAAGACACTGGGATCACATACTATCAGTAAGTATTATACAATTTTGAAATTTCAACTTAAAATAACACGAGCCATAAATAAGTTACAAAATATGAAAGACGCCATTCAGTGTTGCCGCGTATACAAAAATAAAGTTCCCCGTTGCTGAGACTTTTATATGTGAATTTATTGTTACTATATTTTATAATATAATATATTTAACTTATTATAATATAACCTAATTCTATATTATTTAAAGTTTATTTTTGTAGTATTACTGAAATGACCTAATATTTATATGTTGTTTTTTAATTGTTATTTTTAATATTAAAACATTATTTCCGTTTATTAGGGTTCCGTGCCCAAAGAATGTCTACGGGACTTAAGTTTCCACTATCGTTTCGTCTGTCTGTCAGCAGGCTGTATTTTATGAACCGTAATATGTAGATACTTGAAATTTTCACAGAATGTATATTGGCTATTATTGCTATAACAACATATAATAAAAATAAAATTTTCGTTACATCATATAATATATAACTATTTTTGACATTTAAGTATAAAAATTAAACTGATAAAAATGAGGCCTTATCATTTATTAGATGATATTATTGTTTTATATGCCATTTATTTAGAAGAAAAACCTATACATAATAAACATAAATATATTGATACATTCGCTATTAATAAATTATTCATTTTTAAGTATTTCTGGTCCACATTCATAACTATATAAAATATAATATAGCATAAAATAATTTTACCCGTTAATCGGGTAATAGTTAAGCTGCTGGCATATACAATTTTTCACGCTCACTAGCATTCTTGCTATTGTCACACTAGAATATTGAGTTGCCGTATTCACGGAGCAGTTTCTTTCAAGTAGCGCGGTATCTAGTCAGAGCGCGCGATGACCTATCATTAATCTAAGGTGTATATTGCCCTATGGATATCGAGAGACGCGATAAAGGAAAACAAACCAGAAGATAGGCAGCAGCGTGTTTCTAAAAACAACTAAAACTGCGGTTGCCTACCCGCTTGTCAACCGTGACAATTATCCATTCTATAAGGCAATTAAGGCATATGTTCGGCGGTAGATTTTCGATAGTCTGCAACTGTAAGTTACACAGATAGTAAAAATAACAAGAGGAACTCACCTGTCCTCGTCCTCAATTACTTTATCTCGATTACTTTATCCAAAGAATCATGTAAAAATACATAAAAAAGTGCAAAACAAAAATGATCCAAAATTAAATTACAATTGTAGTAAATAAAGATCAACACGACACCCCTGAAACTGTAATTGATAGAAGTAGGTATTAAAGCGTAGAATTTCATGTGTAGATGTGCTTAATTACACAACGGTGTGACAGCGTGAACAAGTTAATTTGGACTTTTGGAATACATCACAGAAGCTTAAAATTCGTAACGGTAAAACTATGGCGGTGGATGGATGCTATATTGTACAGTTTTGGAGCGTAACTAGAAATACTGATGCATAAGTTGTTAAATTTAAAAATAAATTATAATATTTTGCTGCGTGCGTTAAAATCATCATTATTAATACGAAAAATGGAAAAAATTATCAAGTTATGTGCAAGTTTGTTTGAGTACATTTTATTAGTGGCGGCTAAGGTGGTGGAAAAAGCTATCAGAGTAGTTGAAAAAACTTCTGTTACTTTCACACCGGTACCAACATTAATGTTGAGGGCAATTTTATGAGTGATTTGCCATGTGTTTCACCTTGGATGAAAAATTAAAAGGAAACTCTTGTAATTTAAAAATGCTAGAAATGTAAAAAAAATCGACCCAGTTTAATTTTGAAAAGGTAATGTAGTTTGCAAGAATCCATCACGTTAAGTGTTAACGTGATGGATAACAAGCAACTTGTTGATAAGATCCTCTTATCAACAAGTTGCTGGGAGCACTTTAAATATTTGTGATACTTCTATTGCTACTAATGACAGTGGTCTTGTGAATAACTACTGATGCAAGCATCAAGGAATAAAACCAAGCGTACACATAAATACTACGACTCGTCAGCTGCTATAAATAAGTAAATATGTCAAATAAACAGTAATGTGGAAGTGTGGTCTTGAAAGAGATTAATGATAGCAGAGTTTAGACAAAAGAGAGTGCATTTGATAGCTACGCGTCTTTGTTAGAGAAAGTGCTGAGTTGTCTAATTCATGAAATACACTATAATAATGTTTAGTTTATTGTAAAACAAATATGGCCCCTTTGTATTAATGTTCTTGTAAAAAAATAACTATTCTTATTCTCAGTCACTTAGTTTTTAGATTTCACGCAGTAATAATTATAAAATTATAATGTAATGCCATGAAAAGACATTAATACACAATTTTTTTTGGCGAAATATCTTATCCCCTGTTTGGAAGAGAATTCAGGGGAACCACAACTACAAGTCATCTAATCGGTTTTGAAAACGTTGACTAAATAAAATATAAAAGTGTTACTTCAGCGGAATTAACCAAGCACAAACTCACACATCGAAATTCCATCATCGCTTAGCTAACAGACTTTTACGTTTTATTACGACTTAGGAAGCACATTCTGAAGTTCGTTTTTGGTTTTATTTGCCATGTATCAAAAATTTTGGTTATAACATTTTTATGACGCCATGGTGCTTATCACTCGTAGTCAGCGGTGTCTTGTGTAATAAGAAGCAATGCAATAATTAATCAGTATTATGATAGTGACTGTATTGGAACTAAACGCGTTTGCTGTACAATCAGTAAGCCACGCCTACCGCAGCTCAATTTGCGTTGGGTCATTTTTTGGTACTAGGAATGCTTCCATATTTCCATTCACTGATAATCTCCGAGGATAGTAAAATATATTATGCAAGGGTAAGCATGTTAAATATCTAAAAAAATTAAGCATTACAATCGCACATCTATCTCCTTTACGTTACGGTTACGTTAAATCCTCCTTGCTTAAGAGAGGCGTTTGTTTTGCTGTGGTCAGTTAATGCGCTGATGATAAGAAAGAGAAAATAACATATAGGAAAATGTATAAAGTAGAAAATAATTATTAAACATAATAGTGTTACGCTGTGATATTATGGTTGCAGAACTAATGAGTTGGCTCGGCAGCGGAAGGACCACCCTCTCACTGAATACCAGTGTAAAATAGTAGCTTAAGGCTGCTGTTTCATATGGTGAGAGTCGAGAACCGTATAACATTTTACTGGTAACGAGATATTCTATTTTAGTCCTCAGGAATGACAATGCACCTGCATTTTGAATCTTAATCAATGATAGATATACACGTCTATTGACTACAGCATCTACTAACCATCAGGTTGACTGCGTATTGGTTAGTCACCCTTATTGGATAAAAAGCTATATAATTTTTGTTGAGTGATTAAAGTAGAGGTTATATATAATACGATAAAAAATAAAAGCATTATTAGTCTTCTATTTCATTTTCTTTTTATATAGTTAAATACGATAGGTATATGTATGTGTTAGAAGCACATAAGATTTGAAAGTTGCAACAGGTGGCTAGGACTAAAACTTTGGCTTAGCTCTTAAACCCGAACTTCCACAACTCTAAATGTCGTGTGTGCATAATTAAGTCTATGTCACACTTCGCTGCACTTTAGCAAGAGTCGAATGAAATTTAATTAAATTATAGCTAAAGAAGTGTATACGAATCTTATATATACCTATCCCAAAAAGGTGCTAAAGATCTAACTTTTTTTAAAAACTTGTAGTAGAGATGTGCCAACTCGGAAGAAACTCGACTCGAGTTAACTTGAGTTGAAATTCGCGTAACTCGAATAGTACTCGAGTTACGCAACTCGAATTAGCGGAACTAAGTTGTGTCAGTTTGTTACAATTTATTTTTATACTTGTTCTTCCATCCAAGATAATTATTATTATTACTTAACTTAATACGTAGTTATATATTATTGCTTTGCGTATAGGCAATCTTTATAAAATAATATCACTCTAACTTTATGACGTAGCGTAAAGTTAATGTTATCAATAATTTAACTATCACGAATTATACTTAATCAGCTTATTAACATTACATAAGATATCAATAAATTGCTCGAATTAGTAAGTCGAGTTTATCACTAATTTATAGACAGACACTTTGGTTTGGCACAAAAAGGCTTCCTTCGAAGCTTCCTTCCTATGGGCTTGTCGAGAAATCGTACAATTGGATTACCAGTTTTCTTGCAGATTGGAGCATCAAGATCGTAGAAAGCGGTTCATGCTCCGATTACACAAGGCTGCGTATTGTCACCTACATTGTTTCTTCTGCATAAAGTAACGCTCTCCCTTTTCTGTATATACCAGCCATCAGTTGAAATAAAACAATCGAAAATAATTTTGTTAAAAATTATTCTCAAAATTATTTAAATAAAAGAAAACTACTCGGTATCAAACCCTCCATAATATAAGAAACCATTATGGAGGCCAATAGCCAAAAATAACTAAGGTGTGAGAGCGGATGCTCAACTTGATCTCCTGCTTACGGAACCGATCATTATCACTAACAAGACAGCGCACTGCACCATACGTTCAGTATAGAGCAATACAGTTTGACTAACCGTAACATTTTCCTAACCAATCACACACCGGTGTAACGTGAAGGACCTAATTACATGATAAAACCAAAGTATGTAAACCAATAGCAACACTACTCATCTTAATTTAACACAGGGCAGCCTCTCAGCAACTCGATCTTTCTCGACTACACTAGTAGAATGCCCCAACGGGCATTGTAACGACAGTTAGACTTGAAGAATTACCGACCGATGACCCTCTTAGTCACCGACAAGATACTTTATTCTGCCAGAACGGGTGGAAGTTTACAGTCATTTCTTCATATTTTATTTTATTTTTCCACTCATTGCTAAGAATACAATATACGTGACCAGGCTAATGAATATTGATCTTTTCCAAAGATCATTCAAAAGGTACAGTTAAAGGACGTTTATAATATTTATGGAGTGATCGTCTTAGATAGTACCCTTATGTACGTTGTGTTTGTTTAGTAATTTAGTTCTTTTAGGTGTCTCTTGGAAAAATGAATATAAACTACAGCAATCGAAAGCCATAAATTTTCTGTTAGTAAACTGATCTCCAAATCCACAGGCAATACAAATGCTGTGAGTAGCCTTGAGTTTTGAATACGGAAGTTCTAGGCGTATGTATAACTCATATGATTGCAAGAAAAAAACTGCTGTAAGCAAAGACTAAGTGAATTGACCTTATTTTCCCCTATATACAACAAATAATCTTACAAAGAAAAACAGTACTACAGGCGCTTTCAGTAGCCCTATTTTTTGTGTTAGAAATACGAAACCTGAAACCTGTCGATGCAGTTTTTGTTCATCCCAATGATTATATAAAGTCTTTTAAATATTATTATATAATATATATACATATACATCTTAAGCATATACACATATACATATACAATATATATATGTGTATATGCTTAAGATCTGCTGCTGTACCTACTGTACTTAACAGTGGATTACTTTCCCTTGTAGCCAACTTTAAACAAAAAAGGCTACAGATGCTTTGTCACACCACCACAGTGTGCCACACACCCTGCAATTAAACTGGCTCTTGATAGCCCCCAAAGCGGAACACAGTAGTTCAAGCACTGCTAATTGGTGGTAGAAATGTGTAAGAGGGTGGCACCTACACAGACTTCGTAGTAAAAGTAAATCCCCTTTGAAACATTAAGTATTTTTATTAGCAATAAATCTGATTATATATATGCAGGTCCTAGCAGTATTTTTCTTTTTGATGGAGGACTTTATCTCCAGGAATCAACAAAATAAAGATTAGTTAAAGCGGCTAAACTAAACAGTCTTTTAGCAATCGATTTTCCAAACCAATACTTGTAAATTAGACTTAATTGTTACTGCCTGTGTTTATTGTCTTCACGTTTAATTAAGGATAGCGGAGAGTTTTTCTAGTTTCTATTGTTAGCGTTGTCTCTGTTTAATTAAGCTAGGATTGTAGTATTTGTGCTTGTTCAAAGTAAATGATGATAATAACAGAACGATTATGATTTTGGTATTGATTTTGTAGATATCAAAATATTCATACGATTATTAATTTAGCACATATTACTATACACATAGGTAATAATTTAGTCTAAAGATTAATCGTACGTATACTGTTTTTATTTTTAATATGATTCTATGACTTACATTATTAAGCTACTGCATGCGGCACACTTCTGTCAGAATTCTGTTTCCGAGAATACTGAAATGTACAATTAAGAATGCTGAAATAAAGAAGTCTATATGCTGATTTACCACATACGCGTCGGCGAAAAATATTGTTAGAAAACCTTGGAAAAAATCGATTAGCTTAGTCCGCCAAAGCCGCATTAGAGCAGTGTCACTCTCTTGCTTCTTTACAGCCTCTGAAATAAGAAAACGATTTGAACTCTTCAGTGAAACATTTCCATTACAACCTATAATAGTCCACTGCTGAACAAATTCCTCCCCCATAGATTGCCTCATGAGTTGGCTATAGATTAACTAAAGGTTTAGATAAACATTCCTATAAAGCCATATTACATTTATCATTTTGTTATTAGTTTTTAGAATTTAAAAATATATTAAAACAAAACAATCATAAGAAGGCATTATTATACCGTTAGCTGTAGCTATGATTTTTAGATACATACAGCATCAAAGTATTTAGTTTTTTTTTCCTAAATGGCATGAACCAAGTAGTAACAAACTTTTAGATGGAGTTTAAGCGTAGTTTCTTTGGTCCTGAAATCGCACATGCAGTAAAGATGTTGGATGGTACATAAAATATTCTCAGTTATTTTACTTAAAAACTAGTTTAAGAGTGTTTTGTACTAACGTAAAATATATCAGAAATGCGTTCGTACGTTATTAAAAATCAGGCGTCTAACAGAATAGAAAATAGAATAGAATAGGATAAGATAGGATAGGATATGATAGGATAGAATAGAATAGAATAGATCAGAACAGAATGGAATAGAATAGAATACAACACAATAGAATACAATAGAGCACTAATAAAACAGTTACTGTCTCGTGCATTCAATCCATAGAACATTTTTAGATAATTATGTAAAATAAACGTTCTACTAAAGCACGGACGAAAACTTGCGGTAGGCTGTAATGACGCATGATGTAATTTTACACTGAATTGACTGAGTTTTTCTATACAATTTTAAAATTTTAATAGCCCCACAAAGATGTTTACTAAATTTAAACATATTATTTTTCTGTTATATCTTATTACATTAAAATTAATTTAACGAAAATACATGGTTTTGAAATATTATTAAAATATAATTAATTAGATAGTATAACATTTTAGCAATGGAAATAAAATGGCATCTGTTAAATATAATATAATACATGTATATATAATATGCTACGGGAACACGCGAATAAATAAGTTTTATAGAATTGCATTAATGTCTAGAAGCACCTACAATTTTTATATTGGATGTGTCTTTCGATCCATAAGAAATACAAATTGTCTTAGAATCAAAATTCACTATTAATATTTATTCTTTACATTCATTCATAATTAAAGTTAATTTAGTTTTAACAAAATAATGATGATTTCATGATCTTATATGCGATATTTGATTCATATCATTGTTCCCATTTAATACTGATTGGCACCATTACATAGATTTTTATATTTTTTCTACGTTCAGATAGACTTCAAAATTTCATAAGTGCAGTTCTATTATAATACACATGTAATAAAATACATTTTGACAAATTATAGTACATCGTAACTTTTATTTAGGCGGGTTATACAAAACACATCTTTAGAAGAAAAATTTGCGTAAAAGAACATATTGCTGATATATGAAGCACCGACGCTTTGAGAAGTCTGAAGTATGTCAACATGTTCAGTATCGTCCCAATCATTATATCAGATCTGATAGACAACAAACCCTTGCAATAGAACACTGAATCCTAGCAAGGATGATATGCGACGCTATTGAAATTAAAAACATCCTAACTTCAATAGAGAAGATGGCTGGGTACTACCATCTACTTAGGATCCCATAATTAATAAAATTAAATCAAAACCCAAGCATACTACTGCAAGACTTCAAGATACTGTAAGCTCATCTTGCGTAGATCGGACCAAACATTATTAGTTAAAAGTTGATTGTAGTCTTGGTAAACTATGACATCAGTGTGTAAAACAACTCACGCCCCTCTCCCTACCTCCTTCCAGATGGGCAACATCATCTTCCTGACAACAGTTCAAAATAATAAAGGCTACGGTTGCCAACCCGCCTGCCAAACGTGGCAACTATAGCAAATATTCAGCTTATTTGACAATTTATGGGGGAGGCCTATATTCAGTTAAGTGAACTTTTGATAATTTGTAATGATAACGATGATGAGTTCTATTCTTTCGAATCTTTGCTTCCGTTAATATTTACAGTAGTGCGAAAACAAAAAAGTAAGATCTCCGAAAATATGAATGAAACAAAAACAGCATAATTGCTCCATTAACACTTAAAAAGTAGCAGCCTACATACATGTTACCACTGGGCACAGGCCACAGAGCTTTTGGCCAAAAAAAGTGCCAACGCGGACACCTCAACTGGGGAACTTCTCAGATATGCAAGTTTTCTGTCACCGCCGAGAATGTGGTAAATCGACACTTCAAATTGCAATTAACATAACATATTATGTAAAAATATATAATAATGTTTGTGTACTAAGAAATTTACTTTTGGATCAGTTTGATTACCGCCTATGACAAATAAAATAAAATAAACCTTTGTTTAAGTAAAATCCGCTATCTTTGATATTTAAAGTATTTTTGTGCAAACAGCCTGTTCATTTACATTTCTCATGTGAGCTATGAAACCAGTACTATCACAAAAATCTTGATTTATCTGATAATATGAAAACACAAAAATACAAAAATCATAAATGACAAACTGATTTAAAGTCTCATTAAAGGTATAAAAACTAAAGTGGCAGCTTACATACGTCTCACTACTATGCACAGGCTCCTCGTTATCTATAGTTTTTTGTGGACAGAAAAGAGTATGCCGCAATATTTCAATGCGTATTAACTGTTTTCACAATTCCACGTCTTTTTTTAACTACTCAGACATTTAGGTTTGCCCGCGAAGTTATTTTTCACTACTTCACCGGATACGTCAGCACGTAAAATTTCCCATAATAGATTAATTTGTCCTCAAAAGACTAGCACATGTTTTGCTCCCTTGCCGTGATGAAATCTCACGGCGAGCTACACGGCTCTCGTATTTGTTGAAATGAAATTCATAAAAACTGAAACAAAGCTTTTGTTTGATTGTTGACAATATCTACCTAGTAATTAAAAACCCACGATGCCACGAACTATTCCATCAAATAGAGATAAAATCTCACAGTGCACTTAATTTTCAATTATTTACATCAGATAACGTGATAAAGTATGAAGTTGGTAAAATGAAACCTATACCAGCAGACACCCAATATATTCAACTAAAGAGCTTCTCTCTTAATCTCAGTTTTGTGTACACAGTACTGGATACGGTGCACACAAAACACACGTGTTGTGTATAACAGTGTTGTTAGCCATTTTGCCAAACGTGGTAATTGTGGTAAATCATCCTAATAATGGCTACCCGTCTAAATATTTTTAAGTGTGACAATTTTTGATGCTGCACGAATTCAGTAGCATTCTTAATTTAATTTTATTAGTTACTTATCATTAGTTTATTTCACAAATATACATTTATACTATGAAAGTCAACAAAATACTATCTAGTAATATCAGCTATGGACTATAAAAAAGGTATAAAGTGATGTTGATTCTGTCAAAAATCTGTTTCTGTTAAAAAACACGCTATCAGCGCCGATAGCGGTGAAAAACTATTTGACAATATGACCATATTATAATGAAATAGCAACGTTGTGTTTAGTTATTAATATCTTTAAACGATCTCTATTCATTGATTAGTTAAGCTATAATAATAAGCCATGTCTATGACATAGTCAAAAAAATTTCATGAAATAACAACATTTCACGAAATAATGATTTAATGAGAATTTTGCAATAATTGCAGGCAGACCAGGTTTAATCAGTTTACATACATATATAGTATCAAACTTATGAAAATTTATGTTTTTTTTAGTTCAAAGAAATACTAATTTTCATACGTTTGATTATCTATTATTTTTTAAATTTTAATTATTACACTTTTGAAAGGAATTAAGGTTTCGACGAACAAAACGACGAATTGACGTTAGGATTTTTAAATAATTTTATAAATCTAATTATTTAATCATATAAACGTAAGTTATTTATATTATTTAAGTTATTAGTTACTGAAGGCAAAATATAGGCTTTTTCATTTGATGATAGCGCTAGCTAGGCGCTGTTTCGATAAATAAAACGTATATCGTCAGATGAGTTTGAAATTTTTATGCAAGGTTAAAACTAATTTTAAACTTTATATACGAATATGATATTTATTTGAAAAAACACCCGTCTTCCCTCCTTTTAACTAACACAATCATGTTTAATAAAAATTTACATTTGCAGGAAGAAAATCTTCTTTTTTAATTACCGTATTCAGAAAAGCAGCCTATAAGTTGCCCCGGGTTACTAACTACCTACGGATAAAATTTAACGGAAATCGGTCTAGTAGTTTTTGCGTGAATCGGAAATACACAGACAGACAAAGAGACAAAAATTCTAAAAACCACAAATTTACCTTCAGTACCCTTCATTTAGTCCCTTTATTTACGCTTGTCCCTACGAGAGTATATTACAATTACAGATACGATTTTTCTACAGATTTATTATATGTATAGATTGACTATATTTATTACGGTATAGCTGTAGATTTACTATTTCATTATAATCTAAAAAACGCAGCTGGTTAGAGATTTACGACTTCTTTAATAAGGCTGTGTTTTATTCGAAAATTTTATTTAATTTCTAATTTTTATGAAGAAAATAATTTAGTTGATTAATTACTTGTTATAATATATAAGGCAACAAATTAAAAGTTCGCAAAATGAACAAAATAGTCATTTAACAGTTTCCTTTCCTGAACCAATTGTAATAAATTAGATACCTCATTGTTACTGTCCAAGTTTACTTTCTTCTCGTTTAATAATAATGAAGGGCCTTTTAACGTCATTGCTGAGCCATCGTAAATGTCACTTAAATAAGAACGGAAAAGTTTTTAAGCATCTTAGAGCTATAGTAATAGGAATAAGCAGATTAGTTATCTTAGGGTTAAGTAAGTTTTCTGTTTGAATAGTCTGGATTTATACGAGATTTATGAAAGCTTTTTGGTTTTCTACAAACATTATAAACGCATACTTAAAATACAATTGTACACGTGGTAAATACATTCGCTATATTATGGTTTTAGCGCAAATGGGTCGGCTCAAGAGGGTAAAACAGTTTTCATATCCTGAGTAATAGAGAACCGGTCACCCTTTTCACTGGAGACAAGGCATTCTGCTTGAGTCCTCAGGGGTGACAATGCATCTTCATTTTGATTATTAATAGAGAATAGATGTAGATGTCTATGGGCTGGATGTCTATCAAAGAGTCGGGAGTAATAATATAAAAAAGTGAAGCTACAACACAACGTAGGTTCTTCGAATCGTAACCTAAAAATTTTGGTAAACTAGTATTTTTAAACCGATACCATAACTTAAATTTTGTAACATTATTTGGACCGATTTTCAATTTCTGCTGTAGTCGAACACCAAACACCAATTGAATTTTTTATGCCAAGTAAACTTCGGTATTAATCTGTTCTAATACTAGAACTTGAACCGAAACCGACTTAAGTAACTTGCTTGATTTCATTGAGTCATAGCCATAAAATGATATTTTCGGTAAAATATACATGCAATAATAAAATTATTTGTACGATATGAATGCAATTACTATATAAAAATAAAACTAAACTGCCCATAAACGACTTAGAAAATTAATCCACTAATAAATTTCCACATTTGGCGGCCATCTTATAAGTGATATCTCATTCGGAACCAGAACCAGAACAGTAAAGAAGAGGAGAAGTTTCTTAGAACTTAATTGAAGAACTAAACCAAAATTTGGAACTCGTTTTTTCAAACCCTGCTTGCAGTCGTTCTCTTGTGATACAGAAAAATCTATGAAAACAAAATACTCGATACAATACCGAATTCTTTTATAAGTTTAATTTTAATTCTAGTTGCGCCGATATTTTCACAACAGATTCATTAAAGACGCATAGCATGTTAGCGCCTAATATTGCGAGTACCTGAGTGTCTTAGTACTTCGAGCTCGTAGCCTCAATTTTGATTACAAGCTTATGCCAATTGATGCGCTCGTCGGTTGGAGTAAGCTCTTGTCATCATCAGAACGGCCTAAGTCGATGGTAGTGTAAGTCATGTTTGAGACATCTTAGAATGTAGTAGTACGGATATTCTAAGGCGCGATATTATTAACCTTTTATATTATTAACGTTAGATTTCCAACCAACGTGCTTAATAACTAGATCGCCATCGGTTATAACAGAGGCCGATATTTAGTGTAGCCGAGATGTCAGCTGTTTAAATAGATCTGCGCGGTAGTAGGTACACCTACGTATTGTATATGAGTGCTATCCTACAAAAGGGCGCTTCTACATTAATTAAATTCGGAGTGTCGACCTGAACGCAATGTAAAGACTTTTTGTAGATGATAGTCAACCTATCATTTGCTACTTGAGATTGCTTTTGTAAGACAGATCGATGATGACAGACTGACAGATTGACTAGAATGATGAGGCATATTTTAGTAATCTGTTTGTTATTAATAGAGTGTTGCATTTTATCTACCTATATGATTGGAAAGTTTTGCATTTTAAGATCGTACTGACCCAAGTTAGTTGCCTCCTAATGAGAGTTTGGAGCACTGCGCTCACGTTGTTGTATTTTCTACCCTCATAACCATAGAGAATCCTACATTTAGGAGAGTACTAAAATAAGAAGGGTCTTGAACGAAATGGTATGTTTCCAGATGTTGGGTCTCTGGTTATCGTCACTCATCGTACGTGATACAGCAGCGTTATTCTATTTACCTGTATTTTGGTATTCTGTGAGAGCGGGGTATTTCGCATCTTAGGCACATGTTTACGATGTGTTTGCAGTATTATGGTATAACCACATTCAAATTAATAAACAGATGTTATTTTGTCGTCTCGTTTAAAAACAGAGCCCAATATTTGTGAAAAAAAAATGATTTAACATTGATATGTTTATTTATTTTATAGCGACAACAGTATACATTTACATATCTTAGCTTAAATAAGATTTTTTTTTATAGGAGAGGGGGCAAACGAGCATGCGGCTCACCTGATGGCAAGTAACTACCGCCGCCCATGAACAACCGCAACAGATATATCTTTGTAAACAAAAATTACAACTATTGTCAGCATTTACATACACAATATGGGTTGACTGATAAAGAATGCCTCAAGGCATTAAGTCCGCCCATTGTATTCTTTTGTTTTAAGGAATGCAATAAAGAATTAATAAATTAATAAAATATTAGAAATGGAGTAAAACATAAAATAAAACGAACTATCGACACATCAGTATTATTCTACTAAATCTCAAAAAGAAAATATAAACTTTATAGTAAGTATTTCTAATAATATTTTCACTATGGATTCCCATATATTTGTGCAAAGGGAGATTAAAAATCGAGGTGTTTTTATCTTAGTAAAGTGGTTTTGATTATTATTTCGACTTACGATTTTAAATTCGACTGCATTTTCTTCTTGTAAGTGTATAATTTTAATAGAAAGAGTATACTTCACTGTGATATGAAATAAATTTCAATTAATATGATTATCATTAGGGATCTCATGCTCATTAAACTCGGTTTATATATTTTTTAAATAATCAAATTTAATATCCTTCGGAGGTAAACGAGTTAATTCATTTCTCAACGTAACCTTTCATGTTGAGAAACATGTAATTATTATCATAGACAATTCCTTGAAGTTATTATATATACGATTAAAAAAAATATTTGAAGATAAACAAATCAATTCAAACAGCTTCCACTGCACCCTCTCTTATATTTACGAGAGTGGGAGATGCGGAAGCTTACAAACTTAATTTTTATACAACACCGTTAACCCTAGTTCAATCCCTACCGACAACATTGTACGTTGAAGGCATATGTATATTGTGAGATCTTACATATGTCTGAAAAATAAAAATTTCGACTAACCTATTCGGAATATTAGAAAGCCTGTATCCACCAGTGCTTTAGAGAGAATGGTATAGCAATTACATTTAAGAAGTAATTTGAAACGTTCTAATACGATAAAAATTATGTAATTATTTACTCGTGGCGTTGTGGACTAGGTGTAATTATATTTAATGTAGGGTACAGAAATAGCAATAAGCCGCATTGGACCAAATTAACATATGAAATACAACAAATATTTTATATTGTGCCACTTATTTCAATATACATCTGCGGGTATATACAGTACTGGTCCAATTATTCTATCTCATTTCATATTTATGTGAATATATTTATAAGATACTCCACCTGACTAAACAAAAAAAAAACCATTAAGAGTTATTCCCCGTCCTCTTATGTCCGTAAATTCTTCACTTTTACACATGAACCACTCTCAAATAAGAAGGGATTTGTCTTACATTAATTTCATTTTATATTTTGCATAAAACTTAAGTTAAGCCTGTATACGATCCTCGTCTAATTTCTGAAAGGATTTTGAGGTTGAGGATTCGTCCGTTGCGCTGCCTCAATGCTTTTTAGTTGGTGGCCTTTACATATCTTTGAATATTTTTTTGATACTTATCTTCACGCACAATCCCTGACGGGGTAGCCAGAGAGAACAGATCGCCAAGTGTCACGATCCTTACATATCTCTTTCGCTTCTTTCAGATTCATTATCTTCTTCATACATGCACGTCAAGATATCCGAGTACTCTTGACCATACCCTCTTCGAGCAATTTGCTCACATGGTCTTCGAAAGTTAGTCTCGGTCTACCTCGACACCTTTTAATATTAACTTTCGCGCTATATATTTCTTCACCATTCGGTCTTCACTCATTCGCTCAACGTGCCCAAACCACCGAAGCACGCCCTTATCAATTTTTGTGATAAGGTCATCTTTCAAACCTGCCATATTGCGAATCTCTTCGTTTCGCTTTCGGTCGGCCATAGTAACGCCGCACATTTTACGAAGAGATCGCATCTCCACTGCATTCAACTTACTTTTATGCTTCTTCTGGCATACCCAGGTTTCGCTGCCATATAACAAAGTCGGTACCAACACTGCGTTATGTATTGCAAGGCGTGCACTCTTCGCTACGCCTTGCCTTTTGACTAACGCAGTCAGGGCACCATTGACTTTGTTCCCGGCAGCGACACGCCTGTCCACATCTAAATCACATCTTCCATCCCGGCTAAAACCACTCCCCAAGTATACAATTTCATTTACCTGTTCTAGACATTCCTGATTTACCCATATTTCACACTTCGTTCTCTCTTCGTCCCTTTCAAATACCAGAACCTTAGTTTTATTAGCATTCAAACGGAGACCTTTAATTTCACATTCCTCTTTCATACACGTGACTAATGCCTGCAGTTCTGCCTCTGATGGTGCAATAAGCACTGCATCATCAGCATACAGCAGACAATTTACTTTTATGTCACCCAATTTCACACCCAAACAGCTATCTTTCAGCTTTTGTAAACAGCTGTCGAGATACAGTATGAACAGTCAGGAAGACATGACACAACCCTGTTTTACGCCCGTTTGGACGCTAAACATGGGTGACAGGTCATGCCCTACCCGCACACAGGCTTTACAGTCACAGTAAAGAGACTGCACAGCCCTTAGCAATCGGCCATCCACACCATACCCCGGCAACAGTTCCCACATTTTCTTCCTTACAACCTTATCAAATGCTTTCTCAAGATCCACAAAAGCACAGAAAATCTTCTGGTTAACAGCCAGAAGCTTTTCCGTGATCATACGGAGAGAAAACATTTGATCCGTGCATCCTCTTCCAGGTCTAAATCCGCATTGTGCCTCCCATAGAAATCTTTCCGATTTCTCTTGCATCCTACGTGTCAAAACCTTCGAGTAAACTTTACTTGCTAAACTGGTCAAGCTGATCGCCCGATAGCACCCGCAGTCAAAATGTGAACCTTTACCTTTATATAAAGGCACAATGACTGCGGATCGCCAATCATCCGGGACATCCCCCGTCCGCCAGCACAAATTGCACAGCAGATGAAAGCTGTCCCAGACGCGAGGCCCACCATACTTGACCATTTCAGCAGTAACTCTGTCTAGTCCCGCAGCCTTACCACATTTCAAACTTCAAATCGCACGTTCAATCTCTTTCATACTGATGACCTCAGTGTCATCGAGGTCCGGGTCTGGCGTGCCAGTCACGGCGTCATCCCCGGATCCCTCACTAAGATCATCACACGCATACATTTCTCTATAAAATTCGCTCCATCGCTGCATGACGTCCGATTTTTCTGAGAGGACGTCATTAGTTCTCGAAAGCACTTTGTTCATTCTTAAGGCCGTCGCACCACTTCGGGTCCTTCCATTTTTTTGATATTATTAGATATGCAGGTTTACTAACGATTTTTTTTTCACCACCGAGCACATGATAAATTAGTAGGCACTTATAATTGCAATTGAAAATTTAAGTGGTGCCGGTGGAGGCCGACTTCAGGTTACTCATATTCTATAAAATTATCACTGCTGAACAATATTGTCTCATTGGGATGGGGTCTTGTCTTAATTACCACGCTTGGCAGGTGGGTTGGCAACCGCAGTATTTTAATATTTAGTTTTTATGAGGAAGACGCAGCCGCTCATCCCCTCGCTTGTTTACCGTTGTCGCCACGGAACGTATAGTACGTAATAGGGGTAGTGGATATTCTTACACCGGCACTACACGGTAATATGTTTCTATACTTAATTACAACAAATCGTATAATATCTACTGAGTAACTGTAAATATAATGCTACAGTAATATCTGAAGGTTGTTTGTCTAATTATCCTTTTCATACATTATTCACAACTTTTCCACAAACTTTATGAACAACAAGAACCTATCAATTTTTTCCGTCGTATTTATTTGATTGATGGCGCGAACTTGTTACTTCGGAATAAATCGATTATTATTATTTGTCGAGTAATTTAATAAGCCTGTTGAAGTGAAAATTTCTTACCTTTAAGGATATAATATAATTTTTTACGTGGTAGAGCCATGCTGCAGCTATATGAGTAGTATAGTTGTAGCACGAATGGGTCGGCTCGACCGGGGAAGCATCACGCTCTCACAGAATACCTGCGTAAAATAGCAGCTTAACGCTGCTGTGTTTCGTATGGTGAGTGTAGAGAACCGGAGACCCTTTTTACTGGAAATGAGGCATTCCATCTTAGTCCTTCACGGGTGACAACGCATCTGCATTTTTATTTGTAATAGAGGATAGATGTAGATGTTTATTGGCCACAGCAACCACTTACCATCAGGTGGACTGTGTGCTCGTTTGTCACCCTATCCCATAAAAAATTATCGAAAAACACTTATTTATCAGAAAATAATAAAAATACAATAAAAATCATTTGTAAATGAATATTATTAAAAACAAAAATCCGACTGTAGAGAAAATTTATTAAGGTTTGCTTGCTTGCTTACTTGCTTACTTGCTTATCTTCACGCACAATCCCTGACGGGGTAGCCAGAGAGAACAGATCGCCAAGTGTCACGATCCTTACAAACCTCTTTCGCTTCTTTCAGATTCATTATCTTCTTCATGCATGCACGTCTAGGTATCCGAGTACTTTTGACCCTACCTTCTTCGAGCAATTTGCTCACATGGTCTTCGAAAGTTAGTCTCGGTCTACCTCGACACCTTTTAATATTAACTTTCGCGCTATATATTTTCTTCACCATTCGGTCTTCACTCATTCGCTCAACGTGCCCAAACCACCGAAGCACGCCCTTATCAATTTTTGTGATAAGGTCATCTTTCAAACCTGCCATATTGCGAATCTCTTCGTTTCGCTTTCGGTCGGCCATGGTAACGCCGCACATTTTACGAAGAGATCGCATCTCCACTGCATTCAACTTACTTTTATGCTTCTTCTGGCATACCCAGGTTTCGCTGCCATATAACAAAGTCGGTACCAACACTGCGTTATGTATTGCAAGGCGTGCACTCTTCGCTACGCCTTGCCTTTTGACTAACGCAGTCAGGGCACCATTGACTTTGTTCCCGGCAGCGACACGCCTGTCCACATCTAAATCACATCTTCCATCCCGGCTAAAACCACTCCCCAAGTATACAATTTCATTTACCTGTTCTAGACATTCCTGATTTACCCATATTTCACACTTCGTTCTCTCTTCGTCCCTTTCAAATACCAGAACCTTAGTTTTATTAGCATTCAAACGGAGACCTTTAATTTCACATTCCTCTTTCATACACGTGACTAATGCCTGCAGTTCTGCCTCTGATGGTGCAATAAGCACTGCATCATCAGCATACAGCAGACAATTTACTTTAATGTCACCCAATTTCACACCCAAACAACTATCTTTCAGCTTCTGTAAACAGCTGTCGAGATACAGTATGAACAGCCAGGAAGACATGACACAACCCTGCTTTACGCCCGTTTGGACGTTAAACATGGGTGACAGGTCATGCCCTACCCGCACACAGGCTTTACAGTCACAGTAAAGAGACTGCACAGCCCTTAGCAATCGACCATCCACACCATACCCCGGCAACAGTTCCCACATTTTCTTCCTTACAACCTTATCAAATGCTTTCTCAAGATCCACAAAAGCACAGAAAATCTTCTGGTTAGCAGCCAGAAGCTTCTCCGTGATCATGCGGAGAGAAAACATTTGATCCGTGCATCCTCTTCCAGGTCTAAATCCGCATTGTGCCTCCCATAGAAATCTTTCCGATTTCTCTTGCATCCTACGTGTCAAAACCTTCGAGTAAACTTTACTTGCTAAACTGGTCAAGCTGATCGCCCGATAGCACCCGCAGTCAAAATGTGAACCTTTACCTTTATATAAAGGCACAATGACTGCGGATCGCCAATCATCCGGGACATCCCCCGTCCGCCAGCACAAATTGCACAGCAGATGAAAGCTGTCCCAGACGCGAGGCCCACCATACTTGACCATTTCAGCAGTAACTCTGTCTAGCCCCGCAGCCTTACCACATTTCAAACTTCGAATCGCTCGTTCAATCTCTTTCATACTGATGATCTCAGTGTCATCGAGGTCCGGGTCTGGCGTACCAGTCACGGCGTCATCCCCGGATCCCTCACTAAGATCATCACACGCATACATTTCTCTATAAAATTCGCTCCATCGCTGCATGACGTCCGATTTTTCTGAGAGGACGTCATTAGTTCTCAAAAGCACTTTGTTCATTCTTAAGGCCGTCGCACCACTCCGGGTCCTTCCAACCTCTTTCCAGAAGAGTTTGGAGTTCTCCTTAAAGTTGTGCGACAACCTTTCGTCCGCTTCCATTCTACACCTTTCACGCACTTCCTCAATCAGTGCTTTCGTGTGAACTTTCTGCAGCCTATATCTTTCTTTCATCTTCTCTCTCATATCCTTATCATTACTAGAGGCCAAGTAGTCTAACCATGCTTTCTTCTTCTTCTTTACAGCTTCTTTCACTTCATCATTCCACCATGCATCTCTTCTTTTACTACTGCCTCTTTTTATTGTTCCACACACTTCTTCCGCTGCACTTACCATTCCATCCCTAAGGTTCTGCCAAGTTCTTTCTACACATTCTTTTCTGCCATCGATGGTGTCAAGCTTTTCGGCTACCCTCGCTTGATATTTGTCCCTAGTATCCGCTTCCTGAAGCTTCCAGCTTCGGATGCGACAGACCGACTGTGGTTCTGTTACTGCCGTCCGGTAGCGCCAACCCGCGAACAGACCCCTAAATCTAGTAATCACTAGATAGTGATCCGTTCCCAGGTCAGCACCCCTGAACACTCGCGTATCCATCACCTGTTTTCGCAGTCGGTCATCCACCAGGAACAAATCAATCATACTTCTCTCATTCTTTCGTTCTCTAGTATACATATGGATTTTCTTGTGATTAAACATAGTGTTTGTCACAAGAAGACCCTTTTCCTTGCACACCGCCAGTATAAGCTTGCCAGCATCATTAACCCTTTTATCGCCAAACTTTCCAAGTACCGACTCGTACCCTGGTCGAGCGGTACCAACCCATCCATTCAAATCACCACATACAATTCTTTCGTTTCCCCTAGCTAAATCTAGAACTTCTCTTACATTCTCCCAAAACTCCTCCAGCTCAGCCCTGGACGACGAAGCTACCGGCGAATAAACAGCCAAAAGGAATAACTTCGTCAGTCCCAATTTAAAGCGAACCCAGAGAAGTCTTGAGTTCACAACCTTATATTCAGTCATAACATCGACCAACCGAGAAGACAGCAGCACCCCCACTCCCTGGCAAGCGTTCTCGCTCTCCGGGACTCCGGACCATAGAGCTAACGCCCCGCCAGGGAGCTCTTCAGTACCACTGCCCTTCCGTTTGGTCTCCGACATACACACGACATCTAATTCTCTTTCTTTCATTATTTCGATCAACTCATTCGTTTTATCTCTCATGCCTCCTCTAACATTCCACGTGCCAACTCTGCACTCTGTCCTCCACCTTCCGCCGTGTCGGGCTGTGCGTGACGGGTGGCGGTCCCCATCGCCGCTTTGCACGCTGCATTCCACACCAACGGGGACGAGCTGGTGTGCGTCGCCTTGGGGGGACGCCCTAACCCTCGTTGGCATGGGTGCGCAGCTAGTAGAATTGCTAAAAACTTTTTTATACATAAGATGATAAACGAGCACATATTCCTCTTGATGGTATGTGGATACTGTAGCTCATAGACATCTATCTACATTTATTCTCAGTTAAGAACCAAAATGCAGATGCGTTGTTACCCCTAAGGTCTAAGAAGGAATGTTTCGTTCCTAGTAAAAAGGGTCTCCGATTCTCTACACTCACTATACGAAATACTGCAGCATTAAGCTGCTATTTTACGCTTTTATTCTGTGATAGCGTAGTTCTACCCTGTTTGAGCTGACTCATTCGTGATACAACCATAATATAGCTGCAGCGTGGCGCTACCACGTTCAAAACTTACTAACTTACTGTGTTATACAACGTAACATCGCTACTGGGAAATATTCCTTTTATTTAAATACTGTTCAGGGTAACCTTCCTTCATATATTTACGTTCTAATGACTGAATACTCAAACGCTGCTCAATTTTAAGATATCATCAATTCTCGTGGCGTCACTGTCGCTTTGACTTAACGTGATAGAGACATCGCGAGACTTTACGGCATCTTAAAATTGAGTATCGTTTGAGTGTTTGGGCATAAGACTTGGCACAGATTTCTTAACTCAGTGACTCATAGGGAGCAGGGTGTTAGTTTGGGCAAATCATTCAAAACTGGTTTCCAGTTGGCGTACTCTTGGAAAGTCTACTTTTGTTTAGCCTTAGACTTAAGAAAGTCGTTGACGTGTTAAGTAACATTTCTTTAATTTCTGAAAGTGTTATCCTACCAAGATTCCGCAGCACTGCTCTACTGCGAACCGACGGTTTTCACATATTACATTTCTTTTGAACACTACACATATCAGACGTTTCTCTTTTCGGCGGAATATTTCTTTCACCACTGACACTTGGTGAAAAATTTAAGCAGTAATTTAGTTTAGAAATAAACAGCAGTGTTTACACTGCCGAGTTCCGGCCTGTTGTGTACAGAGCCTGTATAATTATAAGCCGTAAGGCATTCTATCTTAGTCCGCAGGGGTGAAAACACATTTGTAGCTTTCTCTGTTTGAAGCTGACTGTAGATGTTGTACTGCTGTTTACCGTCAAGTGATACTATAAGTGCCTTTGTTACTTTCGTTTTATAAAATAATATACATCATAAGGATAACGACAACATTTAATCATGTACAAACAAAATGCACATATGTACGTGTTGAATATTTTTTGGGAACCTAGTCTTCTCTATTTACCATTTATAACCATTTTTCTTTAACCTCAATATTTTTTGGGAAATCTGAAACATTATAAATTTAAATTATCTCGTTAAAGTATTTACTATAATTCTATTTGGCTACGAAACCCTAAATGATAAAAATAGAAACTTTAAAAAAATACGAATTTACAAGAGGCTGCATGGAAAGATATAACTTTGCCTGTTATAAATGGACGTAGTTATGCAAAAAGGATCCAACCCGCGATATGTTAATTTGAGTTTATGATATTTGAAGTATCCATACTTCAAATATCATAAACTCAAATTATCGTTATGGTTTCTGTCTGTTTGTAATTTTTCTTTTTATTTGTGTTACTTTTGCTAAAATTGTTACATAACATAATAGTATAGACCACAAGCATTATTTTCCAAAGTCAACATTTTTGACACAAACTCGGGTTGGATCCTTTTTGCATAACCACGTCCAAATATACTGTCGATAAGATGATATTGATAGTGTAAATCTATACAAAAATTTGATCAGAAATAGCGGGAATTCTATTATAGCTTCTAAACACAATATCAGCGTATAAAGATATTAGGACGTCCACGTAAATTTTATTTCGAACTGTTTTTTTTTAAAGTGGCAATATAAAATGAATTTTTAGAAAATATAAGATGGATTAATTTGAGTATTTCCTGATATACGGCTAATCATATTATGGTATATAAGTGCAATATGGTTATGACAGAGGCATTTTTAGAGCACAACTCAAACTCTTCGCGCTATGAGGCGTACAAAAGAAAAAAACTTTAAAACAAATAAGTACGTGTTAATGTCGCCACGTTATTTAGTTGGATAAGTTAAACTTGAATCTATTAAAACTTTTGCCGTTGTCGTGCGCACAAATCTTAGTTTTTTCACACATACACATATAAGTATGCTGATAAGTTGATACAAGTTCTGACATTAAAAGGGTTTCGATGTCAATTCAAAATACTGCAACAAGGTACTACTTTTAACAAGCCTAACGATAAAGTAATTATTAATGTATTTGAAAAAACTGACTGGAATTCCTCAAACAATAGTAATTGTCACTGAAGATATGTTTTATAAATACACGCACACAGTTACATATATTTATTGAGAGTTTATTGTTTCAACTGTAATTACAGCAAAAATCGGAAATTAAAATGAATATAAAAATCAACAAACTATAATCAACTACTGATTTTAATATATTCAAATATATTATTTTCTTACTACCTCACCATAACCACGTCTTTAAGTCTACTTCTGAACATAATCGTAGGCCTTACCCTCACATGTAGATGAATTTGGCATGAGAAAATAAATAATGCATATTCAGTTTTACATCTTCGTTGTAAAGGAAGTGCATTCCAAGTGTAGACCCTCCTCGCTAGCTGCGGGTTTGTTTTATGTCTGATTAAAGGTTCGACATAAAGAAAGAAACCCAATAGCAATTGCGTTACATACTACAATATATTTCAAATTATCTGTTTCTAGACAGCTCAGCATTTTTCGTAACAAAGAGGCACCCGTTGCTGGTATTTGTACCGGTCTTTTGTCTAAACTTATGTATCGTTAATCATTTCCGTGCCATTATAACACACTATTGTTAAAAAAATAGTCGTTTCAGAAGTAAAAGAACAGAGAATTGCGGTAGTTGCCACTTGATCTGGTTTATAATAGATTTTCTTAATAGTCTTTCTTATAAAAGAGTTTGACAAATGATGATAAGCGATCAGCATCTTCCATAAACCTCTGTAATACTGTAGAAACTGCAGGCGTATAATCACCCATTGAGAAACGCGTAGATAGACTTTTTTATATAAAACGGAAGTGACAAAAGAACTCACGATCCATACGGTAAGTAGTCACCGCAATCCATGGACACCTGCAGCCTACTTCATACAAACAAGGCTGAGAGGCGTTGTATCCCCTAAGGACTAAGATTCTTTTTTTTTAAATAAACGTAACCCCCACACTAGGATTTTCTCCTGTATCGTGGAGGCAGTTTACAAACACAAATTTCACAAGGACAAACATCCAGACCCGGAACAATCATTTGTAGGCCATACAAATACTTGTTCCGTGCGGGATTCGAACCCGCGCCCCCCAGCGCAGCAAGTCATTGCTAAGCCACTGCGCCACGGAGCCGTCGAGAAAGATGGAATGCCTCACAGTCTGTAGTGATACAGGCTCTCTATATCCTTCAAACTAGAACACGGCAATGCAATGTGTAAATAACAAAGTTAACAGTAAGACCTCATTATTTTCACCTACACTCTATGACAGTGCCACGACAAAGGATATAAACTTAAAGAGCAATGTAAATATTAAAAAAAATAAAGTTATTATGTATTGTGATGACATAGGCAAAAATTTGGGCATGATGTTAAATAACTGTTTAAAAGGACATATGATCACTAATTATTGCATGCCTGGAGCATCCTTTAGTCATATAATGAATAAAGTTTTAGCTAGTAAATTTTGTCCTAATAGCACATTAATAATTCTTGTTGGGAGAAGATGCAATGTAAACAAAAATCAATTATTAAAATATATTGATAATCTAAATACTTTAAATGTACATAAAATTATCTTGTTTACATTGCCTTACATACAGGGTTGGCCGCAGGAAAATAAAATAAGATATGATTTAAATTTATTAATGAATAACTTTTCATGTAATAATAATTTAAACTTGACATTTAATTGTTACAATTATAATGATAGAATTAATTTAATAGATATAAATAATTTAATTAAGAAATTTTTGACTAGAGATAGGTATTAACTATCAAAATATAATTTAAGACAGATAGCAAATGTGCTATCTTATTATTTATATATTAACTCAGCCAAGGACTTGGCTACACAGACATCTGCTTCTTTTGAGCAGTGTAATGACTTAATATGCCATTTGGAATCAGTTCCAAGTAATTTAAATTAGAAAATGAGACAATAGAGGTAATCTCTAGCAGTTATAATAACTTAAATAATTTAGAATGTAGCTTACAAATCTTTAATTGTATGACTCCACAGAGTAATAATGAAAATTGTTTACACCTGGTGCATCAAAATATACAAGGCATGATAGGCAAAGAGCTAGAAATTGAGTTGTTCTTAAATAGCAACAATATTCATATCTTATGTATTATTGAACATTGGTTAAAAGCTTATAATTTAATGTTTAACTTCAGTAATCACCAGGTGGTCAGTTCCTTCAATAGAGATACGGTTTTAAAAGGTGGCTCCTTAATATTAGCTAGTAAATTATTATCATGTAAAGAACGTAAAGACATTGTGAGCCTCTCTGTTGAGTGAACTGTAGAAATGGCATGGGTTGAGTTTGAGCACCTCATTGTTGTGAGCGTCTACAGACCCCCATGTTGTACATATGATACTTTTGAAAACATTATGGAGGAAGTTTTTGCTAAGCTTAATAAACAGAATAAATCTGTTGTAATATGTGGAGACTTTAATATCAATCTCCTAGAAGCTTCCTCCATCAATATTTAATTTAGATCATTGTTTAAATCATATGGTCTTTTTAATTTATTTATAGAGCCAACGCGTATTTCTCAATCTAGTGCAACATGTACCTATAGATAACATTTTTACAAATGTGAAGCCGTTGCATAAATGTATAATTCAAAAATTAAGTTCTGATCACTGTGGACAAGTAGTTACGTTACCTTATGTTCACAAAAAGCAAGTAGATGAGAAAGAAAGAAGAGTCCATAAGAGCAGGCATAGGTTATATGATCTTTACCATGAAAGGTCATATAATCATAGCGTCGAATTTAGGGAATATGTAAAAAAATATTCAAAAATATTTAAAAGAGAATAGCCAAGTCTTTGCATTTGAGCAACAAAATTAAGACGGCTTCCAATAAAATTAAAATGACATGGAGTATAATTAATAGCGAAACTGGTAAGATCAACTCTCGCAATTCAAATTACCAGTTAAGTGTTAACAACAAATTAACTGTATCAGATCAGGACGTAGCAATGGTTTTTGAGAAACATTTTACTGATATTCCGATCTTGACCACTAAGTCACTGAATTCTTCTCCTGCCGTCGCCGAATCATTACTTAAACAAAATGTAAATGTGTGTACAAAGAATTTTACATTTCATAAAGTGTCATCAAAAGATATTGTAAAATATTTTAAAACTATTGATGTTAAGAAAACTGCGGATCTGTGGGGAATTTCCGTTAAAGTTATTGCGTCTATAATAGATACAATCGCGCCTCATTTAGCTATTATTTTTAATACTAGTATCGAATCTGGTGTGTTTCCTGATTTAATGAAGCATAGTAAAGTAATACCTTTATTTAAATCTGGTAGTACATTAGACCCCGCCAATTTTAGACCTATTTTTGTACTACCAACAATTAGTAAGATTTTTGAAAAAATTGTGCTTGTTCAAATGTTAATTTTTTTTAATATAAATAATTTACTTCATAAAAATCATTTTGGTTTCACAAGGGGTCGCTCGACAACTGATGTCGGTGTTGAGCTGATTAAATATATCTTTAATGCATGGGAGAATTCACAGGATGCTTTGGGTATATTTTGTGACCTATCCAAGGCCTTCGATTGTGTTCACCATGAAACATTAATCAGGAAACTTCAACACTACGGTGTAAGAAGTGATGCCCTTAAATTAATTATTTCATATTTAAGTAAGAGAACGCAAAAAGTTGTCATTAACAATATGAGCTCTTCCGGATCGATGGTACAAATGGGCGTGCCTCAAGGCTCAATTCTCGGCCCCTTTCTGTTTCTTGTATACATTAATGACTTACCTTACATAGTAGGGGATAACCATGATATAGTATTATTTGCAGATGACACTTCTTTAATTTTCAAATTAAGTCGACAGTTATTAAAATATGACGAAGTAAATAATGCTATCTCTAAATTAGTAAAATGGTTCGATGTTAATAATTTGCATTTAAATGGCACTAAAACAAAATGTATGAAATTCGTGACTCCAAATGTCAAACAATTAAATACTAATGTAATTTTAAATGGGGAAAAACTGAGTCTTGTAGATACCACCATTTTTCTTGGAATCACACTAGACGCGAAGCTTCAATGGAGCCACCATATATCAAAACTAGCAAGCAGACTTAGTTCTGCAGCATATGCTGTAAAAAAGATTAGAAGTTTAACCAGTGTTGAAACAGCTAGACTAGTTTACTTCAGCTACTTCCATAGCATAATGTCGTATGGTATTTTGCTATGGGGACACGCAGCTGACACTGAAATTATATTTTTTTGCAGAAGAGGGCCATAAGAGCAATTTATGAATTAAAGCCTAAAGAGTCGCTGCGACATAAATTTAAGGAAATTAATATATTAACTTTGGCCTCTCAATACATTTATGAAAATGTAATGTACGTAAACAAAAATAAAAGTAGTTTTACAAAAATAAGTGATATTCATTCTGTAAATACTAGGAACAGACACAAGCTAGTAGTACCAGTTACTCGACTCCATCGAGTCAGTAATTCATTCTTGGGGCGATGTATACGCTTTTACAACAAAATTCCAGAAAATATACAAAGTTTGACCTGTTCAAAGTTCAAAAACTTTATTAAATTAAGTTTGTATAAAAAGGGTTATTATAATATTAAGGAATTTATGAATGATAATAACCCCTGGAAATGAGGTGATCGCTACCAAGCTATTTCTAATTTGTTGTGTTGTTAATTTGTGTAACATCATGATTGTAAGCTGTTATTTAAAAAAAAAGTCCCGCTGGGTTTCTTGCTGGTTCTTCCCAGGACAGAGGTTTTTTCCGAACCAGTGGTAATCAAACAATAGAGTGACTTTCAATAAGTATTATTTATAATCTATATTGAATAAAAAAGTTTCTGTTTCTGTTTCTGTTCCTGTTTCTGTTTCAATCACTGCAATTTGGAGTCAAATAGAGGTAAGAGGAGGTGCGGACAAAATTTGTACAAGCTGACTTGTACAAAGACGTAAATTTAATATTAATGAAAATAGCTTCTCGGAGATTAATATTGAAATCTACACATATTACAACAGATTTAATCGGTCTATTAAACTAAACTAAAACATCCTCTGCAAAAGAATTATATAAAATACATTGGGGTTTGTAAACAGTGACAACAATTATTCGATCAAATTCAACACAAGCCAGTTTTACTGTTCGCATTACACAGAGGATCACAACATGTTTTTACATGATAACACAGACATGTGGCTGAATTCACTTTTCACATCACGATGACTCTTCTCGATGCCTTAGATGGCACAGAGTTTTATGCTTGTGTTTTAAGTTTTAATGGTTTCGAGTTGCCAGTATAACAAACTTGCGTAACACTCACGAACCGATAAGATAAGATAAGATAAGTTCAATAGATAGTTCACACTGCTATAATCGAAGATGGCAATAAAAAAATAACAGTTTAAAAGTATACTGTTTTACACGGGTATTTTAGGCTACGTGTAATCATATCTCTACTTTAGCAAAACGGTGGTTTCCTGAACTTGTCGATGTTGGAAATTTCGGTCGTGGTCATTTAATTGATGACACAATCCCTGAAACTCGATGAATGTCATTAGAGTGATGCGACGCTTCAAATTAAATGCAATTATTGCATTGATTACACAACCTTTGCAATTTTCTTTATTCATATACACTATATGCGACAACTTTTTTATATTTAAAAATAACTTGAATATGGCAAAACCGTTAAATATATTTCATATGTTTTGCATTTTATTAATACTTTCCTTAGCTTAAACTAAGCACTATACCACTTTGTTTGGTATTAATATTTTTTTTTTTTGGGTTAAAAAAGATTAATTAATATACACATTAAATATTTAACTCTGTAGTATATGAAAACTTAAAGATAAATTGATCATTAAATTATGTTCAACGTACGAGTACATGTAATTAGAATAATAGGTGTAGTTTTATTAAATCGTTTCAAATATTGTGATAATATTTTTTTTAGGGTTCCGTACCTCAAAAGGAAAAACGATATCCTTATAGGATCACTTTGTTGTCCGTCTGTCTGTCTGTCTGTCTGTCAAGACCCTTTTTCTCAGGAACGCGTGGAGGTGTGAAGCTGAAATTCATATCAAATACTTAAATCTACTGTCCCTTGGAGCTGTGAAAATACCAAACTTCTAAGCCAACGCAATCAAAAGATACAGCCGTTTATACCGCAAATTTTCGACATTCGCAAGAGAATCAAAACCTACAGGGTACTTCCCATGAACTCAGAATCTTAAAATTTGATACGAAGCAACGTATTATAGCACAGATAAAGGAAAAATTGCGAAAAGCATAAATTTTTAGTTACATCGTATAATAAAAATATTTTTAATAATTTTAAACTTATATACCTACAGATTTGTTCGGAACCCTCGGTGCGCGAGTCCGACTCGCACTTGGCCGGTTTTTTCCTCTTGCCTTCCTCTAGCACAGAATAATATGTTGAACTTCAAACTTCAGCAATTAATATACCACACAGTGTGGTGTGTTGACATAGTGGCAGACATAGATTAATGAAAGGTCATCGCGCGCTCTGACTAGATACCGCCGGCGCTCTTGTAAAATGCGGCAACAAATACTACGCCGAAATCGGCGTACCCGAGCCAGTCGCGTTGCAGGCAATATGTGATGTGGACGTACCGAATATTTTATTAAATTTTGATCATAATCCGAAGTAAAATATCAGCTTGCGTAGTGAAACTGTGTAATAATAATACTAAAAGAAATAAGAAAGACACTGGGATCGCATATACAGTAAGTATTATACGATTTCGAAAGTTCAACATAAAATAACACAAGCCATAAATAAGTTACAAAATATGAAAGACGCCATTCAGTGTCGCCGCGTATACAAAAATAAAGTTCCCCCTGGCTGAGATTTTTATATGTGAATTTTTTGTTACTATATTTTATAATATAATATATTTAACTTATTATAATATAACCTAATTCTATATTATTTAACGTTTATTTTTGTACTATTACTCAAATTACCTAATATTTATGTTGTTTTTTTTTAATATTAAAACATTATTTCCGTTTATTAGGGTTCCGTGCCCAAAGAGTGTCAACGGGACTTAAGTTTCCAAATAATTTGTGAATTTAAAAAAAAAGTTATATATTATAAATTAGTCAGACATTTAAATATAAAAATTAATCTGATAAAAATGAGGCCTTATCATTTATATGCCATGTATTCAGAAGAAAAACCTATACATAATAAACATAAATATATTGATACATTCGCTATTAATAAATTATTCATTTTTAAGTATTTCTTGGTCTACATTCATATCTATGAACTTAACTACTAAGCCATAGCATAAAATAATTTTACCCGTTAATCGGGTAATGGTTAAGCTGCTGGCATATACAATGTATCACGCACACTAGCATTCTTGCTATTGTCTTATACACACTAGAATATTGAGTTGCTGTATTCACGGAGCTGTTTCTTTCAAGTTGCGCGGTATCTAGTCAGAGCGCGCGATGACCTATCATTAATCTAAGGTGGCAAAGAACGAATATTCATTACCTTTTATTGCCCTATGGATATCGAGAGACGCGATAAAGGAAAACAAACCAGAAGATAGGCAGCAGCGTGTTTCTAAAAACAACTAAAACTGCGGTTGCCTACCCGCTTGTCAACCGTGGCAATTATCCATTCTATGAGGCAATTAAGGCATATGTTCGGCAGTAGATTTTCGATAGTCTGCAACTGTATGTTACACACATAGTAAAAATAACAAGAGGAACTCACCTGTCCTCGTCCTCAATTACTTTATCTCGATTACTTTATCCAAAGAATCATGTAAAAATACATAAAAAAGTGCAAAACAAAAATGATCCAAAAATAAATTACAATTGTAGTAAATAAAGATCAACACGACACCCCTGACACTATAATTGATGGAAGTAGGTATTAAAGCTGCTTAATTACAGAACGGTGGGACAGCGTGAACAAGCGACGTGTTAATTTGGAATTTTGGAATACATCACAGAAGCTTAAGATTCGTAACGGTAAAACTATGGCGGTGGATGGATGCTATATTGTTCAGTTTTGGAGCGTAACTAGATATACTGATGCATAAATTGTTAAATTTAAAAAAAAATGCATAATATTTTGCTGCATGCGTTAAAATCATCATTATTAATATGACAAATGGAAAAAATTATCAAGTTATGTGCAAGTTTGTTTGAGTACATTTTATTAGTGGCAGCTAAGGTGGTGGAAAAAGCTATCAGAGTAGTTGAAAAAACTTCTGTTACTTCCATACCGGTACCAATATCAATGTTGAGGGCAATTTTATGAGTCATTTGCCATGTGTTTCACCTTGGATGAAAAATTAAAAGGAAACTCTTGTAATTTAAAAATGCTAGAAAATGTAAAAAAAATCGAACCAGTTTAATTTTGAAAAGGTTGACAAGATCCTCTTATAACCAAGTTGCTGGGAGCACTTTAAATATTTGTGATACTTCTATCGCTAGTAATGACAGAGGTCTTGTGAATGACTTCTGATGCAAGCATCTAGGGATAAAACCAAGCGTACACATAAATACTACGACTCGTCAGCTGCTATAAATAAGTAAATATGTCAAATAAACAGTAATGTGGAAGTGTGGTCTTGAAAGAGATTAATGATAGCAGAGTTTAGACAAAAGAGAGTGCATTTGATAGCTACGCGTCTTTGTTAGAGAAAGTGCTGAGTCGTCTAATTCATGAAATACACTATAATAATGTTTAGTTGATTGTAGTACAAATATGGTCCCTTTGTATTAATGTTCTTGTGAAAAATAACTATTCTTATTCTCAGTCACTTAGTTTTTAGACTTCACGCAGTAATCATTATAAAATTGTAATGTAATGCCATGAAAAGACACTAATACACAATTTTTTTTTGGCGAAATTCCCCTGTTTGGAGGAGAATTCAGGGGAACCACTACAAGTCATCTAATCTGTTTTGAAAACTTTGACTAAATAAAATATAAAATTGTTACTTCAGCGGAATTAACCACGCACAAACTCACACATCGAAATTCCATCATCGCTTAGCTAACAGATTTTTACGTTTTATTACGACTTAGGAACCACATTCTGAAGTTGACTTTATGTCCCGATCGTTTTTGGTTTTATTTACCATGTATCAAAATTTTTGCTTATAACATTTTTATGACGCCATTGTGCTTATCGCTCGTAGTCAGCGGTGTCTTGTGTAACACGAAGCAATGCAATAATTAATCAGTATTATGATAGTGACTGTATTGGAACTAAACGCGTTCGCTGTACAATCAGTAAGCCACGCCTACCGCAGCTCTATTTGCGTTGGGTCATTTTTTGGTACTAGGAATGCTTCCATATTTCCATTCACTGATAATCTCCGAGGAAAGTAAAATATATAATGCAAGGTTAAGCATGTTAAATATCTAAATAAAATAAGCATTACAATCGCACATCTATCTACTTTACGTTACGGTTACGTTAAATCCTCCTTGCTTAAGAGAGGCCTTTGTTTTGCTGTGGTCAGTTAATGCGCTGATGATAAGAAAGAGAAAATAACATAAAGGAAGAAGTATAAAGTAGAAAATAATTATTAAACATAATAGGGTTACGCTGTGATATTATGATTGCAGAACTAATGAGTTGGCTCGGCAGCGGAAGGACCACCCTCTCACAGAATACCAGTGTAAAATAGTAGCTTATGGCTGCTGTTTCATATGGTGAGAGTATAGAACCGTATTACCTTATACTGGTAACGAGACATTCTATTTTAGTCCTCAGGAATGACAATGCACCTGCATTTTGAATCTTAATCAAGGATAGATATACGTGTCTACTGACTACAGCATCGACTAACCATCAGGTGGACTGCGTGTTAGTTAGTCACCCTCATTCGATAAAAAGCTACATAATTTTTGTTGAGTGAATAAAGTAGATGTTATATAATACGATAAAAATTAAAGCGTTATTAGTCTTCTATTTCATTTTCTTTTTATATTGTTAAATAAGATAGGTATATGTATGTGTTAGAAGCACATAAGATTTGAAAGTTGCAACAAGTGGCTTGGACTAAAACTTTGGCTTAGCTCTTAAACCCGAACTTCCACAACTCTAAATGTCGTGTGTGCATAATTAAGTCTATGTTGCACTTCGCTGTTAGCACTTTAGCAAGAGTCGAATGAAATTTAATTAAATTATAGCTAAAGAAGTGTATACGAATCTTATATGTGCCTTTCCCAAAAAGGTGCTGAAGATCTAACTTTTTTTAAAAACTTGTAGTAGAGATGTGCCAACTCGGAAGAAACTCGACTCGAGTTAACTTGAGTTGAAATTCGCGTAACTCGAATAGTACTCGAGTTACGCAACTCGAATTCACGGAACTAATTTGTGTCAGTTTGTTACAATTTATTTTTATACTTGTTCTTCCATCCAAGATAATTATTATTATTACTTAACTTAATACGTAGTTATATATATTTGGTTTGCGTATAGACAATCTTTATAAAATAATATCACTCTAACTTAGCGTAAAGTTAATGTTATTAATAATTTAACTATCACAAATTATACTTTATCAGCTTATTGACATTACATAATATATCAAAAAATTGCTCAAATTAGTAAGTCGAGATTATCACTAAATTGTAGACAGACACTTTGGTTTGGCACAAAAAGGCTTCCTTCGAAGCTTCCTTCCTATGGGCTTCTCGAGAAATCGTACAATTGGATTACCAATTTTCTTGCAGATTGGAGCATCAAGGTCGGAGAAAGCGGTTCATGCTCCAATTACAAGCCTATTAACGCAGGTGATCCACAAGGCTGCCTATTGTCACCTACATTGTTTCTTCTGCATAAAGTAACGCTCTCCCTTATCTGTATACAACAGCCATCAGTTCAAATAAAACAATAGAAAATAATTTTGTTAAAAATTATTCTTATATTATATATTATATTATATTATAAAATTATTCTCTCTCTATATATATTATATTATAAATTATATTATAAAATTATTGTCAAAATTAAAACTACTCGGTAACAAACCCTCCGTAATATAAGAAACCGTTCTGGAGGCCAATAGCCAAAAATAAGTATGGTGTGAGAGCGGATGCTCAACTTGTTCTCCTGCTTACGGAACCGATCATTATCACTAACAAGACAGCGCACTGTACCATACGTTCAGTATACTATGCTCTATAGAGCAATACAGTTTGACTAACCGTAACATTTTCCTAACCAATCACACACCGGTGTAACGTGAAGGACCTAATTACACGATAAAACCAAATTATGTAAACCAATAGCAACACTACTCATCTTAATTTAAGACAGGGTAGCCTCTCAGCAACTCGATCTTTCTTGACTACACTAGTAGAATGCCCCAACAGGCATTTCTTGACTACACTACACTACACTATCTCTTTCTTGACTACACTACACTACACTACACTACAGGCATAGTAACGACAGTGAGACTTGAAGAATTACCGAGCGATGACCCTCTTAGTCACCGACAAGATACTTTATTCTGCCAGAACGGGTGGAAGTTTACAGTCTTACCCTCATTTCTTCATATTTTATTTTATTTATTCCCCTCATTGCTAGGAATACAATATACGTGACCAGGTTAATGAATATTGATCTTTTCCAAAGATCATTCATAAGATACAGTTATAGGCCGTTTATAACATTTATGGCGTAATCGTTTTAGATAGTACCCTTATGTACGTTGTGTTTGTTTAGTAACTTAGTTCTTTTAGGTGTCTCTTGGAAAAATGAATATAAACTACAGCAATCGAAAGCCATAAATTTTCTGTTAGTAAACTGATCTCCAAATCCACAGGCACTACAAATGCTATGAGTAGCCTTGAGTTTTGAATACGGAAGTTCTAGGCGTATGTATAACTCATATGGTTGCAAGAAAAAAACTGCTGTAAGCAAAGACTAAGTGAATTGACCTTATTTTCCCCTATATACAACAAATAATCTTAAAAAGAAAAACAGTACTACAGGCGCTTTCAGTAGCCCTATTTTTTGTGTTAGAAATACGAAACCTGAAACCTGTCGATGCAGTTTTTTTTTCATCCCAATGATTATATAAAGTCTTTTAAATATTATTATATAATATATATACATATACATCTTAAGCATATACACATATACATATACAATATATATATATGTGTATATGCTTAAGATCTGCTGCTGTACCTACTGTACTTAACAGTGGATTACTTTCCCTTGTAGCCAACTTTAAACGAAAAAGGCTACAGATGCTTTGTCACACCACCACAGTGTGCCACACACCCTGCAATTAAACTGGCTCTTGATAGCCCCCAAAGCGGAACACAGTAGTTCAAGCACTGCTAATTGATGGTAGAAATGTGTAAGAGGGTGGCACCTACACAGACTTCGTATTAAAAGTAAATCCCCTTTGAAACATTAAGTATTTTTATTAGCAATGAACCTGATTATAATTAAAGCAGTCCTGGCATTATCGTTCTTTTTGATGGAGGACTTTATCTTCAGTAAGCAACAAAATAAAGATTAGTTAAAGCAGCTAAACTAAACAGTCTTTTAGCAATCGATTTTCCAAACCAATACTTATAAATTAGACTTAATTGTTACTGCCTGTGTTTATTGTCTTCACGTTTAATTAAGGATAGCGGAGAGTTTTTCTAGTTTCTATTGTTAGCGTTGTCTCTGTTTAATTAAGCTAGGATTGTAGTATTTGTGCTTGTTCAAAGTAAATGATGGTGATAATAGCATGATTATGATTTGGTATTGTTTTTGTAGTTATCAAAATATTCTTACGATTATTAATTTAGCACATATTACTATCCACATAGGTAATAATTTAGTCTAAAGATTAATCGTACGTTTACTGCTTTTTTAATATGATTCTATGATTTTCATTATTAAAGCTACTGCAGCTCAGGCGCAACGGATGCGGCACACTTCTGTCAGAATTCTGTTTCCGAGACTACTGAAATGTACAATTAAAAATGCTGAAATAAAGAAGTCTATAAATGCTGATTTACCACATACACGTCGGCAAAAAATATTGTTAGAAAATCTTGGAAAAAATCGATTAGATTAGTCCGCCAAAGCCGCATTAGAGCAGTGTCACCCTCTTGCTTCTTTAAGTCCTCTGAAATAAGAAAAGGATTGAACTCTTCAGTGAAACATTTCCATTACAACCTATAATAGTCCACTGCTGAACAAATGCCTCCCCCATAGATTGCCTCATGAGTTGGCTATAGATTAACTAAAGGTTTAGATAAACATTCCTATAAAGCCATATTACATTTGTCATTTTGTTATTAGTTTTTAGAATTTAAAAATATATTAAAACAAAACAATCATAAGAAGGCATTAAATATTATACCGTTAGCTTTAGCTATAATTTTTATATACATACAGCATCAAAGTATTTTTTTTTTCTAAATGGCATGAACCAAGTAACAAACTTTTAGATGGAGTTTGAAAAATAAAAGAATAAAATAAAATAATTTATTTTTCTTCATAAACCTTAATTAATTAGATAGTTGATTGGGGGTCTCCATTTAAGCAAGTAATGCTTGTGTTTGAAAACCTCGCTTTTCCTTATCTAAACATACATTTTAATTCTAAAAACCAAAAATGACAAACCAATTACTTTATTTTAACAAACAAAAAATGACAAAAACTAATTTATTCTATTTTTATAACCAAAAATTACAAAAAGTACAAAAGTATATTTTTACACTCCTTGTACGTTTTGTCGTATATGTTTAATTCTCTATTTAGTAAATTATATAGGAATGCAGAACGGGAGCTAAATTGCCTACTAGCAAACACTGTTTTGGAACCAGAAGACACAGCCACAACATCTTTTCGCCGCTTTTCCAAGATGCATGGTTTAAGCGTAGTTTATTAGGTCCTGAAATCGCACATACAGTAAAGATGTTGGATGGAGATTTAGATTGATAGCACATAAAATATTCCCAGTTATTTTACTCAAAAACTAGTTTAAGAGTGTTTTGTACTAAAGTAAGATATATCAGAAATGCGGTCGTACGTTATTAAAAATCAAGCGTCTAACAGAATAGAAAATAGAATAGAATAGGATAAGATAGGATAGGACATGACAGGATATGATAGAATAGAATAGAATAGAACAGAACAGAATGGAATGGAATAGAATACAACACAATAGAATACAATAGAGTACTAATGAAACAGTTACTATCTCGTGCATTCAATCCATAGAACATTTTTAGATAATTATGTAAAATAAACGTTCTACTAAAGCACGGACGAAAACTTGCGGTAGACTCTAATGAGGCATGATGTAATTTTACACTGAATTGACTGAGTTTTCTATACAGTTTTAAAATTTTAATAGCCCCACAAAGATGTTAACTAAACTTAAACATATTATTTTTCTGTTATATCTTATTTAAATAAAATTAATTTAACGAAAATACATGGTTTTCAAATATTATTAAAATATAATTTGTACACGCCCCTAGCTGCCCCAATCAAGGATGACGGGATTAGGGCCCATGAGTAATCCCATCGACGAGCAGCAGAGGGACGGGGCCAGAATATGGCCAGGTGGAATTTCCTAATTACAATAAACAATATGGGAGGAAGCTAGAAACACATAGTACTTAATATTATCCGAAGCTAACTTCGCACCAAGGCTTGGGCAGCTGAGGTGTGAATGTGTGGGGCCTTGTCAAGCATAGGCGACCAGCAGCGGCCGAGTTCCAGGCTGCTCCAAAATGCTGCACCGCTTCAGACTGCTTCGGCGCCGGACCACAGTCACTTTCCTCGTTCGTCACGATGACAGTCCATTAATTCTATTGTTTGTTATAAAGCCTAACACACAAAATGAATAGGGAGTGTCCGGATCAAAGGTCACTACCGTTTCGCGTAGCAACAGTTATTTCTAGAATATCAAAGGCCGCACTAGCTAATATTGTCGAATGCACTTATACAGATTCTGAGTCGGACCCAATAAGTCTATCCTACTATCTAGGCTATCCAACAAGGAATGCGCGTTATAAATCCTAGACAGGATGTTTACTAGACGCCTAAACTCTTCCGCGGTTCCCGAACAAAATGACAGTGTGCTATCGTTAGCACCATGGTAGACGACTCCTTCGCCTTTACGCGTTCTCAACCCACCGCTCGGTCGACGTCAAAATCGGTATGGCACCGAGCCGCGCCCTTTCGCGTAAGATCCTGAAATTAGTGTTTGGCGCGAACAAACCCCCATCCCGGACATAAGGACCTATGTCCGCGAGCAAACCGGCAAGCGGGACAGGGTCGCGACGGCATGTTGCAAGACCGAATCTACACCAAAACTAGGCCACCTTAGGCACCCCATCAGATCTTGCAACCCTAACCAACGCCTCAAAATTACAGCCCCAACGTGGGCAAGCCGGTGGGTTGAACTGGATGCCCTTCCTGGACATCGCAGCCCATAAATAAGTCCTATTCCTAGACAGAAGTCCGACGACCTCCTTCAAACACCTATCTGTGCTCCTATGATTAGTTCCGCAATCCGACCGGATCAGGTCTGCAAACAGCGACGCAACACGAAGCGGCCCAGAGTGACCTCCTAAGCTTCAGTGCAGAGAGCACCCCCAAATTCCACATGAACGTCGTCTGTGGAGAGCCGAACGAACCGCACAGATAGTCCCTAGTATGAATTTTCAACAAGTAGGCTTAGCCAGGCCACCCACCATATTATCATTTACTAAAATAGTACGGCAGCTGATTTCAATCTGACAATCTCCAAAACTAGCTAGCCTGTTAGACAAGCAGTCCTATGCTCTTATTTCAACTAATTTTTCAAAGCATCAGTGTTCAACTACAGAATCAATTCAAACAAATTAATCACCGATGCACATAGGTCAACTTGACAAATTAAACAAAACAATAACGTAAGAGACAGCCCTATTTCTCATTTACGTAACTTAGACAGTGCCAACAAAATGTAAACCAAAGGAGAATTGACTTTTATTTACCCCGGCACAAATAGGGTTATCTAATTTCAGCCTTCTTTTTCACAAAGCAAAATGATTAAACACTATCACAAAACATATATGACGGCACCAGCACCATTGCACGTGCGGCGCCGTTGGTGTAGCTAAACAGAATTCTTGTAAATAACACGTGCTCCGCACACCTGCACCATTGCACCTGCGGTGGCGCCCGTTTAGCTTGTATAAAACTGACGGAGCTGCCGCCGTTAGGACAGTCTTGGCTCTGACATGGAACGGTGCGCTTGTCGTATTCCGTTACTAGTTTATCCTCGACTCGTTGGATAATTAATTTGTGTTAACGAATTAATTATTATTCCTAACTACAAAATCAGTCTCTGTACTATACCCACTATACTTCCTACATCAGAAGTGGGATAAAGTCCCCATTTTTGCCCACATACAATCTTCGAATAGTATGAGGATTATTACATTTGTGAAAGACTATAATGCATTCGGCATTGACGATTCTGTTTTTATGTTAAATACCGCAATGAAATTTGCTGTCCTACTTACGATATTGTTGTATCATTAAAGTGTAGAGAAAAGATAAAGTGAAAATATTTAAGCAAACATTTTTTTAATTTGTTCGATTTGTATTAAAAGTACCCGCAAGTATTTTCATTATTTCTTGACGTACCTAAATATGTTAACAAATGTCAAAAGAAATGTTGGAGGCTTTCTAATTAACTTGTTCAAGTTTGTTGTAATTTGATAGTTCACGCGAAACATGATTATCATTTGCTATATTTTGAAGTTCAAAACGTTTAAGGGTTGTACTACAATAAAGGATTAACTTTAACACGCTATGAATTGAAAATAATAAGTGACATTTTTGTGTTCTAATGTGTTGATCAGTGTTGCAGTTTGCTCCGAATATTGTATCATTGACAAGATTGGGGTTTGATGTCGAGGGATTCGTAGAAGTCTCTACAACAATGATCAATGAGGAAGACGTTGTGATGACTTATCGAACATGGTCAGGTACGGCCGAGCGCTGGTTAAATTGAGCCTACACCGCTACAGTCTGTTACTTATCGGCAGATCTTACGGAAAGGCAATTCAAGCGGCCGCCGAACACATAGTCCTTTGGTGCTGTAAATGAACGTCTGAGGCTTGGTCGGCTTTCGTAGATTTTGCGCAGTTGTCTCCTTCCCTTTGAAATATGTGATGGTATCCGTCTCTACACAAAGTATCCGCTTTTTGCAATGTTTTCAAATGTCATACAGTTGTCGTTTCTTAAGAGAATATGTGATGAATTTTGGAAGCTCGGTATTCGATGGTTCGCAATATATTTATCTCGATTTCTTTTAATTTTGCAAAGCAGTACGACGATTCGCTAGCACTAGTACGGCGCGACGGCTCACTGGCGCGAATGTGGCACGGACGCAGCAGAACGGAAATCTGGAGTGCGTTTGCCTGGAGGTAGCCATATCGGCGCGTTCATGACTTAAATGAAGTCTGGGATGGTTGACCGTTGTAATATTTAACAAGAGTTAATATCTGTTAGCAGGTGGTGATAACTGATAGACCGTATGCTGTTCACTGTCAACCGCACGAGGACGTGCGACAGTCAGAGGGAGCCATGTCTGTGCATCTAGAAAATACTAGAGACGTTGCAACACTCTAGCGAAGTACTTATTCTAGTGCAGGAAAGGAACATGAAGTTGCAGGGAGGCTGGTCTGTGCTGCACATGTGTCGAATTGCTGTTGGTTTACATACTTGGGTGTTATCGTGTCACTACGTCCCTCACGATACACTTTTGTGTGGTTGTGACTGGGACATGTTTGCGGTATGGTTGGTCTGTAACTGTTCTATACTGAATTGAAAAAAAGAGAGAGTAAGAAAAAAAAGTGGTTCTTACTATCATTGCAGGGCGTTTGCCGGTCCAATGATATAGCTACAGGGAATAGTGATTCCGGACTAGCATAAATAGTACTTGAAAAAAAAAGCGTAAGAAAAAAAATAGTTCTTACTATCATTGCAGGGCTTTGTGCCGGTCCAATGATATTGCTATAGGGAATAATTATTCCGGACTAGCGAAAACAGTACTTGAAAAAAAAAAGAGAAAATAGAAAAAGCTACAGACTAAGCATTCCGATCTAGCATAAAGTTAATTAAAGTTTTTTAGGGCTTACTGCCGGAACAAAACTGATTGTCTCCAAAGTCTGAAGGGTCAATATAGACCGGACCAGATGCTGTTATGTCAGGATAGTCGAACGATGTTTTTTTGTCTACAGATAACTAAAATTGTGATGGAGCGCGTGCGAGGACGCACGCATGTCAGTATGGCCGTGACGACACCAGCACCATTGCACGTGCGGCGCCGTTGGTGTAGCTAGACAGAATTCTTGTAAATAACACGTGCTCCGCACACCTGCACCATTGCACCTGCGGTGGCGCCCGTTTAGCTTGTATAAAACTGACGGAGCTGCCGCCGTTAGGACAGTCTTGGCTCTGACATGGAACGGTGCGCTTGTCGTATTCAGTTACTAGTTTATCCTCGACTCGTTGGATAATTAATTTGTGTAAACGAATTAATTATTATTCCTAACTACAAAATCAGTCTCTGTACTATACCCACTATACTTCCTACATATACATAATTTTCCAAATAGCGCGACATTCAATTTCAAATGAATTCAAATTTGCTTTTCAGCAACCAGGCGCAACAATCAAATGCAGTGATTGAATATATTTACAAAACATATGCAGCAGCATTTAAAGGAGTAGATTAAATTCAATTCTTTTAATCACAACCGGTACAAATAGGAAAATTTCGCGGAAAGCCCAAAAGCATTTTTTAATTTTAATTCAAAGAATTTTTAACTAAGTGCTCGACCAAACCAATCTAATACCCCTTGACAGCGTGATTCCACGCCCCAGGGGGGCCCTAATCTTCCCACCACCAAGGGGAGGCCACAAGGCGTGAACCCGAGACCAATGGAGCGCGAACCGCTAACAGTCGCCACTCGGGTTGTACGCCTTCACTGAGGCCGTCGGTAACAGAACATTTTGACAAGTGGACTGTTGACGGCTTAAGGCTCAGTGGAGGCGGCCGTGGTGGGAGCTAAGGCGGCAGCTAGCCAGGGCCACCTCCATCAAATGGGGAACAGTGGTGCACCAGTCGCGGCCACTCAGCTAACGGGAGTGAGAAAGGTCCAGCGGACAGATGAATGGCCGTGAAGTTCCTCTCCACACGCTGAGGGGGGGTGATGACACCCCCGCCCCAGGGGGAACTATTTCCCGACAGATCGGGGGAGGGACCCCTTTCAAACTTAGGGACCTGGTGGCTGGCCGGCGAGCGCCGAGAGTCGCCCGGTAGAGGGCGTGGCTGAGCGCCCCCGCCCGTGGGGGTCGAGGGCCTGGCAGAGCCTCGAGAGGAGACACCGTTCGCACCCAGGCACAAAACTGCATGATGGTTGCCCTGGCAATGCAGACAGGGCCGCCGATGCGGACAGTCTCGCTGGAGGTGCCCTTCCAAACATGAGCAGCACCAGCGGCGCACCTTGGCGATAGTTCGCCTCGCCGGAACCGGCTTACCTAATAATTTCGGGCACGACGTTACCCTGTGAGCAGATGTTCGACAATAGGAGCAGGGGGGGGGGGTTGACGACGACTTGCCTGGCGGATTCAGCCTCTCACTGGACACGGCTCGTAAGTCGTCAACGGTGCCCGTCGCGTTCTCGATCTGCCGGCACTGCTCCTCCGAAAACCGCAGCAGGTCACAGAAGGGCGGAATATAGGAGAACTCGTCCCCGCCGTACCTCTCCTCAAAATGGATTCGAAGGTGGAGAGGTAGACGGGACAGCACGATGCGGAGCAACAAAAAAGCCCATTCGCCCACTGGTAAATCCAGCCGCCTCAACGTATTACAGGCCACCAGGACCGGATCCAACTGGTCCGGACGTAGTCTGGCCCGGTCACTAAGCAGCGGGAGGCTTAGAAGCTGCTTAACATGTTCGTCCGCAATTCGCCGCAAGTTGGCGTATCTTCTGGCTAGGAGGTCCCGAGCAGTCTGGTAGGCCTCGTCTGACAATCTCAAGTGGCCGACGACGCCGAGGGCCTCCCCCTCCAGTGAGGCCAGGAGGTACGCCATCTTGTGGCTCGGTGTCAAGTCTCTCCGGGCGTCTACTAGGCTGTCGAAAAGACCAACGAAGGTCAGCCATTCGGAAAGGACCCCGGAGAACTTTGGCAGGTCTAGAGTTGGGAGTCGTCCCAACAGCTCCGGCTGAAGCTGCTCCCGAGAGGATTCGGGCAGGCCACTCATCCGAGCTTCACGCGCCTCCTCGGCATACCTGCCTTCAGCCTCGATCAACTCGTCCGTGAGCGAAAAGAACTGCTCATAGTCCGCGAAGCAGTAGTCCAGGACTCCCTTTTCCACATCCGCATCCTCGAGCTCAGCGTAAGCCTCCTCCACTGCGGCCGTTCGAGCATCCACCTGCTCGAACCGCTTCATCAAGTTATGGACCCTATCCGGTCGACCTATCAAAGCATGGGCGCTTGTGGCCCAGCGTAACTCAGTCCGCAGGCAACGGATTAGTAGCTTGGGCGATGATATCACTACTAAATACAAATTACGACGCGGCTCGAGCACGAATTACAAAGATAACAAATAAAAAATACAACAAAAAATTAACAGTTAATAAATGCAGTTCCTATCAAATCGCGTTGAATAGAAATTACACAAATATGAATTACTACGTATCAACCAAATACAAGTTACCACAAAAGAAAAGACACAAATCAAATTAACAAATAACAAATACTAGTGCGATCAAATCAAGTTAAATTCAAATGGCGCAAATACAAATTACTACTCTTTAGTTCAAATACAAATTACAATACAAATAAGATACACATCACGGTCGATCAACAAAAAATGCCTAGCTCGGTAATCGACCCTTCGATAAGTAATCCACTACAACTATCCGATATTTAACCGATTACATAAAATCTCCTACATGACGTATCCTACCACCTACCTACATGACGTATATCTCTAGAAAAACTCCCGCTTGCGCAACCTAGGGCGCGGCTTTTCAATCCACCCACTAACCAAAAAAAGGCAAGCAACAAAGCAACAAAGGAAAATATTATTACGTACAAAAAAATATTTTTATTATATTTGTGATTGTAGACACAAAATTAACCCAATCAAACCAACGCACCCTGCCACCAGAATTGCTTAATTTTTATTAAACACTATGGTCGGGATCGACCGGGGAATCGAACCCGGAACCGCGCTATGCTACCAGTTTGTTACGGCCTACGGCTGCTCCCTCAGAGGTCAAATTCTCAGGGGCCCATTCAGCTGAGTTTCGACGAGCAGACGTAAGTCGGGTCTCCTCCAGGCCAAAGTGGAAAATCTCTAGTTACACTAAACAATAAGGGAGAAAGCTAGAAACACGTAGTACTTACCATTATCCGAAGCTAACTTCGCACCAAGGCTTGGTTAGGCCGTGAGTGTGTGTAATAGTGGATGGCGAGTAGTGTACAGTGAGGTGTGAATGTGTGGGGCCTTGTCAAGCATAGGCGACCAGCAGCGGCCGAGTTCCAGGCTGCTCCAAAATGCTGCACCGCTTCAGACTGCTTCGGCGCCGGATCACAGTCACTTTCCTCGTTCGTCACGATGACAGTCCATTAACTCTATTGTTTGTTATAAAGCCTAACACACAAAATGAACAGGGAGTGTCCGGATCAAAGGTTACTACCGATTCGCGTAGCAATAGTTATTTCTAGAATATCAAAGGCCGCACTAGCTAATATTGTCGAATGCACTTATACAGATTCTGAGTCGGACCCAATAAGTCCCGGGAAAGGCTATCCAACAAGGAACGCGCGTTATAAATCCTAGACAGGATGTTTACTAGACGCCTAAACTCTTCCGCGGTTCCCGAACAAAATGACAGTGTGCTATCGTTAGCACCGTGGTAGACGACTCCTTCACCTTTACGCATTCTCAACCCACCGCTCGGCCGACGTCAAAACCGGTATGGCACCGAGCCGCGCGCCCTTTCGCGTTAGTTCCTGAAATTAGCGTTTGGCGCGAACATAATTAATTAGGTTGTATAACATTTTAGCAATGGAAATAACATGGCATCTGTTAAACATTCAAGAAACGACAGTATTTCAAACAGGACATATAATAGAATATAGTCGGTTTAGTAGTTTACACACATAGTTAATACTAGCTTTTTACCTGCAGCTTTGCTCGCGTGGTCTTCAATTTAGAAACATCTTTAAATGCTATTCCGTGGCAAATTTACCAAAATTCGATTACTTCGATGTCTGTTACTTTTTTGAATTCCCAAAAACTATTGGACCTAGACAATTGATATTAGGCAAATATATAATATGCTACGGGAACACGTGAATAAATAAGTTTTATAGAATTGCATTAATATCATATGTGTAGAAGCATCTACAATGTTTATATTGGACGTGTCTTCCGATCCATAAGAAATACAAATTGTCTTAGAATCAAAATTTACTATTATTATTTATTCTTTACATTCATTCATAATTAAAGTTAATTTAGTTTTAACAAAATAATGATGATTTCATGGTCTTATATGCGATATTTGATTCATGTCATTGTTCCCATTTAATACTGATTGGCACCATTACATAGATTTATATATTTTTTCTACGTTCGGATAGACTTCAAAATTTCATAAATGCAGTTCTATTATAATACACATGTAATAAAACACATTTTGCCAAATTATATTACATCTTAACTTTTATTTAAGCGGGTTATACAAAACACATCTTTGGAAGATAGTTTCATAAAAATTTGCATAAAAGAACATATTGTTGATGTGAAGCACCGACGCTTCGAGAAGTCTGAATTATGTCAACATGTTCAGTATCGTCCCAATCATTATAACAGATCTGATAGACAACGAATCATCGCATTAGAACACCAATTCCTACCAAGGATGATTTGCGAGGCTAGTGAAATTAAAAACATCCTAACTTCAATAGAGAAGATGGCTGGGTACTACCATCTACTTAGGATCCCATAATTAATAAAATTAAATCAAAACCCAAGCATACTACTGCAAGACTTCAAGATACTATAAGCTCATCTTGCGTAGATAGGACCAAACATTATTAGTTAAAAGTTGATTGTAGTCTTCGTAAACTATGACATCAGTGTGTAAAACAACTCACGCCTCTCTCCCTACCCCCTCCCAGATGGGCAACATCATCTTCCTGACAACAGTACAAAATAATAAAGGCTACGGTTGCCAACCCGCCTGCCAAACGTGGCAACTATTGCAAATATTCAGCTTATTTGACAATTTATGGGGGAGGCCTATGTTCAGTTCAGTGAAATTTTGATAATTTGTAATGATAACGATGATGAGTTCTATTCTTTCGAATCTTTGCTTCCATTAATATTTACGGTAGTGTTAAAACAAAAAAGTAAGATCTCCGAAAATATGAATGAAACAAAAACAGCATAATTGCTCCATTAAAACTTAAAAAGTAGCAGCCTACATACATGTTACCACTGGGCACAGGCCACAGAGCTTTTGGCCAAAAAAAGTGCCAACGCGGACACCTCAACTGGGGAACTTCTCAGATATGCAAGTTTTCTGTCACCGCCGAGAATGTGGTAAATCGACACTTCAAATTGCAATTAACATAACATATTATGTAAAAATATATAATAATGTTTGTGTACTAAGAAATTTACTTTTGGATCAGTTTGATTACCGCCTATGACAAATAAAATAAAATAAACCTTTGTTTAAGTAAAATCCACTATCTATGATATTTAAAGTATTTTTTGCAACAGCCTGTTCATTTACAAATTTCATGTGAGCTATGAAACCAGGACTGTCACGAAAATCTTGATTTGTCTGATAATATGAAAATTCAAAAATACAAATATCATAAATGACAAACCGATTTAAAGTCTCATTAAAGGTATAAAAACTAAAGTGGCAGCTTACATACGTCTCACTACTGTGCACAGTCTCCTCGTTACCTATAGTTTTTTTGTGGACAGAAAAGAGTATGCCGCAATATTTCAATGCGTATTAACGGTTTCCACAATTCCACGTCTTTTTTTAACTACTCAAATATTTAGGTTTGCCCGCGAAGTTGTTTTTCACTACTTCACCGGATACGTCAGCACGTAAAATTTCCCATAATAGATTAATTTGTCCTCATAGAACTCGCACACGTTTTGCTTCCTTGCCGTGATGAAATCTCACGACGAGCTACACGGCTCTCGTATTTGTTGAAATGAAATTCATAAAAACTGAAACAAAGCTTTTGTTTGATTGTTGACAATATCTACCTAGTAATTAAAAACCCAACGATGCCACGAACTATTCCATCAAATAGAGATAAAATCTCATAGTACACTTAATTTTCAATTATTTACATCAGATAACATGATAGAGTATGAAGTTGGTAAAATGAAACCTATGCCGGCAGACACCCAATATATTCAACTAAAGAGCTTCTCTCTTAATCTCAGTTTTGTGTACACAGTACTGGATACTGTGCACACAAAACACACGTGTTGTGTATAACAGTGTTGTTAACCATTTTGCCAAACGTGGTAATTGTGGTAAATCATCCTAATAATGGCTACCCGTCTAAATATTTTTAAGTGTGACAATTTTTGATGCTGCACGAATTCAGTAGCATTCTAAATTTAATTTCATTAGTTACTTATCATTAGTTTATTTCACAAAAAGTAGAGGGCGCTATATTACATTAATACTATGAAAGTCAACACAATACTATCTAGTAATATCAGCTATGGACTATAAAAAAGGCATAAAGTATTCTTGATTCTGTCAAAAATCTGTTTCTGTTAAAAAAACACGCTATCAGCGCCGATAGCGGTGAAAAACTATTTGACGATATGACCATACTCGTATTATAATGAAATAGCAATGTTGTGTTTAGTTATATATATCTTTAAACGATCTCTATTCATTGATTAGTTAAGCTATAATATTAAGTCATGTCTATGACATAGTCAACAAATATCATGAAATAACAACATTTCACGAAATAATGATTTAATGAGAATTTTGCAATAATTGCAGGCAGACCATGTTTAATCAGTTTACATACATATATAGTATCAAACTTATGAAAATTTATGTTTTTTTAGTTCAAATAAATCCTAATTTTCATACGTTTGATTATCTATTATTTTTTAAATTTTAATTATTACACTTTTGAAATGAATTAACGTTTCGACGAATAAAACGACGAATTGACGTTAGGATTTTTAAATAATTTTATAAGTCTAATTATTTAATCATATAAACGTAAGTTATTTATATTATTTAATTTATTAGTTACTATAGGCAAAATATAGGCTTTTTCATTTGATGATAGCGCTAGCTAGGCGCTGTTTCGATAAATAAAACGTATATCGTCAGATGAGTTTGAAATTTTTATGCAAAGTTAAAACTAATTTTAAACTTTATATACAAATATGATATTTATTTGAAAAAACACCCGTCATCCCTCCTTTTAACTAACACAATCATGTATAATAAAAATTAACATTTGAAGGAAGAAAATATTCTTTTTAATTACCGTATTCAGAAAAGCAGCGCTTATAAGTTGCCCCGGGTAGAATAGAATAGAATATTTTTTTATTCAATATACATTACATGTGTAATTCTTATTGAAAGTCATTTTTTACTTTACCACTGGTTCGAAAAAACCCTCTGTCCTGGGAAGAACCAGCAAGAAACCCAGCGGGACTTTTTTTTTTAAATAAATTTTACAATATAAATTATTACGAACTATTTACAAAATTTATTTTAGAAACTGCTTGGAAGCGATCAACCTCATTCCCAAGGGTTATTATCAACCATGTATTCATTTATACTATAATAAGCCTTTTTATACAGTTTCAGCTTAATAAAACATTTAAACTTGGTAATAGAGAGAACCTGTACACTTTCCGGGACCTTGTTGTAATAGCGTATACATTGCCCCAAGAATGAATTACTGACTCTGTGGAGTCGAGAAACTGGTATCACTAGCTTGTGTTTGTTCCTAGTGTTTACAGAATGTATATCACTTCTTTTACTAAAACTATCTTTGTTTTTGTGAACATACATTAAATTTTCGTAAATATACTGAGAGGCCAAAGTTAATATATTAATTTCTTTAAATTTATCTCTAAGAGACTCTCTCGGTTTTAGATTGTAAATAGCTCTAATGGCCCTCTTCTGTAAAACAAAAATAGTTTCTGAATCAGCCGCATTTCCCCATAGCAAAATCCCATAAGACATTATGCTATGAAAATAACTAAAATAAACTAATCTAGCTGTCTCGACACTAGTGAGAACTCTAATCTTTTTTACAGCATAGGCTGCAGAACTTAGTCTGCTTGCTAATTTGGATATATGGGGGCCCCACTGGAGCTTTGCGTCAAGAGTGATGCCAAGAAAAACAGTGGATACAACAGGGCTCAATTCCTCCCCATTTAAAAACACATTGGTATTCAGATTTTGAACATTCGTTGTTGTAAATTTAACACAATTAGTTTTATTTCCGTTCAAATGCAGATTATTAACGTTAAACCAATGCACTAATTTTGATATAGCATTATTCACTTCGTCACATTTAAATGATTGACGTTTAAGTTTAAAAATCAAGGAAGTATCATCAGCAAATAATACTATATCATGACTATCCCCTACAAGGTGAGGTAAGTCATTAATATACACCAGAAACAGGAATGGGCCGAGAATCGAGCCCTGAGGTACACCCATTAGTACAGGTGACCCGGAAGAACTTTTACCATTGATAATAACCTTCTGTTTTCTATTACTTAAATATGAAATAATAAGTTTAAGCGCTGTGTTCTTGACACCATAGTACTGTAGCTTCCTGATTAATGTCTCATGGTGAACACAGTCGAAGGCCTTGGAAAGGTCACAAAATATACCCAAAGCATCCTCTGATTTCTCCCATGCACAAAAAATATGTTTAATAAGCTCAACTCCAGCGTCAGTTGTCGAGCGACCCCTTGTAAAACCGAATTGATTATTATGTAGCAATTTATTAATATTAAAGAAACTTAACATCTGATCTAAAATAATTTTTTCAAAAATTTTACTTAATGTTGGTAGTACAGAAATTGGTCTAAAATTGGCGGGGTCTAATGTACTACCAGATTTAAATATAGGTATGACTTTACTATGTTTCATTAAATCAGGAAACACACCAGATTCGACGCTTATATTAAATATAGTGGCTAGATAAGGTGCTAATGTATCTATTATAGATAAAATAACTTTAACGGAAATCCCCCATAAGTCTGCCGTTTTCTTAACATCAATAGTTTTAAAATATTTAACGATATCTTTTGGCAGTACCCTATGGAATTTAAAAGTATTTGAACAAGCCTTTACATTTTGTTTGAGCAATGATTCGGCGACAGTAGGAGAAGAATTTAATGATTTTGTTGTCAAAAAAGGAACATCAGTAAAATGTTTCTCAAAAGCCATAGCAACTTCTTGATCAGATCGCGTTAAATTATTGTTAATATTCAATTGAAAATCCGAGTTGCGCGGTTTGACCTTGCCCGTTTCACTATTTATTATTCTCCAGGTCATTTTAATTTTGTCGGATGCAGTTTTAATTTTGTTGCTTAAATGTAAAGCCTTAGCAGTGGAGCACACTTTTTTAAATATTTTAGAATATGTTTTTACATAATCTCTAAATATAACACTACTATTATATGATCTTTCATCATAAAGCTCGTATAACCTTCGCCTACTTTTATGAATTCCTACTGTCGCCCATTCATTAAATGATTTGCGACTGTTAAAAGAGAAAGTTTTAGAAGTAAATATTCTACTAAATTCACAACGTATAATTTCAAATAATGTAGCATACAAATAATTAGCACTATTTTTAAACGAAAGTGATGGAAGTCTTTTTATTATATTACTTCTAAACCTCTCCAAGCGATGTTCATTTATTGGAACAAACACAACTTTCTTATTTTTCTGTTTTTTGTGTATGTAAGGTAGTGATACTAACTGTCCACAGTGATCTGAACTTAAATTTTGAATAATTGATTTATGCAAGGGCTTAACATCTGTAAAAATGTTATCTATACAGGTCGCACTAGGCCCAGCAATACGTGTTGGTTCTAAGAATAAATTTACAAGATTATACGATTTAAACAATGAGCTAAACTTAATACTAATGGAAGAAGTTTCAAGGAGATTGATGTTAAAGTCTCCACACATTACAACAGACTTGTTCTGTTTACTAAGTTTGAGTAAAACTTCTTCCACAATCCTTTCAAAATGGTCATAAGTAGCACATGGGGGTCTGTAAACACTTACAACAATGAGGTGCTCGAGCTCGACACAAGCCATTTCTACAGTTCGTTCAACAGAGAGGCTCACAATATCCTTACGTTCTTTATATAATAATGATTTATCTGCTAATATTAAGGAGCCACCACGTAAACTTTTTTTTAAACAACTTTTCAACAAACTTTTTTCGTAAACAATTATATTATTTTTAGTAATATTTGAGTTATTTATTATTTTAATATCCTCTGTTATGGCACTGTCATAGAGTTTTTGTGGTGGTATAATATTATCAGCACACACTGACTTTGAAGAATCTGGCATTGAGCGCTGACACTCACATTGATATTTAACTAAGGAGTCAAACCGCTCCTCATTATATTTACAAGTCTTTACCAGATTATCCATAGCCAATATGTGTTCTTTTATTTCATTTTGGGCTGATTTATATTTATTGGACACAGTTTGAAGGGAGTTCATAAGTGACAATATTTCTGATTTAAGGCACTCTACTTCAGTCTCATAACATTTTTTTATGTTATCCACCTCAATCGAATACAACTTAAGTTCATATAACAATGCTTGCTTTTCTTTACATACATTAACATAATTTTTGGTATTAATCTTATTTCTTATTAATTTTTGTACTTTCCTTATGTATTTATTAACTTTTATATACTTCTTCAATTTGGTTTTACTGCAATTAATCCTTACTGTATTTCCTGAAGTGGAAGAGTCGTCACCAGTCAAGTCTATTGTTGCAGATTGCTGTAACATTCTTGAAGTATCACATTGCACAAGCTCAGAGAACAGGCTTTGAGTCTGGGAGGCTTTAAGGTTATCTATATATGTTTTAAATTGTGTTAATTGCTCATTAGCCTCATTCAACTGTAACTTCAATGCAGCAATTAACCTGAGAGCTTCCTCATATTCCTTGCTGCATTGATCAAACTCATTAACCGTTCCCTGTAGCTGATCTCTTTCTTTTATAACACTTGTGTATTCTGTATGTAGCTTAACCATATCACATTTCAATTGTGTATTTTTGGCAATTATGCTAACTATTTCCCTTTCATTATCATCCCTTTCCTTAAGCAACAGTTCACACTGCTCCCTGGACGCCTTAAGTTCTTGGAGCGCAAGCTGGAGTTGGTTCTCCATCTGGCGCGTCTTGGCGTTGCGAGTATTCATTTTACTATTTATTATAAATAATAAAAGAAAACAAAGATCGAAAACAGAAGGAGCAGAGTAAGCTAATGTAAAGTTGTTGTTTTTTTTTCTATTTACAAGTCTCAAATCAAATTATCGTTAAAACAATTCGAAAAGAAACCCGCAAAGAATGTAATAACCCGAGTAAAAGAATAAATAGGAATATAAAAGGAATGATATGAAATAAGGATTACAATAATTTTTAAAACAATGATCGTTACCTGTCACTTTTTGTTCCAACACCAAATTGTTGTTATAATATTTATGTACCAACTTTCTTAAACGTTAAATACAAAGCGGCAGTAATTATTAGCTATAACATAAAATTGAGGTGGATATGGTGAATTTACAATATTTAAATTATTAAAATTTATCGGGACCAATTACTTTTACAACTTATAACCAGGGTTGCCACAGCAAAAAAAAACTAACTACCTACGGATAAAATGTAACGGAAATCGGTCGAGTAGTTTTTGCGTGAATCGGTAATACAAAGACAGACAAACAGAGAAAAATTCTAAAAACCACATATTTATCTTCAGTACGGAGGGTACTTAGTCCCTTTATTTAGGCTTGTCTCTACGAGAGTATATTACAGTTACAGATACGATTTTTCTACAGATTTATAGATTATGTATAGATTGACTACATTCATTGCGGTTTAACTGTAGATTTACTATTTCATTATAATCTGTTGCTGTGTTTTATTGGAAAATTTTATTTAATTTCTAATTTTTATGAAGAAAATAATTAAGTTAATTAATTACTTGTTATAAGATAATTACGTAGTTCTATTACACGAAAATCTCAAGTATGTAAAACCTACTTAAAGACGAACACGACGGAGCCGCGTGTCACGAGACGCCGAGTCAGCAGGCGCCGACAAACCTGACGCCTGTGCAAGTGAGCATCGGATTTCGTCATTCTTCGGTCACACTTCGACCTAGCTAATCATTTTAATTTAGTTATAGAATTAATGTAATCTTTCTTTTATTAAATTTATATTTTAAGAATTGTTTTTTTTTAAGTCCTGCGGCTGCAGCTAACGTAATTAGATATAAGGCAACAAATTAAAAGTTCGCAAAATGAACAAAACAGTCATTTAACAGTTTCCTTTCCTGACCAATTGTAATAAATTAGATACCTCATTGTTACTGTCCAAGTTTACTTTCTTCTCGTTTAATAATAATGAAGGGCCTTTTAACGTCGTTGCTGAGCCATCGTAAATGTCACTTAAATAGGAACGGAAAAGTTTGTAAGCATCTTAGAGCTATAGTAATAGGAATAAGCAGATTAGTTATCTTAGGGTTAAGTATGTTTTCTGTTTGAATAGTCTGGATATATACGAGATTTATGAAAGCATTTTGGTTTTCTACAAACATTATAAACGCATACTTAAAATACAATTGTACACGTGGTAAATACATTCGCTATATTATGGTTTTAGCGCAAATGGCCGACCCATTTGATAACTTAAATTTTGTAATATTATTTGGACCGATTTTCAATTTCTGCTGTAGTCGAACACTAAACACCAATTGAATATTTTTTTATGCCAAGTAAACATCGGTATTAAGCTGTTCTAATACTAGAACTTAAACCGAAACCGACTTAAGTAACTTGCTTGATTTCATTATGTCATAGCCATAAAATGATATTTTCGGTAAAATAGACATGCAATAATAAAATTATTTGTACGATATGAATGCAATTACTATATAAAAATAAAACTAAACTGCCAATAAACGACTTAGAAAATTAATCGTTTCCATATTTGGCAGCCGCCATCTTAAAAGTGATATCTCATTCGGAACCAGAACCAGAACAGTAAAGAAGAGTAGAAGCTTCTCAGAACTTAATTGAAGAACTAAACCAAAATTTGTAACTCGTTTTTTCAAACCCTGCTTGCACTCTTTCTCTTGTGATACAGAAAAATCGATGAAAACAAAATACTCGATACAATACCGAATTATTTTATAAGTTTAATATTTAATTCTTGTTGCGCCGATATTTTTACAACAGATTCATTAAAGACGCATAGCATGTTAGCGCCTGATTTAAATGTGCCTTTTGGGAGTATTCTTCGACCGCTGAGGTGAGGTGAGCTGATAGAGCTTCCTTTGCCGAGTCTATCTTGTCCAGTATAGTGGCTTAGTACTTCGAGCTCGTAGACTCGATTTTGATCACAAGCTTACGCCAATTGACGCGCTTGTCGGTTGGAGTAAGCTCTTGTCATCATCCATCTTCAGAAAAGCCTTAGTCGATGGCAGTGTAAGTCATGTTTGAGACATCTTAGAATGTAGTAGTACGGATATTCTAAGGCGCGATATTATTAACCTTTTATATTATTAACGTTAAATTTCCAACCAACGTGCTTAATAACTAGATCGCCATCGGTTATAACAGAGGCCGATATTTAGTGTAGCCGAGATGTCAGCTGTTTAAATAGAACTGCGCGGTAGTAGGTACACCTACGCATTGTCTATGAGTGCTAATCTACAAACGGGCGCTTCTACATTAATTAAATTCGGAGTGTCGACCTGAACGCAATGTGAAGACGTTTTGTAGATGATCGTCAACCTACCATTTGCTACTTGAGATTGCTTTTGTAAGACAGATCGATGATAACAGACTGACATTGACTAGAATGAAGAGGCATATTTTAGTAATCTGTTTGTTATTAATAGAGTGTTGAATTTTATCTACCTATATGATTGGACATCTCTATACGCGCGGTACTAAATGCTATAATACAATTAATATAACTACTTAATTTGTCGAAGGAAGACAGTCAAAACTGAGCAACCACATTAATTTGTTTGTATCAAAATAAAATTTATAAAGTTTTTGACTCTTGTTATTTCTGTCTTCAAATATTACTGCGCAATGTAGTTTACTGTAAATGTCTATAGCGAATGTATTTACCACGTGTTCAATTGTATTTTAAGTATGCGATTATACTGTTTAATATAATGTTTGTAGAAAACCAAAAAGCTTTCATAAATCTCGTATAAATCCAGACTATTCAAACAGAAAACATACTTAACCCTAAGATAACTAATCTGCTTATTCCTATTACTATAGCTCTAAGATGCTTACAAACTTTTCCGTTCTTATTTAAGTGACATTTACGATGGCGCAGCAACGACGTTAAAAGGCCCTTCATTATTATTAAACGAGAAGAAAGTGAACTTGGACAGTAACAATGAGGTCACTAATTTATTACAATTGGTTCAGGAAAGGAAACTGTTAAATGACTGTTCTGTTCATTTTGCGAACTTTTAATTTGTTGCCTTATATCTTATAACAAGTAATTAATTAACTAAATTATTTTCTTCATAAAAATTAGAAATTAAATAAAATTTTCCAATAAAACACAGCCTTATTAAAGAAGTCATAAATCTCTAACCAGCTGCGTTTTTTTAGATTATAATGAAATAGTAAATCTACAGCTATACCGCAATAAATATAGTCAATCTATACATATAATAAATCTGTCGAAAAATCGTATCTGTAATTGTAATATACTCTCGCAGAGACAAGCCTATATAAAGGGACTAAATGAAGGGTACTGAAGGTAAATTTGTGGTTTTTAGGATTTTTCTCTGTTTGTCTGTCTGTGTATTACCGATTCACGCAAAAACTACTAGACTGATTTCCGTTAAATTTTATCCGTAGGTAGTTAGTAACCCGGGGCAACTTATAGGCTGCTTTTCTGAATACGGTAATTAAAAAAGAAGATTTTCTTCCTTCAAATGTTAATTTTTATTATACATGATTGTGTTAGTTAAAAGGAGAGATGACGGGTGTTTTTTTCAAATAAATATCATATTTGTATATAAAGTTTAAAATAAGTTTTAACCTTGCATAAAAATTTCAAACTCATCTGACGATATACGTTGTATTTATCGAAACAGCGCCTAGCTAGCGCTATCATCAAATGAAAAAGCCTATATTTTGCCTTCAGTAACTAATAAATTAAATAATATATATAACTTACGTTTATATGATTTAATAATTAGATTTATAAAATTATTTAAAAATCCTAACGTCAATTCGTCGTATTATTCGTCGAAACGTTAATTCATTTCAAAAGTGTAATAATTAAAATTTAAAAAATAATAGATAATCAAACGAAATGAAAATTAATATTTCTTTGAACTAAAAAAAAACATAAATTTTCATAAGTTTGATACTATGTATGTAAACTGATTAAACCTGGTCTGCCTGCAATTATTGCAATTAAATAATTATTTCGTGAAATGTTGTTATTTCATGATATTTGTTGACTATGTCATAGACATGGCTTATTATTATAGCTTAACTAATCAATGAATAGAGATCGTTTAAAGATATTAATAACAAAACACAACATTGCTATTTCATTAATATGGTCATATCGTCAAATAGTTTTTCACCGCTATCGGCGCTGATTGCGTGTTTTTATAACAGAAACAGATTTTTGACAGAATCAACATCACTTATGCCTTTTTTATAGTCCATATCTGATATTACTAGATAGTATTGTGTTGACTTTCATAGTATTAATGTAATATAGCGCCCTCTACTTTTTGTGAAATAAACTAATGATAAGTAACTAATAAAATTAAATTTAGAATGCTACTGAATTCGTGCAGCATCAAAAATTGTCACACTTAAAAATATTTAGACGGGTAGCCATTATTAAGATGATTTACCACAATTACCACGTTTGCTGAATTGGAAAGTTTTGCAATTTAAGATCGTACTGACCCAAGTTAGTTGCCTCCTAGTGAGAGTTTGGAGCACTGCCCTCACGTTGTTGTATTTTCTACCCTCATAACCATAGAGAATCCTTAATTTAGGAGAGTACTAAAATAAGAAGGGTCTTGGACGAAATGGTATGTTTCCAGATGTTGGGTCTCTGGTTATCGTCACTCATCGTACGTGATACAACAGCGTTATACTATTTACCTGTATTTTGGTATTCTGTGAGAGCGGGGTATTTCGCATCTTAGGCACGTGTTTACGGGGTGTTTGCAGTATTATGGTACAACCACATTCAAATTAATAAACAGATGTTATTTTGTCGTCTCGTTTAAAAACAGAGCCCAATATTTGTGAAAAAAAAACCATTTAACATTGATATGTTTATTTATTTTATAGCGACAACAGTATACATTTACATATCTTAGCTTAAATGAGATATATCTTTGTAAACAAAAATTACAACTATTGTCAGCATTTATATACACAATATGGGTTGACTGATAGAGAATGCCCCAAGGCATTAAGTTCGCCCTTTGTATTCTTTTGTTTAAAGGAATGCAATAAAGAATAAATAAATTAATAAAATATTTGAAATGGAGTAAAATATAAAATAAAACGAACTATCGACACATCTGTATTATTTTACTAAATCTTAAAAAGAAAATATAAAGTTTATAGTAAGTGTTTCTAATAATATTTTTCACTATGGGTTCCCATATATTTGTGCAATGGGAGACTAAAAATCGAGGTGTTTTTATCTTAGTAAATTGGTTTTGATTATTATTTCGACTTACGATTTTAAATTCGACAGCATTTTGTTCTTGTAAGTGTATAATTTTGATAGAAAGAGTATACTTTACTGTGATATGAAATAAATTTCAATTAATATAATTATCATTAGGGATCTTATGCTCATTAAACTCGGTTTATATATTTTTTAAATAATCAAATTTAATATCCTTCATAAGCAAACGAGTTAATTCGTTTCTCAACATAACCTTGCATTTTGAGAAACATGTAATTATTATCATAGACAATTCCTTGAAGTTATTATATATACGATTTAAAAAAAAATATTTTGGAGATAAACAAATAAATTCAAACAGCTTCCACTGCTCCCTCTCTTGTATTTACGAGAGTGGGAGATGCGGAAGCTTACAAACTTAATTTTTATACAACACCGTTAACCCTAGTTCAATCCCTACCGATAACACTGTACGTTGAAGGCATATGTATATTGTGAGATCTTATATATGTCTGAAAAATAAAAATTTCGACTAACCCATTCGGAATAATTAGAAAACCTGTATCCACCAGTGCTTTAGAGAGAATGGTATAGCAATTACATTTAAGAAGTAATCTGAAACGTTCTAATACGATAAAAATTATGTAATTATTTACGTGTGGCGCTGTGTAATTGTATTTAATGTAGGGTACAGAAATAGCAATAACCCGCATTGGACCAAATTAACATATGAAATACAACAAATATTTTATATTGTGCCACTTATTTCAATATACCTCTGCGGGTATATACAGTGCTGGTCCAATATTCTATCTCATTTCATATTTATGTGAATATATTTATAAGGTACTCTACCAGACTAAACAAAAAAAAAACCATTAAGAGTTATTCCCCGTCCTCTTATGTCCGTAAATTCTTCAATTTTACACATGAACCACTCTCAAATAAGAAGGGATTTGTCTTACATTAATTTCATTTTATATTTTGTATAAACTTAAGTTAAGCCTGTATACGATCCTCGTCTAATTTCTGAAAGGGTTTTGAGGTTGAGGATTCGTCCGTTGCGCTGCCTCAATGCATTTTAGTTGGTGGCCTTTACATATCTTTGAATATTTTTTTGATATTATTAGATATGCAGGTTTACTAACGATTTTTTTTCACCGCCGAGCACATGATAAATTAGTAGTCACTTATAATTGCAATTGAAAATTTAAGTGGTGCCGGTGGAGGCCGACTTCAGGTTACTCATATTCTATAAAATTATCAGTGCTGAACAATATTGTCTTATCAGGATGGGGTCTTGTCTTAGTTACCACGCTTGGCAGGTGGGTTGGTAACCGAAGTATTTTAATATTTAGTTTTTATGAGGAAGACGCAGCCGCCCATCCCCTCGCTTGTTTACCGTTGTCGCCCGTCACGACATCCACGGAACGATAAGTGGTAGTGGATATTCTTACACCGGCACTACACGGTAATATTTTTCTATAGTTAATTACAACAAATCGTTTAATATCTACAGAGTAACTGTAAAAGTAATGCGACAGAAATATCTGAAGTTTGTTTCTCTAATTATCCTTTTTATACATTATTCACAACTTTTCCACAAACTTTATGAACAACAAGAACCTATCAATTTTTCCCGTCGTATTCATTTGATTGATGGCGCGAACTTGTTACTTCGGAATAAATCGATTATTATTATTTGTCGAGTAATTTAATAAGCCTGGTGAAGTGAAAATTTCTTACCTTTAAGGATATAATATAATTTTTTACGTGGTAGTGCCATGCTGCAGCTATATGAGTAGTATAGTTGTAGCACGAATGGATCGGCTAGACCGGGGAAAGATCACGCTCTCCCAGAATACCAGCGTAAAATAGCAGCTTAACGCTGCTGTGTTTCGTATGGTGAGTGTAGAGAACCGGAGACCCTTTTTACTGGAAATGAGGCATTCCATCTTAGTCCTTCACGGCTGAAAACGCACCTGCATTTTTATTTGTAATAGAGGATAGATGTAGATGTCTATGGGCCACAGCAACCACTTACCATCAGGTGGACTGTGTGCTCGTTTGTCGCCCTATCCTATAAAATAATAGCGAAAAACACTTATTTATCAGAAAACAATAAAAATACAATGAAAATAATTTGTAAATGAATATTATTAAAAACAAAAACCCGACTGTAGAGAAAACTTATTAAGCTTTGCGAGTGCCATATTAGTGTTATACTACTTTTACCCTAAGTCCGATTAAGTTGTTAATGCCAGCTGGCTAACATCACTTTTACGAGTATCACAGAATATATAGAGGACGCTGATAATTTTATGTTAACTTTTTTATACATAGGATGATAAACGAGTACATATTCCTCTTGATGGTATGTGGATACTGTAGCTCATAGACATCTACATTTATTCTCAGTTAAGAACCAAAATGCAGATGCGTTTTTAGCCCTAAGGTCTAAGAAGGAATGCTTCGTTCCTAGTAAAAAGGGTCTCCGAGTCTCTACACTCACTATACGAAATACAGCAGCATTAAGCTACTATTTTACGCTTGTATTCTGGGATAGCGTGGTCCTACCCCTGTCGAGCTGACTCATTCGTGATACAACCATAATATAGCTGCAGCGTGGCGCTACCACGTTCAAAACTTACTAACGTACTGTGTTACATAACGTAAAGTCGCTACTGGGAAGTATTCCTTTTATTTAAATACTGTTAAGGGTAACCTGCCTTCATATCATCATCATCATCATCATTACAGCCCTTCACAAGTCCACTGCTGAACATAGGCCTCCCCCAAAGCATGCCACAAAGCACGGTCCTGAGCCACCTGCATCCATCGACTTCCAGCATATCTTACCAGGTCGTCACTCCATCTAGTGGGGGGACGCCCTACACTTCGCCTGCCGGTACGACGCTGCCACTCGAGAACCTTTCTTCCCCATCGGTTGTCGGTTCTTCGAGCTATATGGCCCATTGCCACTTCAGCTTACTAATCCGTTGGGCTATGTCGGTCACTCTAGTTCTACTCCGGATATCCTCATTTCTGAGTTTATCACACAGAGAAACTCCGAGCATAGCCCTCTCCATAGCTCGCTGAGCGACTTTGAGCTTCCTCATCCGGCCAGCAGTGAAGGACCACGTCTCAGTTCACTTGCACTTCATATATTTACGTTCTAATCGCTAAATACCCAAACGCTGCTCAATTTTAAGATGTCATTAATTCTCGTGGCGTCACAGTCGCTTTGACTTAAAGTGATAGAGACATCACGAGACTTTACGGCATCTTAAAATTGAGTATCGTTTGAGTATTTGGGCATAAGACTTGGAATAGATTTCTTAACTCAGTGACTGATAATAGGGAGCAGGGCGTTACTTTGGGCAAATCATTCAAAACTGCTTCCTAGCTGGAATTCTTGGAAAGTTTACTTTTGTTCAGCGGTAGACAGAAAGTCGTCGACGTCTTAAGCATGCTGGGCGCAAAATATTTTTAATTTCTGAAAGAGTTATGCTACGATGATTCCGCAGCACTGCTCTACTGCGAACTGACGGTTTTCATATATTATATTTCTTTTAAACAATAATGCCTCGTTTCCAGTAAAACGGTTCTCCGGTTCTCTACACTCGCCTTACGAAACACAGCAACGTAAAGCTGCTATTTTACGTTGGTATTCTGTGAGAGCGTACTCCTTCCCCGATCAAGCCGACCTATTCGTACTACTATACCAAAATAATATAGCTGCAGCATGGCTCTACCACGTAGTAAATGGTAAATATGAAAATCTCATCCGACTTATGTTCGGCACACATATCAAGTTATTATTATGATATAAGTAGGTAAATATATTCAAAATAGATAAATAATTGGTTATGTCAAAATGGTCAAAAACTTTACAGTGATCTGTAAATTATAAAATTTAGAAAATTAATTTCTAAGTAGTTATTTCACCATTGTACAAACATTGACATGTAGTCTAATACTTAAAGACAAATTCGGCAACGTTATCTAGGGGGGAGGGGGATAGGTTAATGTTAAGAGCGTATATTTCTTAAGTACAAAATACCATTTAGCTGCACACATTAGCTCAGTATTAACACAAGTGCTAGCAGGTGAAGGAAAACTTTATAAAAACAGAATATTTAGATTTATTATGCAAGAGGATAACGATGAAAGTTCTGCGCTCTAGGAAAGACGAAGGGCTTAAACTTCTTAAGAGATGAACACTACTAAGAATACACGTAGCCCTTTTCTTAAATTCTTAAAATTATTAGAATTTTCTACATTTTAACCAATTGGTTTTAAAGTATAAAATGAGTTTTCTTTTTCAAGGGGAAACCAGTACTATTTACTTTGCGTCAGAAAGGACGTTTTAGTGTGTTCTTGTATCGATTAAAACCTTTTAGTGTTCCACCTTCGCTGCGTATCACCAAATCGCCAAAATATCTTACATTAAATAAATCAGTAATAGAAAGAGTTAAGTTCCAAATATATCGAATACTGTGCAGTTATTCACTCGCGGTGGTACATGGGGCTTAGGCGTCCAAAGACACCTAGCTAACTTGAGCCAATATGTTCAGCTAAGCATTTCTGGCAACTAATGCGAATTTACTCATTGAAGAAGTTCATGTACACTAAACGTACTTTCATTAAAGTGGGCAATATGATGATGATGCTATTTTGTCCTTATGCAAAAAAAGTTTTATACACAGTGAGAAACAGAAATTATTATACCTCAATTGTATTGGTTGTGTTACATTACATAATTATTATATCTGCAACAATATACTCGTATTATAAATATAGATGCTAAATAATTACTGCGTTGATTGCCGCTATTAAGAAAACGGAGAGATTTTATAGCTTCAATAATTAGCGGCCGTAATTGTTCGTTTAATAACAGTAAATGAGACATCAAGTACAAGGAAATAAGCGTAACTTAAGAGTATATCTGGAGAATATAATAATAAATCCATGCCATGAATCATATAAACAATGTTCTTATGTTCTTGATATAATTTTGAAGCGGTAGTTAGAGCCACGCTGCAACGATTTATAGCTGTAGCACAAATGGATCGGCTTGGCCAAAGAACCACGCTCGCACAGAATACCAGCGTGAAAGGGCAACATAATGCTGCTGCATGTTGTATGGTGAGTGACGAGGACCGGAGACTCTTTATAGGTCCAACGAGGCAGTCCATTTTAGTCTACAGATGTAGCAACGCATCTGAGTGTTGATTTACAATCGAGAAGGTGTCTATGAACCACAAAATATAATAGAATAATTTTTAATTTTTTTTTTGCAGATTACAAATAATACTTATTAATATCAAATATTTATGTTTTATTAATAGTTCAAAAATTCTCTGTCTTGGGAAGAACTAGCAAGAAATCCGCAAAAAGGCGCACGAGTGTTGCATGGACTCGGTTTGACACACTCCAGCTGGTGTTTTTTGACTTTGACTTTAGCTCTGGTATGGCTGCTGATGTTAGATATAAATTTTAGCCTAGTTGTAATATTAGTCATACATGTGTTTTTATAAATATAAATGAAATTGAAGTGTTTCATTGAGCTGTGGGGAGAATTTACATGACATTAAACACAAATAACCATTTTAAAATGTTTGTCTGCAAGTCTGGGGTCTATTAAAAAAACCTTCAATTCAAAAATATTTGATAAAAATAAAAAATAAAGTGTTGATTTTAACTGATACACTTGTCATAACTCTAGGTATGTCAATCGTAAAAAAAAGGTTGTGGTGAATTATTTATAATCTGTATTGAATAAAAAATCATCATCATCATCACTATTACAGCCCATCAAAAGTCCACCTCTGAACATAGACCTCCTCCAAGGCCTGGATCAATCGCCTTCCTGCGTCTCTTTCTAGGTCTTCACTCCATATAAAACCGGTACGTGGCTGCCACTCGATCACCTTTCTGCTTTTATCATAATATTAGACGTATTAGAGCCACGCTGCATACTGCCATGCCGCTATATTATGGTTGTAGCACAACGTCGCCTCACAAAATAGCTGATTTTTGCTGCTTTGTTTCGTATGGTGAAGGTAAGTCTCCAGTGCTCTACACTGGAGACTTATTAAATGAAAATGCCTCGTTTCCTGACAAAAATAATTGGACCAGACACTATTACTACCTATGAAATCATTCAATAAGAAAAAAAGTCGAATTACTTACAATTAAAGAGAGAGAAAGTTTCCGAAAGTTTTATACGTCCACAACTAGCAATAAGCTTTAAGCTTTTCTTAAATTTATTCTTAATCGCAATTCGAAATGCAATCTTGCAAGTTCTTATCAAGTATTTATCTAGATAATTTACATAAGCTTTAGTTACATTTACTATTGGTTTTAAGGATTGTATTTTAAATATATCGAATGGAAAAAATAACTAAAATTATCAAGTTTAATTTTATTATTTTTTTACTTACATCGATAGCTGAACTGACATTAAAAAAAATAAACATATAAATAAAATTGAAGTGTATGTTTATAATATTGAAATATCTGACTTCTAATATCCTCAGGGGGTCATTTGCAAGTTACTAAGATAAATAAAAAAAAATTGTAATATATGACTGGACCGATTGTGATAAAACTTTACTCGGTTATATTTTATTTGAAAACTTGAAGTTTTTTTTTGATAAAATAAACGCGCTTTGATTATCTTACGAGTAAATCTAAATACCGCCACATTAATAGATTCTATCCAGGTGAACTCGTGTAGGATCTTTATGAAGAATCATATAAATAATCTTAGTGTATTTATAGGTTTCCTAACTAAAACCGATTTTAGACAGACTTTTTTTTTATATATTATGAACAAATTGAAACATGAGACATGTATTTTGACAATTGAGTCTGTATAATTTTTATATCATATTTTGTTATATGTGGTAGAGCCATACTGCAGCTATATTAGTAGTATAGTTGTAACACGAATAGGTCGGCTCAACCGGGGAAGAACCACGCTTTCACAGAATACCAGCGTAAAATAGCAGCTTAACACTGCTGTGTTTCGTATAATGAGTGTAGAGAACCGGAGACCCTTTTTACTGGAAAAGAGGCATTTCATCTTACTCCTCACGGTTGACAACGCATCTGCATTTTGATTCGCAAACAAAAAAACAGGATAAATGTAGATGTCTATGGGCCACAGCAACCACTTATTGTCAGGTGGACTGTGTGTTTGTTTGTCAACCTATCCTATAAAAAAAATCATAACGCAGTCCAAAGTGACATCGTCATTTATATTTGTAGGCTAAATGCATTTGTACTTAACAGTACGTATAACTAACTTAATAAGAAAGTTTTGGTGGATACAGCCACCGAAGTATGTGGTGTAAGTAAGAGAACGAATGAAAGGAAAAGTAGTACGTTGTGGTGGGAGGATGAGGTACAGATGGAAGTTGAAGCAAAGAAGAGAGCATGGCTAGATTTACTAGCAACCAAAGTTGGTCATTCTGGCGGTAAGAATGATGAGATTGAAAGAAAAAAGGCAGACTTTAGACGTATATATAAGAAAGTAAAAGAAGTTGTTGAAAGGAGAAAGCAAGAAAGAATAGATAAGAATGATAGAAGGATATCTGATAACTTCCAGCCAAATATTAAAATGTTCTGGAAGCTCGTAAGAACTGCCAGGGGAAATTAAAAACAGCCTAGAATGAATGCTATACGAGACGAGAATAACTGCATGCTGAATGATGAAGTTCTGAATTTAAAGAGATGGAAGGAGTACTTTGAAAGCGTGTTTAAGAGTGAAGAGTAGTCTGAAGTAAGTGAAATAGAAATTCCAGAAGAAGTGGAGAGAGGTAGGGAGATAAGTGTAGATGAAATAATGAAAGCAATGAAAAGCATGAAAGCCGGTAAGGCAGCCGGATATGATAGAGTATCACTCGAAATGCTAAGGGCTGGAGAGGGTGTAGTTGCAGGCCTGCTGTACACCTTGTTTAATTTATGTTGGGAACTTAAGCGGGTACCGGAAGACTGGTGCAAAGCCGTTATAGTCCCAATATCTAAGGGAAAGGGGTCGCAGCAGGACTGTAAAAACTACCGTGTTAATTAAAAGAGTTATGGAAGAAGCTGATGGATAAATTTGGGATGTGCAAGCTGGATTTAGAAAGGGAATGGGGTGTACGGATCAAGTCTTTTCCATGCGCATGATTACGGAGGAATTTTTGGCTAAAAACCAGAAAGTGTTTTGTGCGTTCATGGACTTGGAAAAAGCTTATGACAGAGTGGACAGGAACGTGTTATGGCAAATATTGACCTCATTTGGGTTGAGCGCTGGTTTCATACAGGCATTAAAGTCTCTTTATAGGGACTCTATTGTTTGTGTCAGGATCAACGGGGTCTACTCGGACTGGTTTGGCATTCAAAAAGGTGTCAGACAGGGCTGTGTAGCTTCTCCGTGGCTGTTTAACCTATTTATGGACAGCTGTTTGCAAACTTTGAAAGTTGAAGAATGTAGGTTGAGAATGGGTGAGTTAACCGTCAAATGCCTTTTGTACGCCGATGATCAAGTCATATTTACATCGTCGCCAGCCGAGTTGCAAATGATGGGTACTTTAATGAACTGGTCATTAAAAGAAAGGGAAATGAAAGTGAACGCAAGTAAGACGAAAGTGATGGTTTTTGAAACAGATGAAAGTAAAACGTTATGTGAAATAAGAATAGAAGGGGAGTTGATTGAGCAAGTGGATGAGTTTGTATATTTGGGATGTTTACTTAGCAGGGATGGTAGATATGATAAGGATATAGAACGACGAGTGAACGCAGGAAATAGAGTTAATAGAGCTCTACACGCTATTATGAAGAGTCAGAATATGTCAAAGAAGGCACGTATGGTAATTCATATTGCTGTATTAGTCCCTACTTTAGTGTAGGGTAGTGAAAGTTCGGTCTGGCAAAAGAAGCAAGAAGAAGGCTGTAGAAATGCGGTCATCAAGGAGTATGCTAGGGCTGAATCTGAATGACAGGGTGAGAAATAGTGTGATAAGAGAAAAGTGTGGTTTGCAAGATGACGTTGTGACCAGGATTAAAAAAGGAATGCTTCGGTGGTTTGGTCACGTAGAAAGAATGAATGAGGAAAGAGTGACAAAGCAAATTTATGTTTCAGAATTGAACAGCAAAGTCGGGAAAGGACGCCCTAGACGAAGATTTATCAACCAAATCGTCGATACATTTAAAATGAGACAGATTAGGAGTGCCCTTAACCGACGAGCGTGTATGCGTAGATATATGGATGTAAAGGAGGGCAGAGAGGTGTGTCAGAATCGCGCCAAATGGAAGTCCGTAGTCTCTGCCTACCCCTATGGGTGACAGGCGTGAGTGTTTGTGTGAATACGTATAAAAATTGTCATCTGCAGTAATGGCGGAGTTAGCAACGACACGCACATGAAATACGAGAGTTTTATGTCGTGTCTTTAATTTAAAAGCACCTTTGTGTATATCTGTCAACCTCGTCTGGCATAATAAATGATTTGAAAGAGAACTTCTGTTAATATTATTCGCACAGAAGTTTGCCTCTCTTAAGGGAAAAACTTTATTGCGTATGAAATAAAATCAGTTAGAAATTCGACTTTTGTCGTTATAACTCAATGGCAATAAAATCTTTGAAATAATTACTTATGGTTCATAGTCATCATCACCCGTATAGTGGCGTAGTAAGAATAAAAATATATCCACTACGCCATATCGTACCGTGGGTGTCGTAAGAAGCGACAGAGGAAAAATAACACAGGAGAGCGATAGCAGCATCTTCCTCATAACAGGTTAAAATTACAAATAAACTGCATTTGCCAATTTGCCAGACAAGGATGGAAACTATCTGCTGTGCTACTAGCACTTCGTGGTGTGAGAGTATAATATTTTTTTAATCGACAGATCTCGAGATCTCGATCTCGACAGGTCCGAATTCTTGAGTTAGTTTCGCTTATAAAGTAAAATCTGGATCATTGGCGGTCCACCACTGTGCGATTTAGAAAAATTTACCTTTTTCGCACAACTACCACCAGAGATTTTTCCGGACAGATACGACTTAGGGATCATCAAGAAAAGAATCTATTCTTTTTTAAAAGGCCGGCAACGCATCTGCAATCCCTCTGGTATTAAAGTTGTTTATAGGCGGCGGTAGTCACCACCAAGTGAGCCGCATGCTCGTTTACCCCTCTGCTATTATATTTTTACATTTTCTCTATCGTTCACCAAATAAAATCACGTTGACATAGTACATATTTATTATGTATCTTCTAGAACTTACCAGCTACTTTAAATTTAGCTAATTTTATTTATGGTTAAATTTTATGGTGTTATGGACCTCTTCGAAACAATAGCATCCAGATGTTTCTTACGTAAGATATCAGTTAACGTAGTGAACAGCTTGTAACAAACATTATACGATTCTTTTCATTCAAATTTAAATTTATATTAACAATATTTAAGAAGCCATTATTTACAACCTTCTAGGCTCTAACTGTAACGGTAACAATCTTCTAATCACCAATCTCCTATATAAATAATTATTTGGACATCATATTGCGTTATATTAGTAAATTTTGTACGTTAAATTATATACACGACCTAGAGGTTTTAATTCTCGAATTCAAAGTTCTCGACAGTTCGCTAGAGTTACGAAAAGTGTTTCTCAAAATGTCTACACGCGCATTATTTAGTCTTCGTCACACTTTTCTGTGCAAGTTGCAGGTTCTGAACAAGCTTTTATTTTTATCTGTTAATGTGGGGCCGATAAATTCAAAGATTTTTATTTATGGTTTACTGCCATTGTAGGATTTTGGCATTTATTCTCGAAGATTGAAATTCTTCAAAACTTTACTACATCTACAGTAGCGACATTTCGAAAGCCATTAATAAATACATTGAATGGATACTTTTAAACATTATTATATTAATTATTAGTAGAACCGCAAAATAATAAAAAAAATAGTACGTAGAACTCTTTATTCGGTACGGGAGTCTGTCAAATCATTATTTATATTTCTGTATACCATTATCTGATTTAAAATTGTAGTTATTACTTCAACTTTTTACACTTATTATTTACACCGGCTCGCAAATACAATACGAATATACATAGTATTTTCGAACTAGTATTTTAAAACCGATACCATAACTTAAATTTCGTAACATAATTTGATTTTCAATTTCTGCTGTAGTCGAACACCAAACACCAATTGAATATAATATGATAAAATGTTTTTTTTTGGTAAAATAGACATGCAATAATAAAATTATTTGTATGATATGAATGCAATTACTATATAAAAATAAAACTTAACTGCCAATAAATGACTTAGAAAATTAATTATCTCCATATTTGGCAGCCGCTGTCTTAAAAGTGATATCTCATCCGGAACCAGAACCAGAACAGTAAAGAAGAGTAGAAGCTTCTCAGAACTTAATTGAAGAACTAAACCAAAATTTGGAACTCGTTTTTTCAAACCCTGCTTGCAGTCTTTCTCTTGTGATACAGAAAAATCTATGAAAACAAAATACTCGATACAATACCGTATTATTTTATAAGTTTAATTTTAATTCTTGTTGCGCCGATATTTTCACAACAGATTAATTAAAGACGCATAGCACGTTAGCTCCTAATATGGCGAGTACCACGAGTCTAGTTGTCGACGTCGATTTAAATGTGCCTTTCGGGAGTATTCTTCGACCGCTGAGGTGGGGTGAGCTGATAGAGCTTCCTTTGCCGAGTATATCTTGTCCGGTATAGTGTCTTAGTACTTCGAGCTCGTATACTCGATTTTGATCACAAGCTTACGCCAATTGACGTGCTCGTCGGTTGGAGTAAGCTCTTGTCATCATCCATCTTCAGAACAGCCTTAGTCGATGGTAGTGTAAGTCATGTTTGAGACATCTTAGAATGTAGTAGTACGGATATTCTAACCTTTATATTATTAACGTTAGATTTCCAACCAATGTGCTTAATAACTAGATCGCCATCGGTTATAACAGAGGCCGATATTTAGTGTAGCCGAGATGTCAGCTGTTTAAATAGATCTGCGCGGTAGTAGGTACACCTACGCATTGTCTATGAGTGCTAATCTACAAACGGGCGCTTCTACATTAACTAAATTCGGAGTGTCGACCTGAACGCAATCTGAAGACGTTTTGTAGATGATCGTCAACCTATCATTTGCTACTTGAGATTGCTTTTGTAAGACAGATCGATGATGACAGACTGACATTGACTAGAATGATGAGGCATATTTTAGTAATCTGTTTGTTATTAATAGAGTATTGAATTTTATCTACCTATATGATTGGACATCTCTATACGCGCGGTACTAAATGCTATAATACAATTAATATAACTACTTAATTTGTCGAAGGAAGACAGTCAAAACTGAGCAACCACATTAATTTGTTTGTATCAAAACAAAATTTATAAAGTTTTTGACTCTTGTTATTTCTGCGTTCAAATATTACTGCGCAATGTAGTTTACTGTAAATGTCTATAGCGAATGTATTTACCACGTGTTCAATTGTATTTTAAGTATGCGTTTATACTATTCATAATGTTTGTAGAAAACCAAAAAGCTTTCATAAATCTCGTATAAATCCAGACTATTCAAACAGAACACATACTTAACCCTAAGATAACTAATCTGCTTATTCCTATTACTATAGCTCTAAGATGCTTACAAACTTTTCCGTTCTTATTTAAGTGACATTTACGATGGCTCAGCAACGACGTTAAAAGGCCCTTCATTATTATTAAACGAGAAGAAAGTAAACTTGGACAGTAACAATGAGGTATCTAATTTATTACAATTGGTTCAGGAAAGGAAACTGTTAAATGACTGTTTTGTTCATTTTGCGAACTTTTAATTTGTTGCCTTATATCTTATAACAAGTAATTTATTAACTAAATTATTGTCCTCATAAAAATTAGAAATTAAATAAAATTTTCCAATCAAACACAGCCTTATTAAAGAAGTCGTAAATCTCTAACCAGCTGCGTTTTTTTAGATTATAATGAAATAGTAAATCTACAGCTATACCGCAATAAATATAGTCAATCTATACATATAATAAATCTGTAGAAAAATCGTATCTGTAATTGTAATATACTGTCGTAGAGACAAGCCTAAATAAAGGGACTAAATGGAGGGCACTGAATGTAAATTTATGGTTTTTAGAATTTTTCCCTCTTTGTCTGTCTGTGTAATACCGATTCACGCAAAAACTACTAGACCGATTTCCGTTAAATTTTATCCGTAGGTAGTTAGTAACCCGGGGCAACTTATAGGCTGCTTTTCTGAATACGGTAATTAAAAAAGAAGATTTTCTTCCTACAAATGTTAATTTTTATTACACATGATTGTGTTAGTTAAAAGGAGGGATGACGGGCGTTTTTTTTTTTTAAATAAATATTATATTTGTATATGAAGTTTAAAATTAGTTTTAACCTTGCATAATAATTTTAAACTCATCTTACGATATACGTCTTATTTATCGAAACAGCGCCTAGCTAGCGCTATCATCAAATGAAAAAAGCCTATATTTTGCCTTCAATAACTAATAAATTAAATAATATAAATAACTTACGTTTATATGATTAAATTATTAGATTTATAAAATTATTTAAAAATCCTAACGTCAATTCGTCGTTTTATTCGTCGAAACGTTATTTCATTTCAAAAGTGTAATAATTAAAATTAAAAAAATAATAGATAATCAAACGAAATGAAAATTAATATTTCTTAAAACTAAAAAAAAACATAAATTTTCATAAGTTTGATACTATATATGTATGTAAACTGATTAAACCTGGTCTGCCTGCAATTATTGCAATTAAATAATTATTTCGTGAAATGTTGTTATTTCATGATATTTGTTGACTATGTCATAGACATGGCTTATTATTATAGCTTAACTAATCAATGAATACAGATCGTTTAAAGATATTAATAACAAAACACAACATTGCTATTTCATTAATATGGTCATATCGTCAAATAGTTTTTCGCCGCTATCGGCGCTGATAGCGTGTTTTTATAACAGAAACAGATTTTTGACAGAATCAACATCACTTTATGCCTTTTTTATAGTCCATATCTGATATTACTAGATAGTATTGTGTTGACTTTCATAGTATTAATGTAATATAGCGCCCTCTACTTTTTGTGAAATAAACTAATGATAAGTAACTACTAAAATTAAATTTAGAATGTTACTGAATTCGTGCAGCATCAAAAATTGTCACACTTAAAAATATTTAGACGGGTAGCCATTATTAGGATGATTTACCACAATTACCACGTTTGCTGAATTGGAAAGTTTTGCAATTTAAGATCGTACTGACCCAAGTTAGTTGCCTCCTAGTGAGAGTTTGGAGCACTGCCCTCACGTTGTTGTATTTTCTACCCTCATAACCATAGAGAATCCTTAATTTAGGAGAGTACTAAAATAAGAAGGGTCTTGGACGAAATGGTATGTTTCCAGATGTTGGGTCTCTGGTTATCGTTACTCATCGTACGTGATACAGCAGCGTTATACTATTTACCTGTATTTTGGTATTCTGTGAGAGCGGGGTATTTCGCATCTTAGGCACATGTTTACCAGGAGTTTGCAGTATCATGGAACAACCACATTCAAATTAATAAACAGATGTTATTTTGTCGTCTCGTTTAAAAACAGAGCCCAATATTTGTGAAAAAAAAAAGGATTAAACATTGATATGTTTATTTATTTTAAAGCGACAACAGTATACATTTACAGATCTAAGCTTAAATAAGATATATCTTTGTAAACAAAAATTACAACTATTGTCAGCATTCATATACACAATATGGGTTGACTGATAGAGATTGCCTCAAGGCATTAAGTCCGCCTCCGTCCGTAAATAAATAAATAAAATATTAGAAATGAAGTAAAACATAAAATAAAACGAACTATCGACACATCTGTATTATTCTACTAAATCTTAAGAAGAAAATATAAAGTTTATAGTAAGTGTATCTAATAATATTTTTCATTATGGGTTCCCATATATTTGTGCAATGGGAGACTAAAAATCGAGGTGTTTTTATCTTAGTAAATTGGTTTTGACTATTATTTTGACTTACGATTTTAAATTCGACTGCATTTTGTTCTTGTAAGTGTATAACTTTGATAGAAAGAGTATACTTTACTGTGATATAAAATAAATTTCAATTAATATAATTATCATTAGGGATCTTATGCTCATTAAACTCGGATTATATATTTTTTAAATAATCAAATTTAATATCCTTCATAAGCAAACGAGTTAATTCGTTTCTCAACATAACCTTGCATTTTGAGAAACATGTAATTATTATCATAGACAATTCCTTGAAGTTATTATATATACGATTTAAAAAAAATATTTTGGAGATAAACAAATAAATTCAAACAGCTTCCACTGCTCCCTCTCTTGTATTTATGAGAGTGGGAGATGCGGAAGCTTACAAACTTAATTTTTATACAACACCGTTAACCCTAGTTCAATGCCTACCGATAACACTGTACGTTGAAGGCATATGTATATTGTGAGATCATACATATGTCTGAAAAATAAAAATTTCGACTAACCCATTCGGAATAATTAGAAAACCTGTATCCACCAGTGCTTAAGAGAGAATGGTATAGCAATTACATTTAAGAAGTAATTTGAAACGTTCTAATACTATAAAAATTATGTAATTATTTACTCGTGGCATTGTGGACGAGGTGTAATTATATTTAATGTAGGGTACAGAAATAGCAATAAGCCGCATTGGACCAAATTAACATATGAAATACAACAAATATTTTATATTGTGCCACTTATTTCAATATACCTCTGCGGGTATATACAGTACTGGTCAAATATTCTATCTCATTTCATATTTATGTGAATATATTTATAAGGTACTCTACCTAACTAAACAAAAAAAACCATTAAGAGTTATTCCCCCTCCTCTTATGTCCGTAAATTCTTCACTTGTACACATGAACCACTCTCAAATAAGAAAGGATTTGTCTTACATTAATTTCATTTTATATTTTGTATAAAACTTAAGTTAAGCCTGTATACGATCCTCGTCTAATTTCTAAAAGGGTTTTGAGGTTGAGGATTCGTCCGTTGCGCTGCCTCAATGCTTTTTAGTTGGTGGCCTTTACATATCTTTGAATATTTTTCGATATTATTAGGTATGCAGGTTCACTAACGATTTTTTTTTTCACCACCGAGCACATGATAAATTAGTAGGTACTTATAATTGCAATTGAAAATTTAAGTAGTGCCGGTGGAGGCCGACTTAAGGTTACTCATATTCTATAAAATTATCAGTGCTGAACAATATTGTCTTATCGGGATGGGGTCTTGTCTTAGTTACCACGCTTGGCAGGTGGGTTGGTAACCGAAGTATTTTAATATTTAGTTTTTATGAGGAAGACGCAGCCGCCTATCCCCTCGCTTGTTTACCGTTGTCGCCCGTCACGACATCCGCGGAACGATAAGTGGTAGTGGATATTCTTACACCGGCACTATGTTTCTATACTTAATTACAACAAATCGTTTAATATCTACTGAGTAACTGTAAATATAATGCGACAGTAATATCTGAAGGTTGTTTCTCTAACTATCCTTTTCATACATTATTCACAACTTTTCCACAAACTTTATGAACAACAAGAAACTATCAATTTTTCCCGTCGTATACATTTGATTGATGACGCGAACTTGTTACTTCGGAATAAATCGATTATTATTATTTGTCGAGTAATTTAATAAACCTGGTGAAGTGAAAATTTCTTACCTTTAAGGATATAATATAATTTTTTACGTGGTAGAGCCATGCTGCAGCTATATTAGTAGTATAGTTGTAGCACGAATGGGTCGGCTCGACTGGGGAAGGATCACGCTCTCATAGAATACCAGCGTAAAATAGCAGCTTAACACTGCTGTGTTTCGTATGGTGAGTGTTGAGAACCGGAGACCCTTTTTACTGGAAATGAGGAATTCCATCTTAATCCTTCACGGGTGACAACGCATCTGCATTTTTATTTGTAATAGAGGATTGATGTAGATGTCTATGGGCCACAGCAACCACTTACCATCAGGTGGACTGTGTGCTTGTTTGTCACCCTATCCTATAAAAAAATTATCGAAAAATACTTATTTATCAGAAAATGATAAAAATACAATAAAAATCATTTCTAAATGAATATTATTAAAAACAAAAACCCGACTGTAGAGAAAACTTATTAAGCTTTACGAGTGCCATATTGGTGTTATACTACTTTTACCCTAAGTCCGATTAAGTTGTTAATGCCAGCTGGCTAACATCACTTTTACGAGTATCACAGAAAATATAGAGGACGCTGATAATTTTATGTTAACTTTTTTATACATAGGATGATAAACGAGCACATATTCCTCTTGATGGTATGTGGATACTGTAGCTCATAGACATCTACATTTATTCTCAGTTAAGAACCAAAATGCAGATGCGTTGTTACCCCTAAGGTCTAAGAAGGAATGCTTCGTTCCTAGTAAAAAGGGTCTCCGGGTCTCTACATTCACTATACGAAATACAGCAGCATTAAGCTGCTATTTTACGCTTTTATTCTGTGATAGCGTAGTCCTACCCTGGTTGACCTGACTCATTCGTGCTACAACCGTAATATAGCTGCAGCGTGGCGCTACCACGTTCAAAACTTACTAACTTACTGTGTTTTATAACGTAAAATCGCTACTGGGAAATATTCCTTTGGTTAATATACTGTCGAGGGTAACCTGCCTTCATATATTTACGTTCTAATGGCTAAATACTCAAACGCTGCTCAATTTTAAGATGTCATTAATTCTCGTGGCGTCACTGTCACTTTGACTTAAAGTGATAGAGACATCACGAGACTTTACGGCATCTTAAAATTGAGTATCGTTTCAGTATTTGGGCATAAGACTTGGCACAGATTTCTTAACTCAGTGACTGATAATAGGGAGCAGGGCGTTATTATTAGTAAATCATTCAAAACCGTTTCCTAGCTGGAAATCTTGGAAAACTTACTTTTGTTCAGCGGTAGACAGAAAGTCTTCGACGTCTTAAGTTTGCTGGGCGCAAAATATCTTTAATTTCTGAAAGAGTTATGCTACCATGATTCCGCAGCACTGCTCTACTGCGAACTGACGGTTTTAATATATTATATTTCTTTTAAACAATAATGCCTCGTTTCCAGTAAAACGGGTCTCCGGTTCTCTACACTCGCCTTACGAAACACAACAACGTTAAGCTGCTATTTTACGCTGGTATTCTGTGAGAGCGTGCTCCTTCCCTGATCGAGCCGACCTATTCGAACTACTATACCAAAATAATATAGCTGCAGCATGGATCTACCACGTAGTAAATGGTAAATATGAAAATCTCATCCGACTTATGTTCGGCACACATATCAAGTTATTATTATGATATAAGTAGGTAAATATAGTCAAAAATAGATAAATAATTGGTTATGTCAAAATGGTCAAAAAACTTTACAGTGATCTGTAAATTATAAAACTTAGAAAATTTATTTCTAAGTAGTTATTTCACCATTGTACAAACATTGGCATGTAGTCTAATACTTAAAGACAAATTCGGCAGCGTTATCTAGGGGGGAGGGGGATAGGTTAATGTTAAGAGCCTATATTTCTTAAATACAAAATACCATTTAGCTGCACACATTAGCTCAGTATTAATACAAGTGCAAGCAGGTGAAGGAAAACTTTATAAAAACATAATATTTAGATTTATTATGCATGAGGATAACGATGAAAGTTCTGCGGTCTAGGAAAGACGAAGAGCTTAAACTTCTTAAGAGATGAACACTACTAAAACTACACGAAGCAACTTTCTTAAGTACTTAAAATTATTAGAATTTTTTACATTTTAACCAATTGGTTTTAAAGTATAAAATGTGTTTTTTTTCCAAGGGGAAACCAGTACTATTTACTTCGCGTCAGCAAGGACGTTTTAGGGTGATCTTGTATCGATTAAAACCTTTTAGTGTTCCACCTTGGCTGCGTATCACCAAATCGCCAAAAAGTCTTACATTAAATAAATCAGTAATAGAAAGAGTTAAGTTCCAAATATACCGTGCAGTTATTCACTCGCGGTGGTACATGGGGCTTAGGCGTCCAAAGACACCATGTCATAGCTTGACTTAGCTAACTTCAGCCAATATGTTCAGCTGAGCATTTCTGGCAACTAATACGAATTTACTCATTGAAGAAGTTCATGTACACTAAACGTACTTTCATTAAAGTAGGCAATATGATGATGATGCTATTTTTGTCCTTACGCAAAAAAAGTTTTATAGACAGTGAGAAACAGAAATTATTTTAACTCAATTATATTGGTTGTGTTATATTACATAATTATTATATCTGCAACAATATACTCGTATTATAAATATAGATGCTAAATAATTACTGCGTTGATTGCCGCTATTAGGAAAACGGAGAGCTTTTATAGCTTCAATAATTAGCGGCCATAATTGTTCGTTTAATAACAGTAAATGAGACATCAAGTACAAGGAAATAAGCGTAACTGAAGAGTATATCTGGAGAATATAATAATAAATCCATGCCATGAATCATATAAACAATGTTCTTATGTTCTTGATATAATTTTGAAGCCGTAGTTAGAGCCACGCTGCAACGATTTATAGCTGTAGCACGAATGGATCGGCTTGGCCAAAGAACCACGCTCGCACAGAATACCAGCGTGAAAGGACAACATAATGCTGCTGCGTGTTGTATGGGGAGTGACGAGGACCGGAGACTCTTTATAGGTCCAACGAGTTAGTCCATTTTAGTCTACAGGTATAGCAACGCATCTGAGTGTTGATTTACAATCGAGAAGGTGTCTATGAACCACAAAATGAAATAGAATAATTTGTAATCTATGCAGATTACAAATAATACTTATTAATATCAAATATTTATGTTTTATTAATAGTTCAAAAAAGCCTCTGTCTTGGGAAGAACTAGCAAGAAATCCGCAAAAAGGGCGCACGCCTGTTGCATGGACTCGGTTTGAATCACTCCAGCCGGTGTTGCAATGACTTTAGCTCTGGTATGGCTGCTGAAGTTAGATATAAATTTTAGCCTACTTGAAATATTAGTCATACATGTGTTTTTATAAATATAAATGAAATTGAAGTGTTTCATTGAGCTGTGGGGAGAATTTACATGACATTAAACACAAATAACGATTTTAAAATGTTTGTCTGCAAGTCTGGGGTCTATTAAAAGAACCTTCAATTCAAAAATATTTGATAAAAATAAAACAAAGTGTTGATTTTAACTGATACACTTGTCATAACTCTAGGTATGTCAATCGTAAAAAAAAAGGTTGGGGAGAATTATTTATAGTCTGTATTGAATAAAAAATCATCATCATCATCATTATTACAGCCCATCAAAAGTCCACCGCTGAACATAGACCTCCCCCAAGGCCTGGATCAATCGCCTTCCTGCGTCTCTTTCTAGGTCTTCACTCCATATAAGACCGGTACGAGGCTGCCACTCGATCACCTTTCTGCTTTTATCATAATATTTGACGTATTAGAGCCACGCTGCATACTGCTACGCCGCTATATTATGGTTGTAGCACAACGTCGCCTCAACTGGGATGGGACCACACTCTCACAGAATACCAGTGTAAAATAGCTGATTTATGCTGCTTTGTTTCGTATGGTGAAGATAAGTCTCCAGTGCTTCTACACTGGAGACTTATTAAATGAAAATGCCTCGTTTCCTGACAAAAATAATTGGACCAGACACTCTTACTACCTATGAAATCATTCAATAAGAAAAAAAGTCGAATTACTTACAATTAAAGAGAGAGAAAGTTTCCGAAAGTTTTATACGTCCACAACTTGCAATAATCTTTAAGCTTTTCTTAAATTTATTCTTAATCGCAATTCGAAATGCAATCTTGCAAGTTCTTATCAAGTATTTATCTAGATAATTTACATAAGCTTTAGTTACATTTACTATTCGTTTTAAGGATTGTATTTTAAATATATCGAATGGAAAAAATAACTAATATTATCAAGTTTAATTTTATTACTTTTTTACTTACATCGATAGATGAACTGATTATCATTAAAAAAATAAACATATAAATAAAATTGAAGTGTATGTCTGTAATATTGAAATATCTGACTTCTAACATTCTCAGGGGGTCCTTTGCAAGTTACTAAGATAAATAAAAAAAAATTGTAATATATGACTGGACCGATTGTGATAAAACTTTACTCGGTTATATTTTATCCGAAAACTTGAAGTTTTTTTTTTTGAAAGTATGATATAATAAACGCGCTTTGATCATCTTACGAGTAAATCTAAATACCGTCACATTAATAGATTCTATCCAGGTGAACTCGTGTAGGATCTTTATAAAGAATCATATAAATAATCTTAGTGTAATATAGGTTTCCTAACTAAAACCGATTTTAGACGGACTTTTTTTAATATATTATGAACGAATTGAAACATGAGACATGTATTTTGACAATTGAGTCTGCATAATTTTTATATCATATTTTGTTATACGTGGTAGAGCCATACTGCAGCTATATTAGTAGTATAGTTGTAGCACGAATGGGTCGGCTCCACCGGGGAAGGACCACGCTCTCACAGAATACCAGCGTAAAATAGCAGCTTAACACTGCTGTGTTTCGTATGGTGACTGTAGAGAACCGGAGACCCTTTTTACTGGAAAAGAGGCATTATGTCTTAGTCCTCACGGTTGACAACGCATCTGCATTTTGATTCGCAAACAAAAAAGCAGGATAAATGAAGATATATCCAATAAAAAAAATCATAACGCAGTGCAAAGTGACATCGTCATTTATGTTTGTAGGCTAAATGCATTTGTACTTAACAGTACGTATAACTAACTTAATAAGAAAGTTTTGGTGGATACAGCCACCGAAGTATGTGGTATAAGTAAGAAAACGAATGAAAGGAAAAGTAATACGTTGTGGTGGGATGATTAGGTACGGACGGAAGTTGAAGCAAAGATGAGAGCATGGCTAGATTTACTAGCAACCAAAGCTGGTGGTATGAATGATGAGATTGAATGAAAAAAGGCAGACTTTAGACGTATAAATAAGAGAGTAAAAGAAGTTGTTGAAAGGGAAAAGCAAGAAAGGATAGATAAGAATGATAGAAGGATATCTGATAACTTCCAGCCAAATATTAAAATGTTCTGGAAGCTCGTAAGAACTGCAAGGGGAAATTAAAAACAGCCCAGAATGAATGATATACGAGACGAGAATGGCTGCATGCTGAATGATAAAGTTTCGAATTTAAAGAGATGGAAGGAGTACTTTGAAAGCGTGTTTAAGAGTGAAGAGTCGTCTGAAGTAAGTGAAATAGAAATTCCAGAAGAGGTGGAGAGAAGTAGGGAGATAAGTGTAGATGAAATAATGAAAGCAATGAAAAGCATAAAAGCCGGTAAGACAGCCGGATATGATAGAGTATCACTCGAAATGCTAAGGGCTGGAGAGGGTGTAGTTGCATGCCTGCTGTACACCTTGTTAAATTTATGTTGGGAACTTAAGCGGGTACCGGAAGACTGGTGCAAAGCCATTATAGTCCCAATATCTAAGGGAAAGTGGTCGCAGCAGAACTGTGAAAACTACCGTGGTATCAGCTTGCTTAGCATTGTGGGTAAACTGTATGCTAAGGTGCTAATTGAAAGAGTTATAGAAGAAATTGATGGATAAATTTGGGATGTGCAAGCTGGATTTAGAAAGGGAATGGGGTGTACGGATCAAGTCTTTTCCATGCGCATGATTACGGAAGAATTTTTGGCTAAAAACCAGAAAGTGCTTTGTGCGTTCATGGACTTGGAAAAAGCTTATGACAGAGTGGACAGGAACGTGTTATGGCAAATACTGACCTCATTTGGGTTGAGCGCTGGTTTGATACAGGCATTAAAGTCTCTTTGTAGGCACTCTAGTGCTTGTGTCAGGATCAACGAGGTCTACTCGGACTGGTTTGGCATTCAAAAAGGTGTCAGACAGGGCTGTCTAGCTTCTCCGTGGATGTTTAACCTATTTATGGACAGCTGTTTGCAAACTTTGAAAGTTGAAGAATGTGGGTTGAGAATGGGTGAATTAACCGTCAAATGCCTTTTGTACGCCGATGATCAAGTCATATTTGCATCGTCGGCAGCCGAGTTGCAAATGATGGTTACTTTAATGAACTGGTCATTAAAAGAAAGGGGTATGAAAGTGAACGCAAGTAAGACGAAAGTGATGATTTTTAAAAGGAAAGAAAGTGAAACGTTATGTGAAATAAGAATAAAAGGGGAATTGATTGAGCAAGTGGATGAGTTTGTATATTTGGAATGTTTATTTAGCAGGGATGGTAGGTGGTATGATAAGGGTATAGAACGACGAGTGAACGCAGGAAATAGAGTTAATGGGGCTCTACACGCTATTATGAAAAGTCAGAATGTGTCAAAAAAGGCACGTATGGCAATTCATAATGCTGTATTAGTCCCTACTTTAAAGTATGGTAGTGAAAGTTGGGTCTGGCAGATGAAGCAAGAAAAAGGCTGTAGAAATGCGGTCATAAAGGAGTATGCTAGGGCTGAATCTGAATGACAGGGTGAGAAATAGTGTGATAAGAGAAAAGTGTGGTTTGCAAGATGACGTTGTAACCAGGATTAAAAAGGAATGCTTCGGTGCATTGGTCACGTAGAAAGAATGAACGAGGAAAGAGTGACAAAGCAAATTTATGTTTCAGAAGTGAACGGCAAAGTCCTAGACGAAGATTTATCGACCAACTCCGACGACTTAACCGACGAGCGTGTATGCGTAGATATATAGATGTAAAGGAGGGGAGAGAGGTGTGTCAAGATCGCGCCAAATGGAAGTCCGTAGTCTCTGCCTACCCCTCTGGGTGACAGGCGGTGGTGTTTGTGTGAGTACGTATAAAAATTGTCATCAGCAGTAATGGCGGATTTAACAACGACACGCACATGAAATGCGAGAGTTTTATGTCGTGTCTTTAATTTAAAAGCACCTTTGTGTATACTCGTGTCTGCCAACCTCGTCTGGTATAATAAATGATTTGAAAGAGAACTTCTGTTAAAAAAATTTCGCACAGAAGTTTGCCTCTCTTAAGGAAAAAACTTTATTGCGTATGAAATAAAATCAGTTAGAAATTCGACTTTTGTCGTTATAACTCAATGACAATGAAATCTTGAAATAATTACTTATGTTTCATAGTCATCATTACCCGTATAGTGGCGTAGTAAGAATAAAAATATATCCACTACACCATATCGTACCGTGGGTGTCGTAAGACACGACAGAGGAAAAATAATACAGGAGAGCGATAGCAGCATCTTCCTGATAACAGGTTAAAATTACAAATAAACTGCAGTTGCCAATCTGCCAGACAAGGATGGCAACTATGGTAAAAATATATATGCGATCTGCTGTGCTACTAGCACTTCGTGGTGTGAGAGTATAATATTTTTAAATCGACAGATCTCGATATATTCGTCCGAATTCTTGAGTTAGTTTCGCTTATAAAGTAAAATCTGGATCATTGGCGGTCCACCACTGTGCGATTTAGAAGAATTTTCGCACCTTTTTCGCACAACTACCACCAGAGATTTTTCTGGACAGATACGACTTAGGGATTATCAAGAATAGAGTCTATTCTTTTTTAAAAGGCCTGCAACGCATCTGCAATCCCCCTGCTATTAAAGTTGTTTATAGGCGGCGGTGGTCACCACCAAGTGAGCCGCATGCTCGTTTACCCCTCTGCTATAAAAAAGTTATATTTTTACATTTTCTCTATCGTTCACTAAATAAAATCACGTTGACATAGTACATATTTATTATGTATCTTCTAGAACTTACCAGCTACTTTAAATTTAGCTAATTTTATTTATGGTTAAATTTTATGGTGTTATGGACCTCTTCGAAACAATAGCATCCAGATGTTTCTTACGTAAGATATCAGTTAACGTAGTGAACAGCTTGTAACAAACATTATACGATTCTTTTCATTCAAATTTAAATTTATATTAACAATATTTAAGAAGCCATTATTAACAACCTTCTAGGCTCTAACTGTAACGGTAACAATCTTCTAATCACCAATCTTCTATTGAAATAATTATTTAGACATCATATTGCGTTATATTAGTAAATTTTGTACGTTAAATTATATACATGACCTAGAGGTTTAAATTCTCGAATTTAAAGTTCTCGACAGTTCGCTAGAGTTACGAAAAGTGTTTCTCAAAATGTCTACACGTGCATAATTTAGTCTTCGCCAAACTTTTCTGTGCAAGTTGCAGGTTCTGAACAAGCTTTGATTTTTATCTGTTAATGTGGGACCGATAAATTCAAAGATTTTTGTTTGTGGTTTACTGCCATTGTGGGATTTTGGCATTTATTCTCGAAGATTGTAATTCTTCAAAACTTTACTACATCTACAGTAGCGACGTTTCGAAAGCCATTAATAAATACTTTGAATCGATACTTTTAAACATTATTATATTCATTATTAGTAGAACCACAAAATAATAAAAAAAATAGTACGTAGAACTGTTTATTCGGTACGGGAGTCTATCCTTGTAAGATCATTATTTATATTTCTGTATATCTGATCATTAAATATATATCTGATTAAAAATTGTAGTTATTACTTCAACTTTTTACACTTATAAGTTACACCGGCTCGCAAACACAATACTAATATAGTATTTTCGAACTAGTATTTTAAAACCGATACCATAACTTATATTTCGTAACATAATTTGGACCGATTTTCAATTTCTGCTGTAGTCAAACACCAAACATCAATTGAATATTTTTATACCAAGTAAACTTCGGTATTAAGCTGTTCTAATACTAGAACTAGAACTGAAACCGAATTAAGTAATTTGCTAGATTTCATTGAGCCATAGCCATAAAATGATATTTTCGGTAAAATTGACATGCAATAATAAAATTATTTGTACGATATGAATGCAATTACTATATAAAAATGAAAATAAACTGCCAATAAATGACTTAGAAAATTAATTATTTCCATATTTGGCAGCCGCTATCTTAAAAGTGATATCTCATCCGGAACCAGAACCAGAACAGTAAAGAAGAGTAGAAGCTACTCAGAACTTAATTGAAGAACTAAACCAAAATTTGGAACTCGTTTTTTCAAGCCCTGCTTGCAGTCTTTCTCTTGTGATACAGAAAAATCTATGAAAACAAAATACTCGATACAATACTGAATTATTTAATAAGTTTTATTTTAATTCTTGTTGCGCCGATATTTTACAACAGATTAATTAAAGACGCATAGCATGTTAGCGCCTAATATGGCGAGTATCTCGAGTCTAGTTGTCGACGTCGGTTTAAATGTGCCTTTCGGGAGTATTCTTCGACCGCTGAGGTGAGGTGAGCTGATAGAGCTTCCTTTGCCGAGTCTATCTTGTCCGGTATAGAGTCTTAGTACTTCGAGCTCGTAGACTCGATTTTGATCACAAGCTTATGCCAATTGATGCGCTCGTCGGTTGGATTAAGCTCTTGTCATCATCCATCATCAGAACGGCCTTAGTCGATGGTAGTGCAAGTCATGTTTGAGACGTCTTAGAATGTAGTGGTACGGATATTTTAAGGCGCGATATTATTAACCTTTTATATTATTAACGTTAGATTTCCAACCAACGTGCTTAATAACTAGATCGTCATCGGTTATAACATAGGCCGATATTTAGTGTAGCCGAGATGTCAGCTGTTTAAATAGATCTGCGCGGTAGTAGGTACACCTACGTATTGTCTATCAGTGCTATCCTACAAAAGGGCGTGTTGTGGCGGGTAAGAATACTCACTACCCCATATCTTTCCGTGGGTGTCGTAAGAGGTGACAGAGGGAAACTGAGGCAGAGGATGGACAGCAGCATCTTTCTGATAACAGCAAAAAACTAATAAAAAAACTGCGGTTGGCAACCCGCTCGCCAAGCGTGAAAACTATGGCAATATACTACCCATGAAAGTAACGAAGAGACGGCCCCCCTTCCCCGGCGGCCCCGCTATTCCTGGCTACGGTGGCGACCATGGTAACGGCGGGGCAGTGGGTACTAAGAATCTCAGGTGGAGGTTCGATTGCCACCTACGAAAGCTCGACCTGGCAACTTATAACGCACGCACCCTGAGGACTGACGAGAAGATCCTGGAGATGGATGAAGAGATAGACAAGTTTCGCTGGAATATCATACGATTATCCGAGGTCCGAACAGATGGGGATGACACGGTAATCCTCGAATCCGACAACTTGTTCTATCACCGGAAGGGCGACCATCTGTCCCAAGGAGGTGTCGGATTTATCGTCCACAAGTCTCTCGTTAACAACGTTGTAAACATTGGGAGTGTGTCGACGAGGGTAGCGTACCTTATACTCAGAATCACCAAACGGTATTTGCTGAAGGTCATACAGGTTTACTCACCAACTTCAGCACACCCCGATGAGGAAGTAGAGGAAATGTATGAGGATATCTATAGAGTCAAGCATTCCTCCGAAACCCACTTTATGGGAGACTTCAACGCAAAACTAGGTACAAGAGAGGAGAGAAAGGTGAGCTGAAAGTAGGGAAATTCAGAATAGGGCAATGGAACCCAAGGGGCAAGCAGCTGACCGACTTCATGAAGAAAGAGGGACTATTTATGATGAATCCTTTTTTCTAGAAGCGGCCCCACTGGAAGATGACCTGGTCGAGCCCCGACGGTTCGACATAAAATGATATTGACTTCATTATGACGACCAGACGACAACTGTTCAGTGATGTCTCAGTGATCGCTAGGGTGAAAACCGGCAGCGATCATCGAATGGTGAGAGGCACACTAAACCTAAACGTTAGTTGGAGATGTCTCGTCTAATGAAGTCAACGCTCCGTTCCCCTCGTGCTCGTCCCGAAGTCCCGAAACCTTTAGGCTCGAGCTACAAAATCGTTTTCAGTGCCTAGAAGATTGCAATGCAATGCAGTGGACGATATGAATGACAAGCTCGTGGAAACTGTCCATGTGGTCGGAGCTAAGTTTTGCAAGACCCGCCGCAGAAGAACACAAGAACTCTTCAATCACACTCTTAATCTCATGGCTATTAGAAGGGATATGAAGCTGCAGTCTTCAGTAGATTTGACAGCATACAGGCAATAGACAGATCTCCAAATGCTTGCGGCGGGACTTACGCAACTTTAATACTGCTTGTGTTAAAGAAGCAATCGAGCGGAACCAGGGCTCCAAAGTCTTTGCTAGAAATCTGTCTGGCAGAAAGAGCCAACTGTCGAAGCTGAAGACCGAGTGTGGCAGCGTCATTTCCGGGACACCTGAGATTTTGAGTGTGATTGAGAAGTTATATGGGCAGCTGTATACATTATCGTTGGATCCACATGCAAGTGTGAGTAACGATCCAAGAGCGAGTCTTATCCGACACTATACCAATGATATCCCGGACGTCAGTCGGAGCGAGATAAGAATGGCTCTCTAGCACCTTCAAAACGGCCTCAGGCAAGGATGGAATCACAGCGGAGCTTCTGAAAGCGGGTTTAAAACCGGTACTTGAAGTCCTTCAGAAACTCTTTAATTCCGTCATCCATGGTGGCATTACACCGGAGGCGTGGAGCAGAGCTGCGGTGGCCTTGTTCTTCAAGAAAGGTGACTACGCTCTCTTGAATAAATACACACTCATTTCCATTCTGAGCCGCGTCTACGTGCTGTTTTCGAGAGTCATTACGAATCGTCTCGCGCGCAAACTTGACAACTTCCAGCCTCCCGAACAAGCCGGTTTGCGAAAAGGCTTTAGGACCATAGACCACATATATACCCTTCGGCAAATTGTACAGAAGACCGAGGATTACAATTTGCTACTATGTCTGGCGTATGTGGACTATGAAAAAGCCTTTGATTCCGTCGAAATTTGGGCGGTGCTGGAGTCCCTTCAGCGGTGCCAAGTTGACTGTCGGTATATCGAAGTGATAAAGTGCTTGTACAGTAGGGCTACGATGGCTATCCGAGTACAGAACCAGAGTACGAAACCTACCCAATTGCAGAGAAGTGTAAGATAGGGTGAGGCTATATCCCCGAAACTCTTCACCGCTGCATTGGAAGACGTTTTCAAGCTACTGGACTGGAAAGGATACGGTACTAACACTATGCTCATTGACCTTAATAGTGTTTCCCAACGGATAGGTCTTAAGATGAACATGGACTAAACAGATATCATGTTTAATGTCCATGTCACACCTATGCCGGTAGTTGTTGGGAGCACTAAGCTCGAAGATGTTGGCGAGTATGTTTACCTGGGACAAATAGTCCGACTAGGTAAATCCAACTTTGAGCGAGAGGCCAATTGACGGATTTAACTCGGTTCGGTAGCGTTTGGGAAATTACGGCACATGTTCTCGTTAGGTATACCTCAAAACTTGTAAACGAAACTGTACAACTAGTGCGTGTTGCTAGTGATATCCTATGGACTTGAGACGTGTTCCATCACTGCTGGCCGAATGAGGAAGCTCAAGTTCGCTCATCGAGCTATGGAAAGGGCTATGCTCGGAGTTTCTCTGCGTGATAAACTTAGAAATGAGGATATCCGCAGAAGAACCAGAGTGGCCGACATAGCTCAACGGATTAGTAAGCTGAAGTGGTAATGGGCCGGCCATATAGCTCGAAGAACCGACAACCGATGGGGACAAAAGGTTCTCGAGTGGCGGCCTCGTACCGACGGACGAAGTGTAGGGCATCGCCCCAATAGATGGAGTGAAGACCTGGTAAGATATACAGAAAGTCGGTGGATGCAGGTGGCTCAGGACCGTGCTTTGTGGCATTCTTTGGGGGAGGCCTATGTTCAGCAGTGGACTTGTGAACGGCTGTAATGATGATGATGATGACTTATTTAAATATACCTTCGCGGGTATATACAGTGCTGGTCCAATATCCTATCTCATTTCATATTTATGTGAAGATATTTATAAGGTACTCTACTTGTCTAAACAAAAAAAAACCATTAAAAGTTATTCCCACTCCTCTCATGGCCGTAAACACTTCGCTTGTAGACATGAATCACTCTAAAATAAGAAAGCATTTGTCTTACGTTAGTTTAATTTTATATTTTTTGTATAAAAATTAAGTTAAGCCTGTATTTGATCCTCGTCTAATTTGTGAAAGGGTTTTGAGGTTAAGGATTCGTACGCTGCGCTGCTCCAATGCTTTTTAGTTGGTGGCCTTTAAATGTCTTTGAATATTTTTTTTAAATTTATTAGATACGCAGGTTTACTGACGATTTTTTTCTTCACCGCCGAGTACATAATTATTATATAATTACAATTGAAATTTAAGTGGTGCCAGTGGAGACCGACCTCAGGTTACTCATGTTCTGTAAAATTATTAGTGCTTAATAATATTGTCTCATGGGGATGGGTAGTAACCACGCTTGGCAGGTGGGATGCCAACCGCAGTGTTTTAATATTTAGTTGTTATTAGGAAGACGCAGCCACCAATCCCCTGGCTTGTTTACCATTGTCGCCCGCAACGACATCCACCGGACGATAAGGGGTAGTGGATATTCTTACACCGGCACTACACGGTAATATGTTTCTATACTAACTACAACAAATCGTTTAATATCTATTGAGTAACTGTAAATATAATGCTACAGTAATATCTGAAGGTTGTTTGTCTAATTATCCTTTTCATACATTATTCGCAACTTTTTTTTTTTTTATAGGAGAGGGGGCAAACGAGCATGCGGCTCACCTGATGGGAAGTTGTGCGAGGAAGAAAACATCTTCTAAATCGCACAGTGGTGGACCGCCAATGATCCAGATGGTGTGGATGGTATCGGGAGTTCTGTCGCGATGTGCGTTCGTGAAATTTGGCGGCTGGGATTAATCCGAACAATTCCTCAGAGCACTCCCCATGGTAAATGCGAAAGAAAATGCTAAGAGATGCAACATCTCTTCGCAGTGCCAATGAGTCGAGCTGATCGGAAAGGACTCGGTCGTCGACGATTCGACCCGCTCTGCGCTGGATGCGGTCAAGTGGAAGAAGCTGGCACTGGGGAGCCCCAGCCCAGAGATGGGAACAGTATTCCATGTGAGGCCGAACCTGCGCCTTGTAAAGTTGCAGGCGTTGAGCCGGCATGAAATACTGTCCCGCTCTGCTGAGCACGCCAAGCTTTTTAGAGGCCAATTTGGCCTTCTCTTCCAAGTGACCACGAAACTGCACGCTACTCGATATGTCGACGCCGAGGATTCCGATACTGGCTGAGGCAACAAGGGGAGTACCTTGAAACTGAGGAGATACGACAAAGGGGTTCTTTTTAGCGGTAAACGCGCAAACTTTTCCACAAACTTTATTTAACAACAAGAACCTATCAATTTTTCCCGTCGTATTTTACTTGATTGATGGCGCGAACTTGTTACTTTGGAATAAATCAATTATTATTATTTGTCGAGTATTTTAATAAGCCTGGTGAAGTGTAGATTTCTTACCTTTAAGGATATAATATAAATATCGAAAAAACGTATTTATCAGAAAACGATAAAAAATACAATAATAATCATTTGTAAATGAATATTATTATAAACAAGAACCCGACTGTAGTGAAAACTTATTAAGCCTTCCGAGTGCCATATTTACCCTAAGTCCGATTAAGGCGTTAAAGCCAGCTGACTAACAGCACTTATATGAGTATCACAGATAATATAGAGGACGCTGATAATTTTATGTTAACTTTTTTAGACATAGGGTGACAAACGAGCACATATTCCTCCTGGTGGTAAGTGGATACTGTAGCTCATAGACATCTACATTTATTTTCAGTTAAGAACCAAAATGCAGATGCGTTGTCACCCCTAAGGTCTAAGAAGGAATGCTTCGTTTCTAGTAAAAAGGGTCTCCTGTTCTCTACACTCACTATAAGAAATACAGCAGCATTAAGGTGCTATTTTACGCTTGTATTCTGTGATAGCCTGGCCCTACCCCTGTCGAGCTGATTCATTTGTGATACAACCATAATATAGCTGCAGTGTGTCGCTACCACCTTCAAAACTTACTAACTTACTGTGTTATATAACGTAAAATCACTACTGGGAAATATTCCTTTTAGTTAAATACTGTTGAGGGTAACCTGCCTTCATATATTTACGTTCTAATGGCTAAATACTCAAACGCTGCTCAATTTTAAGATGTCATTAATTCTCGTGGCGTCACAGTCGCTTTGACTTAAAGTGATAGAGACATCACGAAACTTTACGGCACCTTAAAATTGAGTATCGTTTGAGTATTTGGGCATAAGACTTGGCACAGATTTCTTAACCCAGTGACTAATAATAGGGAGCAGGGCGTTAGTTTGGGCAAATCATTCAAAAGTGCTTTTCAGCTGGCGTACTCTTGGAAAGTCTACTTTTGTTTAGCCTTAGACTTAAGAAAGTCGTTGACTTGTTCAGTATGCTGGGCGCAGAATTACTTTAATTTCTGAAAGTGTTATCCTACCAAGATCCCGCAGCACTGCTCTACTGCGAACCGACGGTTTTCACATATTATATTTCTTTTGAACACTTTACACATATCAGACGTTTCTCTTTTCTGTGGAATATTTCTTTCACCATTGACATTTGGTAAAAAATTTGATTGAAAATTTGGAGTAACCTGTTTAGGCGTTGTACGATATTTTATGATTTATTTAAATAACTAATAATTTTATTTAAATAAATAATTTAATAAATTCTAAAATCTTCACATTCAATTATTCGGAACAATCTAACACTTGTTTTAGCTCCTTTCTCATTATGGTAAGGTCCTAAGTTGTTATAGTCTGTGTATTCTAATGCAATCATAAACTGTGCAATACTAAACAAAGAACGGACAATTTCCGATAATTTCTAATATCTCATAACGTGTCAAACCCGACTTGAGTGGGTTTTATTCCTAAAATTTAATAATTCTAAACCCTTAATTGTTCTTAATTGTATTTGAGTATTTCATTATTCGGTATCTTCAATGTGAAGTTAAATTATTTGTATTGTATTAATTCCTCCCCGATTGTTTTCTAAAATGTTCACTTGATCTTTAATCGCTAAATGTGTTAAAATATTATATAGTATGTATATTTTAAAACTAGCTTTAAACTTTGCTCGCGTCTTAAGCAAAAGAAAATACTTGCAAATCCATAATAATTGTTTGATATGTTGAGACAGACAGTCAATGAATGATTAAGTACTCACAATATTTGTTTATTTTCTCTTTTTTTTATATTTTTAAATTTTCTTGGTGTACAGTAAAGAGTATTGTAAGTACGTGACATTAAATTATCGGTCAAGGAATTATTTAGTAAGTGCCATTAAATTGAAACTCATCTTTACCTACACTACATTCGATTAATACGTAAAAACATAGTAAAACCCCTTTTTGCTAATGCACATAATTAAATTCAACTATTCAACTAAATTTGGTTACAACCATTGTATTACCGGTTTTTAGAAATGAACTTTGCTTATAATAATTTAATTTGGTGTAAAAAAGTTAAAACGATTTTACGCATTTAATGTTAATTAACTAAAAATAAATGTTAATCTAGTAGTTTTATGCTAAAAATGTCTTATCCTTTACTTTAAGTTTATCCTTCAACACACTGTTGAAAAATCTCCTTGCTCCATATGTGTCGACTATACCTAGCTCTCAAGTCAATCTAGTTTAATTATCATTCTTTATTTTGAATTTGTTGCTAGACGCCCTAAGCTGCGATTAACAATATCATTATATAATTTCAGTTTGTAAAAAAAAGACGTTTGTCGTGCTCCGATGTGTGGTAACTAATTTAATGCTTATTTTGCCAGAATAATTATAGCATGTGACCTCTACTATAACGCACCCTTTTTTCTTGGCTTGTAAACCGCTGAGATGTTATAACTTCCTTACTACTTTCCACCCGCATTCTCACCTCCATGAGTCACCTGATGGACTTGCTGGCTCTGACATCGCAGGAGGCGCTACCCTATTCGTGCGTGCTTGTGCAATTACCGGGGTTCTACTCCTCTCGTTCAACTACCGAACAGATATACCACCTTGGTAGCCAGACTTAACTAGCTGTTTCACAACGTCACTAACGACGAATAGCTTTCAGGTACTGTAACATCCTTCCTTTCAATCAGCGTAGTATAAGCGCACACATTAAAGAGAAATATGTAGGCCTAAAACCACGAACTAATCCTGGCTTCTTAATTTTTATAATCACTTCTAATATAATTTTTTTACCACCGGTGATTTTTTCGGACCGATATGACTTAGGGACCTTCAAGAAAAGAGCTTACACCTTTCTAAAAGGCCGGCAATGCATCTGCGATTCCCCTGGTTTTGTAGTTGTTTAAGGGCGATGGTAATCACTTACCATCAAGTGAGCCGCAATGCTCGTTTGCCCCCTCTTCTATTAAAAAAAAACCTTCTCTCGAGGTTGTTTTCTTTCTAGGGTACTATTACTTATTTTTCTAGTGATTTAATTCTGAATAATTATGTAAACTACCAATAACCAGCCTACTCTAAAATTGAAGGCGAGCACCCAGTTACTGAGTTACTATGACTTTTTTTTAATATCCTACTAAGTCAGCGCTTATCTACGATTCCACCTGATGGTAAATGGTCATGTAGCCTAAGATGGTGAAGCGCACTGACTTAATAAAAGCCTATTCACTCTTACCTTGAAAACACCCACACTATAATCGGATGTAAAGACAGATCCTAGCAACTTATTCCACACCTTTGCTGTACGCATGATGAACGAAGTAGCGAACCGTTTGGTTCGAATGCTTGGTAAGTCAAAAACGAAAGGGTGGATACTGGCTAAACGCCTGGTTGTCCGATGGTGGAAGGGAGAGGGAGGAATTAAGTTATGCAATTCCTGCGCACATTCTCCGAAATGCATCCTGTAGAAAACCGAAAGGCTGGCTACTTTGCATTGAGTCTAAAGCTGTTAGTTTGCATTTTGCAGCACCAGCCCATATATATGGACTTGCGCTTTATATAAAGTAAGCAGCTGTCCCGGCGTGAAGTATCGCCGCACCTTTGCAAGGACTCTCAGCTTCCTTGCAACTGCTTTGGCCTTCGACTCAAAAAACCCTCCGAAGTTCAGATTTGAGGATATCTCAAACCCTAACAACTGAAGGCGGTCAGTATATTCCAGTGATACATTTCGGAAGAAGGAACCAAGGTGAGCTGGTTCCTTTTTGCAGTGAGAAGAGATGCTTGTTTTGGAGGCGTTGAATTTCACAAGATTGACATCGTCCCATTCGGAGGCTGCCTGTAGTGTGAAATTCACACGCTCCACCATAGCTTCTTTATCGGACTGGATTTGATCCCAACTGGCCCGAGAACTTGGTTAATATCTCTCCACAACTGTGCTATCGTCTGCATACCGATAGATACAGGGCATAAAAAGATCATTAATATGCAGCAGGAAGAGAGTTGCGGAGAGAACGGACCCCTGAGGAACACTGGCGTTAGTCGCCATAGGATCGGATGAGCAGCCATCGACGACGACCCAGAGAGATCGTTCACTCAGAAAGTACTTTACCCATTCAATCAGACCAGGGGATAAGCCGTACGCTGGAAGCTTACCCAAAAGTCTAGTGTGCCAAACTCCGTCAAAGACTTGTTTTTCTTCCTTTTTTTTTTGAATAACGTTACCCCCACACTAGGATTTTCTCCTGTGTCGTGGAGGCAGTTTACAAACATAAATTGCACAAGGACAAACATCCAAACCCGGAACAATTATTTGTAGGCCATACAAATACTTGTTCCGTGCGGGATTCGAACCCGCGGTATCCAGCGCAACAACTGATTGCTAAGCCACTGCGCCACGTAGCCGTCTTCGAGACATCAAGGGAAACAGCAAGTGTTTCCCCACTGTTCTCAAGTGCCTCACCCCCATACGTGTGTGGCATGCGCTAGAAGGTCCCCAGCTGACCGATTTCGGCTAAACCCATATTCCCGATCACTAAGAAGGTCATTCTGTTCTAGGTATGCCATTAAATGGGCGTTCAATATACGCTCCATCATCTTGTAGAGTATGGAGGTAATTGAGTTTGGCCGATAATTGGCAGGGTCGGCACAGCTGCCTTTTTTGGAACAGGATTTTGGCACTATTCCAGTCCTAAATGAGAGGCGGAACAAGTGTGTCAGCACAGCAGACAACTCAGGTGCACAAGCCTTTAGAACTATAGCTGATACACCATCTGGTCCACTAGCTTTATACTTGTCTAGACAACCTAACAACGTAATATAAATAATGTAGTAAGTCTAGGTAACCTTAAAGTAAATTGTATCTAATTTTAAACGCAATGCCTGAGAGACAACGCAATGTACAGGATAGAGTGTCTGATTTATTCTGTACTTAATTAACTTCAGCTTAATAGCTACACTTGATACAAGTGACCTTATAACCTGACGGAATCTTAATGACACCCGGGGGATGAAGAAGTGTCAAATTTGTAACATCTACAAACATGAGATAAATCGCGCAAGAACAACAAATGAGTTTCATTGCTTTTATTTCTTTTTTATTCTTTTATTCTATTCTCTTCTTTTATTACAGTTAATCATAGGCCTCCTCCATGGATTTTTTTTTCTATTTTTGAATTGTTATCGGGAAGATGCTACTGCCATCTCGTGTTTTATTTTCCCTCTGTCGCCTATTACGACACGATATGATATATTGAACATTCGTAACTAAAAAGATAACTTATTAAGAATAACTCAAATACTATTATTCTGACCTTGATAAAATTCATATAGTACCACATGAGAAGTACGAGCTTTCTAATACATTTCAAACACACATAAAAAACATACAGTCGAATTGAGTACCGTCTCCTTTTAGGAAGTAAGCAGAAAAAGTTATCTACAGATTGTTGATAAATAGTAAATATGAAAATCTCATGCTACATATGTTCGACACACATATCAAGTTATTATTATGATATCATTAGGTAAATATCATCAAAATAAATCTATACTTATTAATATAATAAAGCGGAAGAGTTTGTTTGTTATTTTTTGTTTGTTTAAACGCACTAATCTCTGGAACTACCAGTCCAATTTGAAAAATTCTTTTTATATATTATAGCCAGATTCATGTGAAATAGTATAGTCTATCTAGCATTAAGCTACATCACTCAGCTAGCCTTAAATATGGATATTTGTTAAGCAAGGCAGTAGAAAAAGCGCTCCCGAAATGATTTATCTGCGTACGCTGGTGTTATGGTTAGGGATACGTAAATACAATTTTCTAGAAAAATATAGACCTTTACTTCGTCTGAAAAAAAAGTCCACGATACCATATGTCTATTTCTTATACATAAGCCATAATTAGGTATTTTGTGAAAAAAAATATTGAAAATTAAAAAGTGATTTATAAGCGTCATTATTAGGCATGGCTTATTTATCCTTACGAACGAAAGTTACTTCATCATCAAGACAATTTTATGAAGATAAAATTTGTTATTTATACCATGTTACTTGGACGCATAGTTAAAGAAATATAAAATTAAATAATTCAATACTTGGCTGAGCGCGCGAACGGCGCATAAACCCTATCCGCCCGGTAAGAACTGCGAGAAGCCAGTATTGAAAGCTTCTATGAGCGAGGTTAGTTCAATTATTATAGCTAAAATAAATTAAAAATTAATTGAGTACTTTTATGAAAATGATTAGTTACATCTTTATTTCTGAACTCTTTCATTTCACGTTGCTATGGTATTGTAAAAATTTTATTGATTAATATGTATAAGAGTTTTATAGCAAATTTATCAAGAATCATTTCATGCGTACACACTTTTCATGTATCGTGTACGGTTTTCTTTAAAACTAGAAAAAACCGCGCTTCGGGACAATTTCTGGGACGTGAGAGGGAGGAGGGAGGGAGGACGCTCAACCGGGAGGGGGAGGAAAACTGGATAAAACTTAACTTCCCTCTACATTATACATGCCGACAGATAAAAGAATTCCATTAATTATGGATATTAATAATTATATACAAATAAAATATTTAATTGCAATTATAAAATGCTTGAACTAGGTGTCATGTCATGTCGCGCACCTCGGAAACGTGATGACGTGGGTGAAACCGCGGGGCACAACTAGTAATAAATAATTTGGTATGTCGAAATCGCCAAAAAAATTTATAGTAATCTGTAAATTTTAAAATTTAGAAAATTAGTTCTTAATTTAGAAAATTAGTTAAAATCCGTAACATTAGTTTTATTCCATGTATAGTATACTGTATACTAAATTTTGAAGTCAACTCTAACGTAAAAAAAATATTTACATCTAATTTGTGGTGCCAATCAAAATATTAAATAGGACCAATGATAGATATGAATAAAATATCTCAAATAAATATTATGCCGTAAATTGATAGAAGACCGTGAAACTCATCATGATTTTGTTAAAACTAAATTAATTTTAATTATGAATGAATGTAAAGAGTAAAATGTAAATAATAGATAATAATAAATTTTGATTACGATACTATTTACCTTTCTTATGGATACATCGGAAGACACGCCCGATATAAAAAATAGTATGTTTCTAGACATATATATTCACATGTTCCTGTGGCATATTATACCTACCTATGCCAAATACCTAATCTACGTCTAATAGTCTTTTAGAATTTAAAAAAAATCTTTGACAGACATAGAGACACAGACACAGAGGTGACTCTAAAAGTGATCGAATTTCGCTAAATTTGCCACGCGAGCGAAGCCGCGGGTAAAAAGCTAGTCATTTATATTTCTGTAGACAATTATCTGATTAAAAATTGTAGTTATTACTTCAACCTTTTACACTTATTATTTACACCGGCTCGCAAACACAATACTAATATAGTATTTTCGAACTAGTATTTTAAAACCGATACCATAACTTAAATTTTGTAACATAATTTGGACCGATTTTCAATTTCTGCTGTAGTCTAACACCAAACACCAATTGAATATATTTTATACCAAGTAAACTTCGGTATTAAGCTGTTCTAATACTAGAACAGTGTTTTAATATTTAGTTTTTATTAGGAAGACGCAGCCACCAATCCCCTGGCTTGTTTACCATTGTCGCCCGTCACGACATCCACCGGACGATAAGGGGTAGTGGATATTCTTACACCGGCACTACACGGTAATATGTTTCTATACTTAATTACAACAAATCGTTTAATATCTACTGAGTAACTGTAAATATAATGCTACAGTAATATCTGAAGGTTGTTTGTCTAATAATCCTTTTCATACATTATTTACAACTTTTCCACAAACTTTATGAACAACAAGAACCTATCAATTTTTCCCGTCGTATTCATTTGATTGATGGCGCGAACTTGTTACTTCGGAATAAATCGATTATTATTATTTGTCAAGTAACTTAATAAGCCTGGTGAAGTGAAAATTTCTTACCTTTAAGGATATAATATAATTTTTTTACGTGGTAGAGCCATGCTGCAGCTATATTAGTAGTATAGTTGTAGCACGAATGGGTCGGCTCGACCGGGGAAGGACCACGCTCTCACAGAATACCAGCGTAAAATAGCAGCTTAACGCTGCTGTGTTTCGTATGGTGAGTGTAGAGAACCGGAGACCCTTTTTACTGGAAATGGGGGATTCCATCTTAGTTCTCACGGGTGACAACGCATCTGCATTTTTATTAGGAAGAATCTGCATTTTATTTGTAATAGAGGATAGATGTAGATGTCTATGGGTCGCAGCAACCACTTAACATCAGGTGGACTGTGTGCTCGTTTGTCACCCTTATCCTATAAAAAAAACCATAATTAAATTGGTTATAAGCAATAATTTAAAATTTTACTTATTCAACTAAATTTGGTTACAACCATTGTATTACCGGTTCTTAGAAATGAACTTTGCTTATAATAATTTAATGTGATATAAAAAAATTAAAACGATTTTACGCATTTGATGATAATTAGTTAAAAATAAAAGTTGATGTAGTAGTTTTATGCTAAAAATGTCTTATCCTTTAATTTAAGTTTATCTTTCAACACACTGTTGAAAAATCTCCTTGCTCTATTTGTGTCGACCATACCTAGCTGTCAAGAAGTGTTTATCAATATCATTATATAATTTCAATTTGTAAAAAAGAGACGGTTGTCGTGCTCCGATGTGTGGTAACTAATTTAATGCTTATTTTGCCAGAATAATTATAGCATGTGTCTTTCGTTGCACCTCAACTATAAACGCACCCTTTTTTCTTGGCTTGTAAACCGCTGAGATGTTATAACTTCCTTACTACTTTCCACCCGCATCTTCACCTCCCTGAGTCACCTGATGGACTGGCTGGCTCTGATATCGCATGTGGCGCTGCCCTATTCGTGCGTGCTTGTGCATTTACCGGGGTTCTACTCCTCTCATTCAACAACTGAACAGCTACACCACCTTGTTAGCCAGACTTAACTAGCCGTTTCACAACGTCACTAACGACGGATAGCTTTCGGGTACTGTAACATCCTTCCTTTCAGTCAGCGTAGTATAAGCGCACACATTAAAGAGAAATATGTAGGCCTGAAACCACGAACTAACCCTGGCTTCCTAATTTTATAATCGCTACTGAAATAATTTTTTACCACCGGCGATATTTCCAGACCGATACGACTTAGGGACCTTCAAGAAAAGAGCTTACACCTTTCTAAAAGGACGGCAACGCATCTGCAATTCCCCAGGTGTTGTGGTTGTTCATGGGCGGCGGTAGTCACTTGCCATCAGGTGAGCCGCATGCTCGTTTGCCCCTCTTCTATAAAAAAAACCTTCTCTCTAAGATTGTTTTCTTTCTAGGGCACTATTATTTATTTTTCTAGTGATTTAATTCTGAATAATTACGTAAACTATCAATAACCAGCCTACTCTAAAATTGAAAGCGAGCACTCAGTTACTGAGTTACTATGACTTTTTTTTTAAATCCTACTAAGTCAGCGCTTATCTCCGATTCCACCTGATGGTCAATGCTGATGTAGCCTAAGACCGTGAAGTGAACTGACTTAATAAAAGCCTATTCACTCTTTCCTTGAAAATACCCACACTATAATCGGATGGAAAGACAGATCCTAGCAACTTATTCCACTCCTTTGTTGTACGCATGATGAATGACGTAGCGAACCGTTTGGTTCAAATGCGTGGTAAGTCAACAATGAAAGGGTGGATACTGGCTAAACGTCTGATTGTCCGATGGTGGAAGGGAGAGGGAGGAATTAAGTTATGCAGTTCCTGCGCAAACTCTCCGAAATGCATCCTATAGAAAACCGAAAGGCTGGCTAATTTGCATCTGTGTTCGAAGCTGGTAAGATTGTTTTTAACCAAATTCGGGTCACCAATAAGCCTCTTAGCACGCCTTTTTTTGAGTCCAAAGCTGTTAGTTGGCATTTTGCAGCACCAGCCCATATATGGCAGCAATACTCTATGCGCGACCGGACTTGCGCTTTATATAAAGTAAGCAGCTGTCCCGGCGTGAAGTATCGCCGCACCTTTGCAAGGACTCCCAGCTTCCTTGCAGCTGATTTGGCCTTGGAATCAACGAACCATCCGAAGTTCAAATTTAAGGATATCTCAAAACCTAACAACTGAAGGCGGTCGGTATATTCCAGTGATAGACTTCGGAAAGAAGGAGCCAAGGTTCCTTTTTGCAGTTAGGAGACATGCTTGTATTTTGGAGGCGTTGAATTTCACAAGATTGGCATCGCCCCATTCGGAGGCTGCCTGCAGTGTAAGATTTACACGCTCTACCATATCTTCTTTTTCGGACTGGATTTGATCCCGACTGGCTCGAGGACTATGTCAATATCTCTCCACAACTGTGCTATCGTCTGCATACCGACAGACACAGGGCATAAACAGATCATTAATATGCAGCAGGAAGAGAGTTGCGGAGTAAACGGACCCCTGAGGAACACTGGCGTTAGTCGCAATAGGATCGGATGAGCAGCCATCGACGACGACCCAGAGAGATCGTTCACTCAGAAAGTCCTTTACCCATTCAATCAGACCAGGGGATAAGCCGTACGCTGAAAGCTTACACAATAGTCTAGTGTGCCAAACTCCGTCAAAGGCCTTCGAGACATCAAGGGAAACAGCAAGTGCTTCCCCACTGTTCTCGAGTGCCTCACCCCCATACGTGTGTGGCATACGCTAGAAGGTCCCTAGCTGACCGATTTCGGCGAAACCGATATTACCGGTCACTAAGAAGGTCATTCTGTTCTAGGTATGCCATTAAACGGGCGTTCAATGTACGCTCCATCATCTTGTAGAGTATGGAGGTAATTGAGTTTGGCCGATAATTGGCAGGGTCGGCACAGCTGCCTTTTTTGGAACAGGATTTTGGAACTATTCCAGTCCTAAATGAGAGGCGGAACTAGTGTGTCAGCACAGCAGACAACTCAGATGCACAAGCCTTTAGAACTATAGCTGATACACCATCTGGTCCGCTAGCTTTATTCACGTCTAGACGACATAACAACGTAATATAAATAATGTAGTAAGTCTAAGTAACCTTAAAGTAAATTGTATCTAATTTTAAATGCAATGCCTGAGAGACAACGCAATGTACAGGATAGAGTGTCTGATTTATCCTGTACTTAATTAACTTCAGCTTAATAGCTACACTTAAGATTCCGTCAGGTTATAAGGTCACTTGATACAAGTGACCTTATAACCTGACGGAATCTTAATGATACCCGGGGGATGAAGAAGTGGCAAATTTGTAACATCTACAAACATGAGATAAATGGCGCAAGAACAACAAATGAGTTTCATTACTTTTATTTCTATTTTATTCTTTTATTCTATTCTATTCTTTTAATACAGACCGCTGTTAAACATAGGCCTCCTCCATGGATTTTTTTTCTATTTTTTAATTGTTATCTTGAAGATGCTACTGCCATCTCGTGTTTTATTTTCCCTCTGTCGCCTCTTACGACACGATATGGTATATAGGATATTCGTACACCGCCTATACTTTTTTATTCAAATCAATTAATTTAAAATTAAAAAATTTGTACAGCCGACTTCAATATAAGTTGTTAAGAATAACTCAAAAACTATATTTCTGACCTTGATCAAATTAGTATTACATATTTGCTGATACTTCCTTTGTGGTACATATGGTACCACACGAAAAGTACCAGCTTTTAATTAAAAAAGGAATCATCGCAATCGGTTCACCGAGTAAAAAGTTATGAGGTAACACACACATAAATAAAACATACAGTCGAATTGAGTACCGTCTCGTTTTTGGAAGTCGGCAGAAAAAGTTATCTACTAATTGTTGATAAATAGTAAATGTGAAAATATCATCCTACATATGTTCGGCACACATATCAAGTTATTATTATGATATAATTAGGTAAATGTCGTCAAAATAAATAAATAATTAGGTATGTCAAAGTCGCCTAAAAAATTTTACAGTAATCTGGGTAAACTTTAAAATTTAGAAAATTAGTTCGTAAGTTGTTATTTCACCATGGTACAAACATTGACATGTAGTCTAGTACTTAAAGACAAATTAGGCAGTGTTAGCTAGCTAAGTTATGATAAGAGCGTATATTTCTTAAGTACAAGAGAACATTTAGCTGCGCTTATAACAGTTCAATATTAATACAAGTGCTGGCAGGTGAAGGAAAACTTTAAAAAACATAATATTTAAACTAAGCACTTTACCACTTTGGCATTAATTTTTTTTTTTTGGGTTAAAAAAGGTTAATTAATATACACATTAAATATTTAACTCTATAGTACATGAAAACTTAAAGATAAATTGATAATTAAATTATGTTCAACGTACATGTAATTAGAATAATAGGTGTAGTTTTATTAAATCGTTGCAAATATTGTGATAATATTTTTTTAGGGTTGCGTACCTCAAAAGGAAAAACGGAACCATTATAGGTTCACTTTGTTGACCGTCTGTCTGTCTGTCTCTCAAGACCCTTTTTCTCAGAAACGCGTGAAGGTATGAAGCTGAAATTCATATCAAATACTCAATTCTACTGTCCCTTGAAGCTGTGAAAATAACAAATTTCTAAGCCAACGCAATCAAAAGATACAGCCGTTTATGCCGCAAATTTTCGACATTCGCAAGAGGATCAAAACCTACAGGGTACTTCCCGTGAACTCAGAATCTTAAAATTTGGTACGAAGCAACGTATTATAGCACAGATAAAGGAAAAATTGCGAAAAGCATAAATTTTTAGTTACATCATATAATAAAAATATTTTTAATAATTTTAAACTTATATACCTACAGATTTGTTCGGAACCCTCGGTGCGCGAGTCCGACTCGCACTTGGCCGGTTTTTTTTCCTCTTGCCTTCCTCTAGCACAGAATAATATTTTGAACTTCAAACTTCAGTAATTAATATACCACATAGTGTGGTGTGTTGACATAGTGGCAGACATAGATTAATGATAGGTCATTGCGCACTCTGACTAGATACCGCCGACGCTCTTGTAAAATGCGGCAACAAATACTACGCCGAAATCGGCGTACCCGAGCCAGTCGCGTTGCAGGTGATATGTGATGTGGACGTACCGAATATTTTATTAAATTTTGATCATAATCCGAAGTAAAATACCAGTTTGCGTAGTGAAACTGTGTAAAAATAATACTACAAGAAATAAGAAAGACACTGGGATCACATACTATCAGTAAGTATTATACAATTTCGAAATTTCAACATAAAATAACACGAGCCATAAATAAGTTACAAAATATGAAAGACGCCATTCAGTGTTGCCGCGTATACAAAAATAAAGTTCCCCGTGGCTGAGATTTTTATATGTGAATTTATTGTTACTATATTTTATAATATAATTTATTTAACTTATTATAATATAACCTAATTCTATATTATTTAATATTTATTTTTGTAGTATTACTCAAATGACCTAATGTTTATATGTTGTTTTTCTAATTGTTATTTTTAATATTAAAACATTATTTCCGTTTATTAGGGTTCCGTGCCCAAAGAGTGTCAACGGGACTTAAGTTTCCACTATCGTTCCGTCTTTCTGTCAGCAGGCTGTATTTTATGAACCGTAATATACAGATACTTGAAATTTTTACAGAATGTATATTGGCTATTATTGCTATAACCACATATAATAAAAATAAAATTTTCGTTACATCATATAATATATAACTATTTTTTTTTAAATAATTTGTGAATTAAAAAAAATAGTTATATATTATAAATTAGTCAGACATTTAAATATAAAAATTTAACTCATAAAAATGAGGCCTTATCATTTATATGCCATGTATTCAGAAGAAAAACCTATACATAATAAACATAAATATATTGATACATTCGCTATTAATAAATTATTCATTTTTAAGTATTTCTTGGTCTACATTCATATCTATGAACTTAACTACTAAGCCATAGCATAAAATAATTTTACCCGTTAATCGGGTAATAGTTAAGCTGCTGGCATATACAATTTTTCACGCACACTAACATTCTTGCTATTGTCTTATACACACTAGAATATTGAGTTGCCGTTTTCACGGAGCTGTTTATTTCAAGTAGCGCGGTATCTAGTCAGAGCGCGCGATGACCTATCATTAATCTAAGGTGGCAGAGAACGAATATTCATTACCTTATATTGCCCTATGGATATCGAGAGACGCGATAAAGGAAAACAAACCAGAAGATAGGCAGCAGCGTGTTTCTAAAAACAACTAAAACTGCGGTTGCCTACCCGCTTGTCAACCGTGGCAATTATCCATTCTATGAGGCAATTAATGCATATGTTCGGCAGTAGATTTTCGATAGTCTACAACTGTAAGTTACACACATAGTAAAAATTACAAGAGGAACTCACCTGTCCTCGTCCTCAATTACTTTATCTCGATTACTTTATCCAAAGAATCATGTAAAAAATACATAAAAAAGTTCAAAACAAAAATGATCCAAAAATAAATTACAATTGTAGTAAATAAAGATCAACACGACACCCCTGACACTATAATTGATAGAAGTAGGTATTAAAGCATTTAATTTCATGTGTAAATGTGCTTAATTACACGACGGTGTGACAGCGTGAACAAGCGACGTGTTAATTTGGACTTTTGGAATACATCACAGAAGCTTAAAATTCGTAACGGTAAAACTATGGCGGTGGATGGATGCTATATTGTTCAGTTTTGGAGCGTAACTAGAAATACTGATGCATAAGTTGTTAAATTAAAAAAAAATGCATAATATTTTGCTGCGTGCGTTAAAATCATCATTATTAATACGACAAATGGAAAAAATTATCAAGTTATGTGCAAGTTTGTTTGAGTACATTTATTAGTGGCGGCTAAGGTGGTGGAAAAAGCTATCAGAGTAGTTGAAAAAACTTCTTTTACTTTCACACCGGTACCAACATCAATGTTGAGGGCAATTTTATGAGTGATTTGCCATGTGTTTCACCTTGGATGAAAAATTAAAAGGAAACTCTTGTAATTTAAAAATGCTAGAAAATGTAAAAAAAATCGACCCAGTTTAATTTTGAAAAGGTAATGTAGTTTGCAAGAATCCATCACGTTAAGTGTTAACAAGATCCTCTTAAGTTAAGTATTAACAAGTTGCTCGGAGCACTTTAAATATTTGTGATACTTCTATTGCTACTAATGACAGTGGTCTTGTGAATGACTACTGATGCAAGCATCAAGGAATAAAACCAAGCGTACACATAAATACTACGACTCGTCAGCTGCTATAAATAAGTAAATATGTCAAATAAACAGTAATGTGGAAGTGTGGTCTTGAAAGAGATTAATGATAGCAGAGTTTAGACAAAAGAGAGTGCATTTGATAGCTACGCGTCTTTGTTAGAGAAAGTGCTGAGTCGTCTAATTCATGAAATACACTATAATAATGTTTAGTTGATTGTAGTACAAATATGGTCCCTTTGTATTAATGTTCTTGTGAAAAATAACTATTCTTATTCTCAGTCACTTAGTTTTTAGACTTCACGTAGTAATAATTATAAAATTATAATGTAATGCATGGCATTACAGCCATGAAAAGACACTAATACACAATTTTTTTGGCGAAATATCTTATCCCCTGTTTGGAAGAGAATTCAGGGGAACCACCACTACAAGTCATCTAATCGGTTTTGAAAACGTTGACTTAATGAAATATATAAGTGTTACTTCAGCGGAATCAACCAAGCACAAACTCACACATCGAAATTCGATCATCGCTTAGCTAACAGATTTTTATGTTTTATTACGACTTAGTAAGCACATTCTGAAGTTGACTTTATGTCCCGATCGTTTTTGGTTTTATTTGCCATGTATCAAAGATTTTGGTTATAACATTTTTATGACGCCATTGTGGTTATCACTCGTAGTCAGCGGTGTCTTGTGTAATAAGAGGCAATGCAATAAGTAATCAGTATTATTATAGTGACTGTATTGGAACTAAACGCGTTCGCTGTACAATCAGTAAGCCACGCCTACCGCAGCTCAATTTGCGTTGGGTCATTTTTGGTACTAGGAATGCTTCCATATTTCCATTCACTGATAATCTCCGAGGAAAGTATAATATAAATGCAAGGGTAAGCATGTTAAATATCTAAAAAAATTAAGCATTACAATCGCACATCTATCTACTTTACGTTACGGTTACGTTAAATCCTCCTTGCTTAAGAGAGGCCTTTGTTTTGCTGTGGTCAGTTAATGCGCTGATAATAAGAAAGAGAAAATAACATAAAGGAAGAAGTATAAGGTAGAAAATAATTATTAAACATAATAGGGTTACGCTGTGATATTATGGTTGCAGAACTAATGAGTTGGCTCGGCCGCGGAAGGACCACCCTCTCACAGAATACCAGCGCAAAAAAGAAGAATACCAGTGAAACAGCAGCTTAAGGCTGCTATTTCATATGGTGAGAGTCGAGAACCGTATTACCTTTTACTGGTAACGAGACATTCTATTTTAGTCCTCAGGAATGACAATGCACCTGCATTTTGAATCTTAATCAAGGATAGACATACGTGTCTATTGACTACAGCATCCACTAACCATCAGGTTGACTGCGTGTTGGTTAGTCACCCTCATTGTATAGAAAGCTACATAATTTTTACGATAAAAAATAAAAGCATTATTAGTCTTCTATTTCATTTTCTTTTTATATTGTTAAATACGATAGGTATATGTATGTGTTAGAAGCACATAAGATTTGAAAGTTGCAACAGGTGGCTAGGACTAAAACTTTAGCTTAGCACTTAAACCCGAACTTCCACAACTCTAAATGTCGTGTGTGCATAATTAAGTCTATGTCGCACTTCGCTGTTTGCACTTTAGCTAGAGTCGAATGAAATTTAATTAAATTATAGCTAAAGAAGTGTATACGAATCTTATATATACCTTTCCCAAAAATGTGCTGAAGATCTAACTTTTTTTTTTAAATTTGTAGTAGAGATGTGCCAACTCGGAAGAAACTCGACTCGAGTTAAGTTGAGTTGAAATTCGCGTAACTCGAATAGTACTCGAGTAACGCAACTCGAATTCGCGGAACTAAGTTGTGTCAGTTTGTTACAATTTATTTTTATACTTGTTCTTCCATCCAAGATAATTATTATTAGTACTTAACTTAATACGTAGTTATATATTATTGCTTTGCGTATAGACAATCTTTATAAAATAATATCACTCTAACTTTATGACGTAGCGTAAAGTTAATGTTATTAATAATTTAACTATCACGAATTATACTTAATCAGCTTATTAACATTACATAAGATATCAATAAATTGCTCGAATTAGTAAGTCAAGTTTATCACTAATTTATAGACAGACACTTTGGTTTGGCACAAAAAGGCTTCCTTCGAAGCTTCCTTCCTATGGGCTTCTCGAGAAATCGTACAATTGGATTACCAGTTTTCTTGCAGATTGGAGCATCAAGATCGTAGAAAGCGGTTCATGCTCCGATTACAAGCCTATTAACGCTGGTGATCCACAAGGCTGCGTATTGTCACCTACATTGTTTCTTCTGCATAAAGTAACGCTCTCCCTTTTCTGTATATACCAGCCATCAGTTGAAATAAAACAATAGAAAATAATTTTGTTAAAAATTATTCTCAAAATTATTTAAATAAAAGAAAACTACTCGGTATCAAACCCTCCATAATATAAGAAACCATTCTGGAGGCCAATAGCCAAAAATAACTAAGGTGTGAGAGCGGATGCTTAACTTGATCTCCTGCTTACGGAACCGATCATTATCACTAACAAGACAGCGCACTGCACCATACGTTCAGTATAGAGCAATACAGTTTGACTAACTGTAACATTTTCCTAACCAATCACACACCGGTGTAACGTGAAGGACCTAATTACATGATAAAACCAAAGTATGTAAACCAATAGCAACACTACTCATCTTAATTTAACACAGGGCAGCCTCTCAGCAACTCGATCTTTCTCGACTCCACTAGTAGAATGCCCCAACAGGCATTGTAACGACAGTTAGACTTGAAGAATTACCGACCGATGACCCTCTTAGTCACCGACAAGATACTTTATTCTGCCATAACGGGTGGAAGTTTACAGTCATTTCTTCATATTTTATTTTATTTTTTCCACTCATTGCTAAGAATACAATATACGTGACCAGGCTAATGAATATTGATCTTTTCCAAAGATCATTCAAAAGGTACGATCACGCCATATTTATGGCGTGATCGTACCTTTTGAATTTTTTGATCACGCCATATTTATGGCGTGATCAAAAAATTCAAAAGCGCCCCCAAAGCGGAACACAGTAGTTCAAGCACTGCTAATTGGTGGTAGAAATGTGTAAGAGGGTGGCACCTACACAGACTTCGTATTAAAAGTAAATCCCCTTTGAAACATTAAGTATTTTTATTAGCAATAAACCTGATTATAATAAAAGCAGTCCTGGCATTATTGTTCTTTTTGATGGAGGACTTTATCTTCAGTAAGCAACAAAATAAAGATTAGTTAAAGCAGCTAAACTAAACAGTCTTTTAGCAATCGATTTTCCAAACCAATACTTATAAATTAGACTTAATTGTTACTGCCTGTGTTTATTGTCTTCACGTTTAATTAAGGATAGCGGAGAGTTTTTCTAGTTTCCATTGTTAGCGTTGTCTCTGTTTAATTAAGCTAGGATTTTAGTATTTGTGCTTGTTCAAAGTAAATGATGGTGATAATAGCATGATTATGATTTGGTATTGTTTTTGTAGTTATCAAAATATTCATACGATTATTAATTTAGCACATATTACTATTCACATAGGTAATAATTTAGTCTAAAGATTAATCGTACGTATACTGTTTTTATTTTTAATATGATTCTATGATTTACATTATTAAGCTACTGCATGCGGTACACTTCTGTCAGAATTCTGTTTCCGAGAATACTGAAATGTACAATTAAGAATGCTGAAATAAAGAAGTCTATATGCTGATTTACCACATACACGTCGGCGAAAAATATTGTTAGAAAACCTTGGAAAAAATCGACTAGCTTAGTCCGCCAAAGCCGCATTAGAGCAGTGTCACTCTCTTGCTTCTTTACAGCCTCTGAAATAAGAAAAGGATTTGAACTCTTCAGTGAAACATTTCTATTACAACCTATAATAGTCCACTGCTGAACAAATGCCTCCCCCATAGATTGCCTCATGAGTTGTCTATAGATTAACTAAAGGTTTAGATATACTTTCTTATAAAGCCATATTACATTTGTCATTTTGTTATTAGTTTTTAGAATTTAAAAATATATTAAAACAAAACAATCATAACAAGGCATTAAATATTATACCGTTAGCTTTAGCTATAATTTTTAGATACATACAGCATCAAAGTATTTTTTTTTTCTAAGTGGCATGAACCAAGTAACACACTTTTAGATGGAGTTTGAAAAAAAAATTTATTTTTCTTCACAAAACTTAAATTAATTAGATAGTTGATTGGGGTCTCCATTTAAGCAAGTAATGCTTGTGTTTGGAAACCTCGCTCTTCCTTATCTAAACATACATTTTAATTCTAAAAACCAAAAATGACAAACCAATTACTCTATTTTAACAAAAAGTAATTTATTCTATTTTTATAACCAAAAATTACAAAAAGTACAAAAGTATATGTGCACATGTATGCAAGTGTGTGTGTGTGTGTGTGTGTGTGTGTGTGTGTGTGTGTGTGTGTGTGTGTGTGTGTGTGTGTGTCTGTGTGGGTGTGGGTGTGGGTGTGTGTGTGTGTGTGTGTGTGTGTGTGTGTGTGTGTGTGTGTGGGTGTGGGTGTGGGTGTGTGTGTGTGTGTGTGTGTGTGTGTGTGTGTGTGTGTGTGTGTGAGAGAGAGAGAGAGTGTGTATGTATGTGTGTGCACGTGCGTGTGTGTGTGTGTAGAGAAAGTATTATTATGTTATATATCGTAAAGAACAGTGAATTATGGAAAGCGTTGCATTAGAAATTCAGTTTTAGTATAAGGTTTTTACACTCCTTGTACGTTTTGTCGTATATGGTTAATTCTCTATTTATTAAATTATATAGGAATGCAGAACGGGAGCTAAATTGCCTACTAGCAAACACTGTTTTGGAACCAGAAGACACAGCCACAACATCTTTTCGCCGCTTTTCCAAGATGCATGGTTTAAGCGTAGTTTATTTGGTCCTGAAATCGCACATGCAGTAAAGATGTTGGATGAAGATTTAGATTGATGGCACATAAAATATGGCCAGTTATTTTACTCAAAAACCTAGTTTAAGGGTGTTTTGTATAAAAGTAAGATATAACAGAAATGCGTTCGAACGTTATTAAAAATCAGGCATCTAACAGAATAGAAAATAGAATAGAATAGGATAAGATAGAATAGGATATGATAGGATATGATAGGATAGGATAGAATAGAATAGAACAGAACAGAACAGAACAGAATGGAATAGAATAGAATACAAAACAATAGAATACAATAGAGCACTAATAGAACAGTTACTATCTCGTGCATTCAATCCATAGAACATTTTTAGATAATTATGTAAAATAAACGTTCGACTAAAGCACGGACGAAAACTTGCGGTAGACTGTAATGACGCATGATGTAATTTTACACCGAATTGACTGAGTTTTTCTATACAATTTTTAATTTTTAATAGCCCCACAAGGATGTTAACTAAATTTAAAAATATTATTTTTACATTATATCTTATTTGATTAAAATTAATTTAACGATAATACATGGTTTTGAAATATTATTAAAATATAATGAACTGGTAATATAACATTTTAGCAATGGAAATAACATGGCATTTGTTTAACATTCACGAAACGACAGTATTTCAAACAGAACATATAATAGAATGTAGTCGGTTAAGTAGTTTACACACATATTTAATACTAGCGAACATGCGAGCGAAGCTGCAGGTAAAAACCTGCAGCTTCGCTCGCACGCTCTTTAATTTAGAAACATCGTTAAAAATGCTATTCCGTGGCAAATTTACCAAAATTCGATTACTTCAATGTCTGAATTTTTTTGAATTCCTAAAGATTATTGGACCTAGACATTTTATATTTGGCATATATATAATATGCTACGGGAACACGTGAATAAATAAGTTTTTTAGAATTGCATTAATATATATATATATTATGTCTAGAAGCATCTACAATTTTTATATTGGACGTGTCTTCCGATGTATCCATAAGAAATACAAATTGTCTTAGAATCAAAATTTACTGTTATTATTTATTCTTTACATTCATTCATAATTAAAGTTAATTTAGTTTTAACAAAATAATGATGATTTCATGGTCTTATATGCGATAGAATAGAATAGAATAGAATAATTTTTATTCAATATACATTACATGTGTAATTCTTATTGAAAGTCATTTTTTACTTTACCACTGGTTCGAAAAAAAAACCCTCTGTCGTAGGAAGAACCAGCAAGAAACCCAGCGTGACTTTTTTTTAAAATAAATTTTACAATATAAATGATTACGAACTATTCACAAAATTTATTTTAGAAACTGCTTAGAAGCGACCACCTCATTCCCAGGGGTTATTATCAACCATGTATTCATTTATACTATAATAACTCTTTTTATACAGTTTCAGCTTAATAAAACATTTAAACTTGGTAATAGAGAGAAACTGTACACTTTCCGGGACCTTGTTGTAATAGCGTATACATTGCCCCAAGAATGAATTACTGACTCTGTGGAGTCGAGAAACTGGCATCACTAGCTTGTGTTTGTTCCTAGTGTTTACAGAATGTATATCACTTTTTTTACCAAAACTATCTTTGTTTTTGTGAACATACATTAAATTTTCGTAACTATACTGAGAGGCCAAAGTTAATATATTAATTTCTTTAAATTTATCTCTAAGAGACTCTCTCGGTTTTAGATTGTAAATAGCTCTAATGGCCCTTTTCTGTAAAACAAAAATAGTTTCTGAATCAGCCGCATTTCCCCATAGCGAAATCCCATAAGACATTATGCTATGGAAATAAAATAAACTAATCTAGCTGTCTCGACACTAGTGAGACCTCTAATCTTTTTTACAGCATAGGCTGCAGAAATTAGTCTGCTTGCTAATTTGGATATATGGGGGCCCGACTAAAGCTTTGCATCAAGAGTGATGCCAAGAAAAACAGTGGATACAGTGGATATTTGATTCATATCATTGATCCTATTTAATACTGATTGGCACCATAACATAGATTTTTATAAAATCTTTTAGCAAAATTTACTTCGCAAATATCCGCGTTATAAAATAAAATGATGTCTTACCTAGTACGAAGAGCACCTCCCGCCCTCCCTCAATTGCGTGCACTATCCCCGTCACCACTAATCCCAGCACCGCTACTCCTAACACCACTACACTAGGCAAGACACACCACTGACGATAGCGGTGAAAAACTATTTGACGATATGACCGATTTCATTATAATTAAATAGCAATGTTGTGTTTTGTTATTAATATCTTTAAACGATCTCTATTTATTGATTAGTTAAGCTATAATATTAAGCCATGTCTATGACATAGTCAACAAATATCATGAAATAACAACATTTCTCGAAATAGTTATTTAATGAGAAATTTGCAATAATTGCAGGCAGACCAGGTTTAATCAGTTTACATACATATATAGTATCAAACTTATGAAAATTTATGTTTTTTTAGTTCAAAGAAATATTAATTTTCATGCGTTTGATTGTCTATTATTTTTTAAATTTTAATTATTACACTTTTGAAATGAATTAACGTTTCGACGAATAAAACGACGAATTGACGTTAGGATTTTTAAATAATTTTATAAATCTAATAATTTAATCATATAAACGTAAGTTATTTATTTTATTTTATTTATTAGTTACTGAAGGCAAAATATAGGCTTTTTCATTTGATCATAGCGCTAGCTAGGGGCTGTTTCGATAAATAAAACGTATAGCGTCAGATGAGTTTGAAATTTTTATGCAAGGTCAAAACTAATTTTAAACTTTATATACAAATATGATATTTATTTGAAAAAACACCCGTCATCCCTCCCTTTAACTAACAAAATCATGTATAATAAAAATTAACATTTGAAAGAAGAAAATCTTCTTTTTCAATTACCGAGTTGCCCCGGGTTACTACCCACGGATAAAATTTAACGGAAATCGGTCTAGTAGTTTTTGCGTGAATCGGTAATACACAGACAGACAAACAGAGAAAAATTCTAAAAACCACAAATTTACCTTCAATACCCTCCATTTAGTCCCTTTATTTAGGCTTGTCTCTACGAGAGTATATTACAATTACAGATACGATTTTTCTACAGATTTATTATATGTATAGATTGACTATATTTATTGCGGTATAGCTGTAGATTTACTATTTCATTATAATCTAAAAAAATGCAGCTAGTTAGAGATTTACGACTTCTTTAATAAGGCTGTGTTTTATTGGAAAATTTTATTTAATTTCTAATTTTTATGAAGAAAATAATTTAGTTAATTAATTACTTGTTGTAAGATGTAAGGCAACAAATTAAAAGTTCGCAAAATGAACAAAACAGTCATTTAACAGTTTCCTTTCCTGAACCAATTGTAATAAATTAGTGACCTCATTGTTACTGTCCAAGTTTACTTTCTTCTCGTTTAATAATAATGAAGGGCCTTTTAACGTCGTTGCTGCGCCATCGTAAATGTCACTTAAATAAGAACGGAAAAGTTTGTAAGCATCTTAGAGCTTTAGTAATAGGAATAAGCAGATTAGTTATCTTAGGGTTAAGTATGTGTTCTGTTTGAATAGTCTGGATTTATACGAGATTTATGAAAGCTTTTTGGTTTTCTACAAACATTATAAACAGTATAAACGCATACTTAAAATACAATTGAACACGTGGTAAATACATTCGCTATATTATGGTTTTAGCACAAATGGGTCAGCTCAAGAGGGTAAAACAGTTTTCATACCCTGAGTAATAGGGAACCGGTCACCCTTTTCACTGGAGACGAGGCATTCTGTTTGAGTCCTCAGGGGTGACAATGGATCTTCATTTTGATTATTAATAGAGAATAGATAATAATATAAAAAAGTGAAGCTACAACACAACGTAGGTTCTTCAAATCGTAACCTAAGAATTTTGGTATTTTCGAACTAGTATTTTAAAACCGATACCATAACTTAAATATTGTAACATTATTTGGACCGATTATCAATTTCTGCTGTAGTCGAACACCAAACACCAATTGAATATTTTTTATGCCAAGTAAACTTCGGTATTAAGCTGTTATAATACTAGAACTTGAACCGAAACCAACTTAAGTAACTTGCTTGATTTCATTGAATCATAGCCATAAAATGATATTTTCGGTAAAATATACATGCAATAATAAAATTATTTGTACGATTTGGATGCAATTACTATATAAAAATAAAACTAAACTGCCAATAAATGACTTAGAAAATTAATTATTTCCATATTTGGCAGCCGCTAACTTAAAAGTGATATCTCGTAATCGTACTGACCCAAGTTAGTCGCCTCCTAGTGAGAGTTTGGAGCACTGCCCTCACGTTGTTGTAATTTCTACCCTCATAACGATAGAAAATCCTTAATTTAGGAGAGTACTAAAAAAAGAAGGGTCTTGAACGAAATGGTATGTTTCCAGATGTTGGGTCTCTGGTTATCATCACTCATCGTACGTGATACAGCAGCGTTATACTATTTACCTGTATTTTGGTATTCTGTGAGAGCGGGGTATTTCGCATCGTAGGTACGTGTTTACCAGGTGTTTGCAGTATCATGGAACAACCACATTCAAATTAATAAACAGATGTTATTTTGTCGTCTCGTTTAAAAACAGAGCCCAATATTTGTGAAAAAAAAAGGATTTAACATTGATATGTTTATTTATTTTAAAGCAACAACAGTTTACATTTACAGATCTAAGCTTAAATAAGATATATCTTTGTAAACAAAAATTACAACTATTGTCAGCATTCATATACACAATATGGGTTGACTGATAGAGATTGCCTCAAGGCATTAAGTCCGCCTCCGTCCGTAAATAAATAAATAAAATATTAGAAATGAAGTAAAACATAAAATAAAACGAACTATCGACACATCTGCATTATTCTACTAAATCTTAAGAAGAAAATATAAAGTTTATAGTAAGTGTTTCTAATAATATTTTTCACTATGGGTTCCCATATATTTGTGCAATGGGAGATTAAAAATCGAGGTGTTTTTATCTTAGTAAATTGGTTTTGATTATTATTTTGACTTACGATTTTAAATTCGACTGCATTTTGTTCTTGTAAGTGTATAATTTTGATAGAAAGAGTATACTTTACTGTGATATGAAATAAATTTCAATTAATATGATTATCATTAGGGATCTTATGCTCATTAAACTCGGTTTATATATTTTTTAAATAATCAAATTTAATATCCTTCGTAAGCAAACGAGTTAATTCGTTTCTCAACATAACCTTGCATGTTGAGAAACATGTAATTATTATCATAGACAATTCCTTAAAGTTATTATATATACGATTTAAAAAAAAACATTTTAAAGATAAATCAATTCAAACAGCTTCCACTGCTCCCTATCTTGTAATTACGAGAGTGGGAGATGCGGAAGCTTACAAACTTAATTTTATACAACACCGTTAACCCTAGTTCAATCCCTAACGATAACACTGTTCGTTAAAGGCATATGTGTATTGTAAGATCTTACATATGCCTGAAAAATAAAAATTTCGACTAACCCATTCGGAATAATTAGAAAGCCTGTATCCACCAGTGCTTTAGAGAGAATGGTAAAGCAATTATATTCAAGAAGTAATTTGAAACGTTCTAATACGATAAAAATTATGTAATTATTTACTTGTGGCGCTGTGGACGAGGTGTAATTACATTTAATGTAGGGTACAGAAATAGCAATAAGCCGCATTGGACCAAATTTAGATATGAAATACAACAAATATTTTATATTGTGCCACTTATTTCAATATACCTCTGCGGGTATATACAGTGCTGGTCCAATATTCTATCTCATTTCATATTTATGTGAATATATTTATAAGGTACTCTACCTGACTAAACAAAAAACCCATTAAGAGTTATTCCCCATTCTCTCAAGTCCGTAAATTCTTCACTTGTACACATGAACCACTCTCAAATAAGAAGGGATTTGTCTTACATTAATTTCATTTTATATTTTGTATAAAACTTAAGTTAAGCCTGTATACCATCCTCATCTAATTTCTGAAAGGGTTTTGAGGTTGAGGATTCGTCCGTTGCGCTGCCTCAATGCTTTTTAGTTGGTGGCATTTCCATATCTTTGAATATTTTTTTGATATTATTAGATATACAGGTTTACTAACGATTTTTTTACCACCAAGCACATGATAAAATAGTAGGTACTTATAATTGCAATTGAAAATTTAAGTGGTGCCGGTGGAGGCCGACTTAAGGTTACTCATATTCTATAAAATTATCAGTGCTGAACAATATTGTCTTATCAGGATGGGGTTTTGTCTTAGTTACCACGCTTGGCAGCTGGATTGGCAATCACAGTATTTTAATATTTAGTTTTTATGAGGTAGGCGCAGCCGCCCATCCCCTAGCTTGTTTACCGTTGTCGCCCTTCACGACATCCACGGGACGATAAGAGGTAGTGGATATTCTTACACCGGCACTACACGGTAATATGTTTCTATACTTAATTACAACAAATCGTTTAATATCTACTGAGTAACTGTAAAAGTAATGCAACAGAAATATCTGAAGGTTGTTTCTCTAATTATCCTTTTTATACATTATTCACAACTTTTCCACAAACTTTATGAACAACAAGAACCTATCAATTTTTCCCGTCGTATTCATTTGATTGATGGCGCGAACTTGTTACTTCGGAATAAATCGATTATTATTATTTGTCGAGAAATTTAATAAGCCTGTTGAAGTGAAAATTTCTTACCTTTAAGGATATAATATAAATTTTTACGTGGTAGAGCCATGCTGCATCTATATTAGTAGTATAGTTGTAGCACGAATGGGTCGGCTAGACCGGGGAAAGATCACGCTCTCCCAGAATACCAGCGTAAAATAGCAGCTTAACGCTGCTGTGTTTCGTATGGTGAGTGTAGAGAACCGGAGACCCTTTTTACTGGAAATGAGGCATTCCATCTTAGTCCTTCACGGCTGAAAACGCACCTGCATTTTTATTTGTAATAGAGGATAGATGTAGATGTCTATGGGCCACAGCAACCACTTACCATCAGGTGGACTGTGTGCTCGTTTGTCGCCCTATCCTATAAAATAATAGCGAAAAACACTTATTTATCAGAAAACAATAAAAATACAATAAAAATAATTTGTAAATGAATATTATTAAAAACAAAAACCCGACTGTAGAGAAAACTTATTAAGCTTTGCGAGTGCCATATTAGTGTTATACTACTTTTACCCTAAGTCCGATTAAGTTGTTAATGCCAGCTGGCTAACATCACTTTTACGAGTATCACAGAATATATAGAGGACGCTGATAATTTTATGTTAACTTTTTTATACATAGGATGATAAACGAGCACATATTCCTCTTGATGGTATGTGGATACTGTAGCTCATAGACATCTACATTTATTCTCAGTTAAGAACCAAAATGCAGATGCGTTTTTAGCCCTAAGGTCTAAGAAGGAATGCTTCGTTCCTAGTAAAAAGGGTCTCCGAGTCTCTACACTCACTATACGAAATACAGCAGCATTAAGCTGCTATTTTACGCTTGTATTCTGTGATAGCGTGGTCCTACCCCGGTCGAGCTGACTCATTCGTGATACAACCATAATATAGCTGCAGCGTGGCGCTACCACGTTCAAAACTTACTAACTTACTGTGTTACGTAACGTAAAGTCGCTACTGGGAAGTATTCCTTTTATTTAAATACTGTTAAGGGTAACCTGCCTTCATATCATCATCATCATCATCATTACAGCCCTTCACAAGTCCACTGCTGAACATAGGCCTCCCCCAAAGAATGCCACAAAGCACGGTCCTGAGCCACCTGCATCCATCGACTTCCAGCATATCTTACCAGGTCGTCACTCCATCTAGTGGGGGGACGCCCTACACTTCGCCTGCCGGTACGACGCTGCCACTCGAGAACCTTTCTTCCCCATCGGTTGTCGGTTCTTCGAGCTATATGGCCGGCCCATTGCCACTTCAGCTTACTAATCCGTTGGGCTATGTCGGTCACTCTAGTTCTACTCCGGATATCCTCATTTCTGAGTTTATCACGCAGAGAAACTCCGAGCATAGCCCTCTCCATAGCTCGCTGAGCGACCTTGAGCTTCCTCATCCGGCCAGCAGTGAAGGACCACGTCTCAGTTCACTTGCACTTCATATATTTACGTTCTAATGGCTAAATACCCAAACGCTGCTCAATTTTAAGATGTCATTAATTCTCGTGGCGTCACAGTCGCTTTGACTTAAAGTGATAGAGACATCACGAGACTTTACGGCATCTTAATATTGAGTATCGTTTGAGTATTTGGGCATAAGACTTGGAATAGATTTCTTAACTCAGTGACTGATAATAGGGAGCAGGGCGTTACTTTGGGCAAATCATTCAAAACTGCTTCCTAGCTGGAACTCTTGGAAAGTTTACTTTGTTCAGCGGTAGACAGAAAGTCGTCGACGTCTTAAGCATGCTGGGCGCAAAATATTTTTAATTTCTGAAAGAGTTATGCTACGATGATTCCGCAGCACTGCTCTACTGCGAACTGACGGTTTTCATATATTATATTTATTTTAAACAATAATGCCTCGTTTCCAGTAAAATGGTTCTCCGGTTCTCTACACTCGCCTTACGAAACACAGCAACGTAAAGCTGCTATTTTACGTTGGTATTCTGTGAGAGCGTACTCCTTCCCCGATCAAGCCGACCTATTCGTACTACTATACCAAAATAATATAGCTGCAGCATGGCTCTACCACGTAGTAAATGGTAAATATGAAAATCTCATCCGACTTATGTTCGGCACACATATCAAGTTATTATTATGATATAAGTAGGTAAATATATTCAAAATAGATAAATAATTGGTTATGTCAAAATGGTCAAAAACTTTACAGTGATCTGTAAATTATAAAATTTAGAAAATTAATTTCTAAGTAGTTATTTCACCATTGTACAAACATTGACATGTAGTCTAATACTTAAAGACAAATTCGGCAACGTTATCTAGGGGGGAGGGGGATAGGTTAATGTTAAGAGCGTATATTTCTTAAGTACAAAATACCATTTAGCTGCACACATTAGCTCAGTATTAACACAAGTGCTAGCAGGTGAAGGAAAACTTTATAAAAACAGAATATTTAGATTTATTATGCAAGAGGATAACGATGAAAGTTCTGCGCTCTAGGAAAGACGAAGCGCTTAAACTTCTTAAGAGATGAACACTACTAAGACTACACGTAGCCCTTTCCTTAAATTCTTAAAATTATTAGAATTTTCTACATTTTAACCAATTGGTTTTAAAGTATAAAATGAGTTTTCTTTTTCAAGGGGAAACCAGTACTATTTACTTTGCGTCAGAAAGGACGTTTTAGTGTGTTCTTGTATCGATTAAAACCTTTTAGTGTTCCACCTTCGCTGCGTATCACCAAATCGCCAAAATATCTTACATTAAATAAATCAGTAATAGAAAGAGTTAAGTTCCAAATATATCGAATACTGTGCAGTTATTCACTCGCGGTGGTACATGGGGCTTAGGCGTCCAAAGACACCTAGCTAACTTCAGCCAATATGTTCAGCTAAGCATTTCTGGCAACTAATGCGAATTTACTCATTGAAGAAGTTCATGTACACTAAACGTACTTTCATTAAAGTGGGCAATATGATGATGATGCTATTTTGTCCTTATGCAAAAAAAGTTTTATACACAGTGAGAAACAGAAATTATTATACCTCAATTGTATTGGTTGTGATACATTACATAATTATTATATCTGCAACAATATACTCGTATTATAAATATAGATGCTTAATAATTACTGCGTTGATTGCCGCTATTAGGAAAACGGAGAGATTTTATAGCTTCAATAATTAGCGGCCGTAATTGTTCGTTTAATAACAGTAAATGAGACATCAAATACAAGGAAATAAGCGTAACTGAAGAGTATATCTGGAGAATATAATAATAAATCCATGCCATGAATCATAATAACAATGTTCTTATGTTCTTGATATAATTTTGAAGCGGTAGTTAGAGCCACGCTGCAACGATTTATAGCTGTAGCACAAATGGATCGGCTTGGCCAAAGAACCACGCTCGCACAGAATACCAGCGTGAAAGGGCAACATAATGCTGCTGCATGTTGTATGGTGAGTGACGAGGACCGGAGACTCTTTATAGGTCCAACGAGGCAGTCCATTTTAGTCTACAGATGTAGCAACGCATCTGAGTGTTGATTTACAATCGAGAAGGTGTCTATGAACCACAAAATATAATAGAATAATTTTTAATTTTTTTTTGCAGATTACAAATAATACTTATTAATATCAAATATTTATGTTTTATTAATAGTTCAAAAATTCTCTGTCTTGGGAAGAACTAGCAAGAAATCCGCAAAAAGGCGCACGAGTGTTGCATGGACTCGGTTTGACACACTCCAGCTGGTGTTTTTTGACTTTGACTTTAGCTCTGGTATGGCTGCTGATGTTAGATATAAATTTTAGCCTAGTTGAAATATTAGTCATACATGTGTTTTTATAAATATAAATGAAATTGAAGTGTTTCATTGAGCTGTGGGGAGAATTTACATGACATTAAACACAAATAACCATTTTAAAATGTTTGTCTGCAAGTCTGGGGTCTATTAAAAAAAACCTTCAATTCAAAAATATTTGATAAAAATAAAAAATAAAGTGTTGATTTTAACTGATACACTTGTCATAACTCTAGGTATGTCAATCGTAAAAAAAAGGTTGTGGTGAATTATTTATAATCTGTATTGAATAAAAAATCATCATCATCATCACTATTACAGCCCATCAAAAGTCCACCTCTGAACATAGACCTCCCCCAAGGCCTGGATCAATCGCCTTCCTGCGTCTCTTTCTAGGTCTTCACTCCATATAAAACCGGTACGTGGCTGCCACTCGATCACCTTTCTGCTTTTATCATAATATTAGACGTATTAGAGCCACGCTGCATACTGCCATGCCGCTATATTATGGTTGTAGCACAACGTCGCCTCACAAAATAGCTGATTTTTGCTGCTTTGTTTCGTATGGTGAAGGTAAGTCTCCAGTGCTCTACACTGGAGACTTATTAAATGAAAATGCCTCGTTTCCTGACAAAAATAATTGGACCAGACACTATTACTACCTATGAAATCATTCAATAAGAAAAAAAGTCGAATTACTTAAAATTAAAGAGAGAGAAAGTTTCCGAAAGTTTTATACGTCCACAACTAGCAATAAGCTTTAAGCTTTTCTTAAATTTATTCTTAATCGCAATTCGAAATGCAATCTTGCAAGTTCTTATCAAGTATTTTTTTAGATAATTAACATAAGCTTTAGTTACATTTACTATTGGTTTTAAGGATTGTATTTTAAATATATCGAATGGAAAAAATAACTAAAATTATCAAGTTTAATTTTATTATTTTTTTACTTACATCGATAGCTGAACTGATTATCATTAAAAAAAATAAACATATAAATAAAATTGAAGTGTATGTCTATAATATTGAAATATCTGACTTCTAATATCCTCAGGGGGTCATTTGCAAGTTACTAAGATAAATAAAAAAAAATTGTAATATATGACTGGACCGATTGTGATAAAACTTTACTCGGTTATATTTTATTTGAAAACTTGAAGTTTTTTTTTGATAAAATAAACGCGCTTTGATTATCTTACGAGTAAATCTAAATACCGCCACATTAATAGATTCTATCCAGGTGAACTCGTGTAGGATCTTTATGAAGAATCATATAAATAATCTTAGTGTATTTATAGGTTTCCTAACTAAAACCGATTTTAGACAGACTTTTTTTTATATATTATGAACAAATTGAAACATGAGACATGTATTTTGACAATTGAGTCTGCATAATTTTTATATCATATTTTGTTATATGTGGTAGAGCCATACTGCAGCTATATTAGTAGTATAGTTGTAACACGAATAGGTCGGCTCAACCGGGGAAGAACCACGCTTTCACAGAATACCAGCGTAAAATAGCAGCTTAACACTGCTGTGTTTCGTATAATGAGTGTAGAGAACCGGAGACCCTTTTTACTGGAAAAGAGGCATTTCATCTTACTCCTCACGGTTGACAACGCATCTGCATTTTGATTCGCAAACAAAAAAACAGGATAAATGTAGATGTCTATGGGCCACAGCAACCACTTATTGTCAGGTGGACTGTGTGTTTGTTTGTCAACCTATCCTATAAAAAAAATCATAACGCAGTCCAAAGTGACATCGTCATTTATATTTGTAGGCTAAATGCATTTGTACTTAACAGTACGTATAACTAACTTATAAAGAAAGTTTTGGTGGATACAGCCACCGAAGTATGTGGTGTAAGTAAGAGAACGAATGAAAGGAAAAGTAGTACGTTGTGGTGGGAGGATGAGGTACAGATGGAAGTTGAAGCAAAGAAGAGAGCATGGCTAGATTTACTAGCAACCAAAGTTGGTCATTATGGCGGTAAGAATGATGAGATTGAAAGAAAAAAGGCAGACTTTAGACGTATATATAAGAAAGTAAAAGAAGTTGTTGAAAGGAGAAAGCAAGAAAGAATAGATAAGAATGATAGAAGGATATCTGATAACTTCCAGCCAAATATTAAAATGTTCTGGAAGCTCGTAAGAACTGCCAGGGGATATTAAAAACAGCCTAGAATGAATGCTATACGAGACGAGAATAACTGCATGCTGAATGATGAAGTTCTGAATTTAAAGAGATGGAAGGAGTACTTTGAAAGCGTGTTTAAGAGTGAAGAGTCGTCTGAAGTAAGTGAAATAGAAATTCCAGAAGAAGTGGAGAGAGGTATGGAGATAAGTGTAGATGAAATAATGAAAGCAATGAAAAGCATGAAAGCCGGTAAGGCAGCCGGATATGATAGAGTATCACTCGAAATGCTAAGGGCTGGAGAGGGTGTAGTTGCATGCCTGCTGTACACCTTGTTTAATTTATGTTGGGAACTTAAGCGGGTACCGGAAGACTGGTGCAAAGCCATTATAGTCCCAATATCTAAGGGAAAGTGGTCGCAGCAGAACTGTAAAAACTACCGTGCTATCAGCTTGCTTAGCATTGTGGGTAAACTGTATGCTAAGGTGCTAATTGAAAGAGTTATAGAAGAAATTGATGGATAAATTTGGGATGTGCAAGCTGTATTTAGAAAGGGAATGGGGTGTACGGATCAAGTCTTTTCCATGCGCATGATTACGGAGGAATTTTTGGCTAAAAACCAGAAAGTGCTTTGTGCGTTGGACTTGGAAAAAGCTTATGACAGAGTGGACAGGAACGTGTTATGGCAAATACTGACCTCATTTGGGTTGAGCGCTGGTTTGATACAGGCATTAAAGTCTCTTTGTAGGCACTCTAGTGCTTGTGTCAGGATCAACGAGGTCTACTCGGACTGGTTTGGCATTCAAAAAGGTGTCAGACAGGGCTGTCTAGCTTCTCCGTGGATGTTTAACCTACTTATGGACAGCTGTTTGCAAACTTTGAAAGTTGAAGAATGTGGGTTGAGAATGGGTGAATTAACCGTCAAATGCCTTTTGTACGCCGATGATCAAGTCATATTTGCATCGTCGGCAGCCGAGTTGCAAATGATGGTTACTTTAATGAACTGGTCATTAAAAGAAAGGGGTATAAAAGTGAACAAAAGTAAGACGAAAGTGATGATTTTTAAAAGGAAAGAAAGTAAAACGTTATGTGAAATAAGAATAAAAGGGGAATTGATTGAGCAAGTGGATGAGTTTGTATATTTGGAATATTTATTAAGCAGGGATGGTGGGTATGATAAGGATATAGAACGACGAGTGAACGCAGGAAATAGAGTTAATGGGGCTCTACACGCTATTATGAAAAGTCAGAATGTGTCAAAGAAGGCACGTATGGCAATTCATAATGCTGTATTAGTCCCTACTTTAAAGTATGGTAGTGAAAGTTGGGTCTGGCAGATGAAGCAAGAAAAAGGCTGTAGAAATGCGGTCATTAAGGAGTATGCTAGGGCTGAATCTGAATGACAGGGTGAGAAATAGTGTGATAAGAGAAAAGTGTGGTTTGCAAGATGACATTGTAACCAGGATTAAAAAGGAATGCTTCGGTGGTTTGGTCACGTAGAAAGAATGAACGAGGATAGAGTACCAAACCAAATTTATGTTTCAGAAGTGAACGGCAAAGTCCTAGACGAAGATTTATCGACCAAATCGGCGATACATTTTAAATGAGCCAGATTAGGAGTACCCTTAACCGACGAGCGTGTATGCGTAGATATATAGATGTAAAGGAGGGGAGAGAGGTGTGTTAAGATCGCGCCAAATGGAAGTCCGTAGTCTCTGCCTACCCCTCTGGGTGACAGGCGTGAGTGTTTGTGTGAGTACGTATAAAAATTGTCATCAGCAGTATAGGCGGAGTTAACAACGACACGCACATGAAATGCGAGAGTTTTATGTCGTGTCTTTAATTTAAAAGCACCTTTGGGTATACTCGTGTCTGCCAACTTCGTCTGGTATAATAAATGATTTGAAAGAGAACTTCTGTTAAAATTATTCGCACAGAAGTTTGCCTCTCTTAAGGAAAAAACTTTATTGCGTATAAAATAAAATCAGTTAGAAATTCGACTTTTGTCGTTATAACTCAATGACAATGAAATCTTGAAATAATTACTTATTATTCATAGTCATCATTACCCGTATAGTGGCGTAGTAAGAATAAAAATATATCCACTACGCCATATCGTACCGTGGATGTCGTAAGACGCGACAGAGGAAAAATAACACAGGAGAGCGATAGCAGCATCTTCCTGATAACAGGTTAAAATTACAAATAAACTGCAGTTGCCAATCTGCCAGACAAGGATTGCAACTATGGTAAAAATATATATGCGATCTGCTGTGCTACTAGCACTTCGTGGTGTGAGAGTATAATATTTTTTAATCGACAGATCTCGATATATTCGTCCGAATTCTTGAGTTAGTTTCGCTTATAAAGTAAAATCTGGATCATTGGCGGTCCACCACTGTGCGATTTAGAAGAATTTACCTTTTTCGCACAACTACCACCAGAGATTTTTCTGGACGGATACGACTTAGGGACCTTCAAGAAAAGAGCTTACACCTTTCTAAAAGGACGGTAACGCATCTGCAATTCCCCAGGTGTTGTGGTTGTTCATGGGCGGCGGTCACTTGCCATCAGGTGAGCCGCATGTTCGTTTGCCCCTCTATAAAAAAAACCTTCTCTCTAAGATTGTTTTCTTTCTAGGCCACTATTATTTATTTTTCAAGTGATTTAATTCTGAATAATTACGTAAACTACCAATAACCAGCCTACTCTAAAATTGAAAGCGAGCACCCAGTTACTGAGTTACTGTGACTTTTTTTTAATATCCTACTAAGTCAGCGCTTATCTCCGATTCCACCTGATGGTCAATGGTGATGTAGCCTAAGATGGTGAAGTGACTTAATAAAAGCCTATTCACTCTTGCCTTGAAAACATCCACACTATAATCGGATGGAAAGACAGATCCTGGCAACTTATTCCACTCCTTTGCTGTACGCATGATGAACGACGTAGCGAACCGTTTAGTTCGAATGCTTGGTAAGTCAACAACGAAAGGGTGGATACTGGCTAAACGCCTAGTTGTCCGATGGTGGAAGGGAGAGGGAGGAATTAAGTAATGCAATTCCTGCGTACGTTCGCTGAAATGCATCCTGTAGAAAACCGAATGGTTGGTTACTTTGCGTCTGTGTTCGAGGCTGGTAAGATAGGTTTCAACCAAATTCGGGTCACCAATAAGCCTCTTAATATGCCCTTTTATTGAGTTTAAAGCTGTTAGTTGGCATTTTGCAGCACCAGCACATATATGGCAGCAATACTCCATGCGCGACCGCACTTGCGCTTTATATAAAGTAAGCAGCTGTTCCGGCGTGAATTATCGCCGCACCTTTGCAAAGACTCCCAGCTTCCTTGCAGCTGATTTGACCTTCGACTCAAAGAACCGTTCGAAGTTCAGATTTGAGGATATCTCAAACCCTAACAACTGGAGCCGGTCGGTATATTCCAGTGATACATTTCGGACAGAAGGAGCCAAGGATGTTTTGGAGGCGTTGAGTTTCACAAAATTGGCATCACCCTATTCGGAGGCTGCCTGTAGTGCGAGATTCACACGCTCTACCATAGTTTCTTTTTCGGACTGGATTTGATCCCGACTGGCCCGAGGACTTGGTTAATATCTCTCCACAACTGTGCTATCGTCTGCATACCGACGGATACAAGGCATAAGCAGATCATTAATTTGCAGCAGGAAGAGAGTTGCGGAGAGAACGGGCCCCTGAATAACACCGGCATTAGTCGCCATAAGATCGGATGAGCAGCCATCGACGACGACCCAGAGAGATCGTTAACTCAGAAAGTCCTTTACCTATTTAATCAGACCAGGGGACAAGCCGTACGCTGGAAGCTTACGCAAAATTCTAGTGTGCCAAACTCCGTCAAAGGCCTTCGAGACATCAAGGGAAACAGCAAGTGCTTCCCCACTGTTCTCGAGTGCCTCACCCCAATACGTGTGTGGCATACGCTAGAAGGTTCCCAGCTGACCGATTTCAGCGAAACCCATATTGATGATCACTAAGAAGGTCATTCTGTTCTAGGTATGCCATTAAACGGGCGTTCATTTTACGCTCCATAATCTTGTAGAGTATGGAGGTAATTGAGTTTGGCCGATAATTGGCAGGGTCAGCACAGCTGCCTTTTTTGAACAGAATTTTGGCACTATTCCAGTCCTAAATGAGAGGCGGAACAAGCGTGTCAGCACAGCAGACAACTTAGGCGCACAAGCCTTTAGAACTATAGCTGATACACCATTTGCTCCACTAGCTTTATTCACGTCTAGACAACCTAATAACGTAATATAAATAATGTAGTAAGTCTAGGTAACCTTAAAGTAAATTGTATCTAATTTTAAACGCAATGCCTGAGAGACAACGCAATGTACAGGATAAAGTGTCTGATTTATTCTGTACTTAATTAACTTCAGCTTAATAGCTACACTTGATACAAGTGACCTTATAACCTGACAGAATCTTAATGACACCCGGGGGATGAAGAAGTGGCAAATTTGTAACATCTACAAACATGAGATAAATGGCGCAAGAACAACAAATGAGTTTCATTACTTTTATTTCTATTTTATTCTTGTATTCTATTCTATTTTTTTATTACAGACCGCTGTTAAACATAGGCCTCCTCCATGGATTGTTTTCTCTATTTTTGAATTGTTATCTTGAAGATGCTACTGCCATCTCGTGTTTTATTTTCCCTCCGTCGGCTCTTACGACACGATATGATATATTGGATATTCGTACACCGCCTATACTTTTTTATTCAAATCAAATAATTTAAAATTAAACATTTTGTACAACCGACTTCAATTTAAGTTATTAAGAATAACTCAAAAACTATTGCTCTGACATTGATCAAATTAGTATTACTTCATATTGGTATTACATATTTACTGGTACTTCCTTTTTGGTACATATGGTACCACACGAAAATACCAGCTTTTAAATAAAAAAGGTATCATTAAAATTGGTTCACCGAGTAAAAAGTTATGAGGTAACACACACAAATAAAAACATACAGTCGAATCGAGTACCGTCTCCTTTTGGAAGTCGGCAGAAAAAGTTATCTACTAATTGTTTATAAATAGTAAATGGGAAAATATCATCCTACATATGTTTGGCACACATATCAAGTTATTATTATGATATAATTAGGTAAATGTCGTCAAAATAAATAAATAATTTGGTATGTCAAATTCGCCTAAAGAATTTTACAGTTATCTGGGTAAATTTTAAAATTTAGAAAATTAGTTCGTAAGTAGTTATTTCACCATTGTACAAATATTGACATGTAGTCTAGTACTTAAAGACAAATTAGGCAGTGTTAGCTAAGGGGTTGGGGGGAGCAGATAGGCTGATGTTAAGAGTGTATATTTCTTAAGTACAAAAGACCATTTAGCTACGCTTACAACAGTTCAATATTAATACAAGTGCTGGCAGGTGAAGGAAAACTTTAAAAAACATTATATTTAAGTTTATTATGCAAGAGGATAACGATGAAAGTTCTGCGGTCTAGAAAAGGCTAAGGGCTTAAACTTGTTAAGACTTGAACACTACTAAGACTACACGAAGCACTTTTTGTAAATGCTTAAAATTGTTAGCACTTTCTTTTAAAGTGTAAAGTGAGTTTATTTTTCCATGGGGAAACCAATACTATTTACTTCGCGTCAGCAAGGACGTTTTATGTTATTCTTGTATCGATTAAAACCTTTTAGTGTTCCACCTTCTCTGCGTATCACTAAATCGCCAAAATGTCTTGCATTGAATAAATCTGTTAATGTTACTTATTTCATTGCGTTTGATTTAAACCTCTTTTAAGTTAGAAACATATCGAATACTGTGCAGTTATTGACTGACGGTGGAGTACATGGGGCTTAGGCGACCAAAGACACCATGCCATAGCTTGACTTAGCTAACTTCAGCCAATATGTTCAGCTAAGTATTCCTGGACACTACTTTCATTTAAGTGGGCGTGGGGCAATATGATGATGATGCTATTTTTGTTCGTATTCAAAAAAAAGTTTTATAGACAGTGAGAAACAGAAATTATTATACCTCAATTGTATTGGTTGTGTTATATTACATAATTATTATATCTGCAACAATATACTCGTATTATAAATACAGATGCTTAATAATTACTGCGTTGATTGCCGCTATTAGGAAAACGGAGAGCTTTTATATCCTTAATAATTAGCGGCCATAATTGTTCGTTTAATAACAGTAAATGAGACATCAAGTACAAGGAAATAAGCGTAACTGTAGAGTATATCTGGAGAATATAATAATAAATCCATGCCATAAATCATTATAACAATGTGCCTGTTCTTATGTTATTGATATAATTTTGAAGTGGTAGTTAGAGCCACGATGCAACGATTTATAGCTGTAGTAAAGGATCGGCTCGGCCAAAGAACCACGCTCGCACAAAATACCAGCGTGAGAGGGCAACATAATGCTGCTGCGTGTTGTATGGTGAGTGACGGAGACTCTTTATAGGTCCAACGAGGCAGTCCATTTTAGTCTACAGGGGTAGCAACGCTTCTGAGTGTTGATTTGCAATCGAGAAGGTGTCTATGAACCACAAAATGAAATAGAACAATTTTTAATCTATGCAGATTACAAATAATACTTATTAATATTCATTATTTATGTTTTATTAATAGTTCAAAAAAGTCTCTGTCTTGGGAAGTACTAGCGAGAAATCCGCAAAAAGGCGCACGCGTGTTGCATGGACTCGGTTTGACACACTCCAGCCGGTGTTGCAATGACTTTAGCTCTGGTATGGCTGCTGAAGTTAGATATAAATTTTAGCCTAGTTGAAATATTAGTCATACATGTGTTTTTATAAAAATAAATGAAATTGAAGTGTTTCATTGAGCTGGGGGAAGAATTTACATGACATTAAACACAAATAACCATTTTAAAATGTTTGTCTGCAAATCTGGGGTCTATTAAAAGAACCTTCAATACAAAAATATTTTATAAAAATAAAACATAGTGTATATTTTAGCTATAATCAGTTTTTTTTTATAGGAGAGGGGGCAAACGAGCATACGGCTCACCTGATGGTAAGTGACTACCGCCGCCCATGAACAACTGCAACACCAGGGGAATCGCAGATGCGTTGCCGGCCTTTTAAAAAGGAGTAGGCTCTTTTGTTGAAGGTCCCTAAGTCGTATCGGTCCGGAAAAATCGCTGGTGGTGTCACGACTCTAGATATGCCAATCGTTAAAAAAAGGTTGTGGCGAGTTATTTACAGTCCATATTGAATAAAAAATCATAATCATCATCATTATTACAGCCCATCAAAATTCCACTGCTGACCATAGACCTCACCCAAGGCCTGCATCAATCGCCTTCCTGCGTCACTTACTAGGTCTTCACTCCATATATGACCGGTACGAGGCTGCAACTCGATCACCTTTCTGCTTTATCATAATATTTGACGTATTAGAGCCACGCTGCATACTGTCATGCCGCTATATTATGGTTGTAGCACAACGTCGCCTCAACCGGGATGGGACCACGCTCGCACAGAATATCCGCGTAAAATAGCTGCTTTATGCTGCTGTGTTTCGTATGGTGAATGTAGAGCACCGGAGACTCTTATAAATGGAAACGAGGCATTCCAGGTTATTTCTCAGGGTTGTCAACGCATCTGCAGTTTGATTCTTAAATCGAGTATAAATGTAGATGTTCATATGGGCTACAGCATCCACTTACCACCGGGTGGACTGTGTGCTCGTTTGTCACCCTTTTTCTAAAAAAATAATTGGACTGGATACTCATACTAGATATGAAATCATTCAATAATAAAAAAGTCGAATTACTTACAATTAAAAATTGTACAGTTTCCGAAAGTTTTATACGTCCACAACTTGCAGTAAGCTTTAAGCTTTTCTTAAATTTATTCTTATGCGCAATTCGAAATGCAATCTTGCAAGTTCTTATCAAGTATTTATCTAGATAATTTATTTAAGCTTTCGTTACATTTACTATTCGTTTTAAGGATTGTATTTTAAATATATCGAATGCAAAATATAACTAAAATTATGAAGCTTAATTTTCTTACTTTTTTGCCGTCATCGATAGCCAAACTGATTATCATTATACATATCACCAAAATTGAAGTGTATATCTGTAATATTTAAATAAATATAAAGAAATATTTTTGAAATTTTTGCCTCTCTGTCTATCTGACCGGGGTAATCTTCGGAATGACTGGATCGATTGTGATAAAACTTTACTCGGTTATATTTTATCCCAAAACTTGAAGCTATTTTTTCCAAATTATGATAAAATAAACGCGATTTGATTATCCTACGAGTAAATCTAAATAACGCCACATTACTAGATCCTACCCAGGTGAACTCGTGTAGGATCTTTATGAAGAATAATATAAATAAGTTTAGTGAATTTCTAGGTATCCTAACTATTTTTTTAAAATATTATGAACACATTTAAACATGAGAGAAATGTATTTCAACAATGAAGTCTGCTTAATTTTAATTTTGTTGCCATATGTTTTAAGTGGTTTAGAAGATCATAACGCAATCATCGTCATTTAGCTTTGTAGGCGAACTGCATTTGTACTGAACGAGTACGTATAAAAATTGCCATCTGCAGTAATGGCGGCGTTAGCAGCAACGCGCACATGAAATGCGAGAGTTTTATTTCGTGTCTTTAATTTAAAAGCTCCTCCGTGTATATCTGTCAACCTCGTCTGGTATAATAAATGATTTGAAAGAGAACTTCTGTTAACATTATTCGCACAGAAGATTTCCTCTCTGAAAGAAACTTTATTGCGTATAAAATAAAATATTAAAAAATAAAAAGTGTTATGGACCTCTTCGAAATAATATCATCCGGATGTATCTTATGTAAGATATCAGTTAACTTAGTGAACAGCTTGTAGCAAACATTTTGCGATTCTTTTTATTCAAATTTAAATTTATTTGTAAAACATTCACATTCTCCTAGATCTATGTTCCGCAGTGGACTTTAATAAGCTGTAACTGTAACGGTAACAATCTCCTTACCACCAATCTCCTATTGAAATAATTATTTAAACATCATATTGTGTTATTATTAGTAAGGTTTGTACATTAAATTATATACCCGATCGAGAAGCTTAAAATTAAAATGTAGATATTTCACTAATCTGAAAGTAAAATTACACATAGCTTAAAGTTCTCGACAGTTCGCTACGCCCAGAGCTACGAAAAGTGTTTCTGAAAATGTCTAAACGTGCATAATTTAGTCTTCGTCACACTTTGCTGTGCAAGTTACAGGTTCTGAACTAGTTTTTTATCTTGATCTATTAATGTGGGAACAATAAATTCAACTATTTTTATTTATGGTTTACTGCCATCGTTGGAGTTCGGCATTAATTCTCGAAGATTGTAACTCTTCATAAATTTACTACATCTACAGTAGTGACATTCTGTAATGTCATTAATCTATATCATAATTCGATATGTCATAAAGCGCCATTAATAGACACTTTAAATCAATACTTTTAAACATTATTATATTTATAACATTGGTTGTAGAACCACAAAATAATATAGTATGTAAGACTCTTTATTCTGTAAGGGAGTCTGTCTTTGTAAGATTATTATTTATATTTCTGTATACCATTATCTGATTGAAAATTATATACTTTAAATCAAAAATTTTTAGAAATTAGTGTTAATAAATAGCTTATATATTATCAAAACATCACTGAAAATCCTGCGGACTTTGACAATCTGAGAGCAGAATTATAAGAGATTTAGTAAAAGTGAGGCTATGCAACAAGTTGGCAAAAACCTATACTAAACAGCTGGAAGGATCGTGAGCCTAGTGTATTACATCGACTAGTCGCTATCCAACAATTCACACAACGATCCATTGAGTTCCTATCTAATAGATAAAATCCAGGCCGTAAAATCCACAATAACGAGCCAAAGTCAAACGAGTACACAAGATTATCGGTGGTCGGTATGTTAACAACGGTCGTACAAATTAACTAAGATCAGAAGTCCGTAGAAAGAAAGCAGTGGCCGAGCAATATAAATTAATAAAACAACGGGAAACACTTAAAACACACACGCACTAAACGATACGAGATGAGCGATCATAGATTGAGTTGAATCAGGTAGAAGCTGTTACTATCAGCACAGATTAAAAATATAGTTGGCAAAAGTAATAAATCTCCACGACACAGGAAAAAATCCTAGTGTGGGGGTAACGTTTTTTTTTAAATAAAAAAATAAAAAAAAGGTAATTTCCTATTTTATTCGTGACAAACTTATTTTCAAGATTTCTCGTCTTCCTGATTGTGTATTAGGCAAACATTTTTATACTTTGAAATAGAAAAATATAACGCTATTTTTAAACCATATTTCAACTTATTACAATCGGGCCCAGAAATCCCCGTCTCCTATTTACAGCTCTTATGAAATGTCTCAATCTACACCAGCTCGCAACCGGCTCGCAATTATCATTATTACAGCCCTTCACAAGTCCACTGCTAAACATAGGCCTCCCCCAAAAAACGCCACAAAGCAAGGTAAGTAAAAATAAAAAAGTAAGAATAAAATCAATTAAATAAGCAATACCTGTGAATGAAATAAATAGCGACCGGTGCAGTGTGGGTCCTAAATAAAAAATCCAGTCATTCTTAATATTTGTAAGAGAATTAATGTTATCGGTATGTTGTACAACATCGTCATCATCATCATCATCATCATTATAGCCCTTTACAAGTCCACTGCTAAACATAAGCCTCCCCCAAGGAATGCCACAAAGCACGGTCCTGAGCCACCTGCATCCATCGCCTTCCTGCATGTCTTACCAGGTTGTGACTCCATCTAGTGGGGGACATCCTACACTTCGTCCGCCGGTACGAAGTGTAGGGCAGACGAAGTGTAGAATAATTATGTAAAATATAAGTCGACTATGTACAACATATTTTGATGTGATATATTTAACGACATATTATGTTTTTTATTGATAACGGAATTTGTTCCAGCAATAAATCCACGGAAATAGTTTATAGGTCTTCAAGTTTTACTAAGTATCGGAAAGTGGAATTCAAACTGTCAGAACGTGAATATTTTATCCCACAACGCGCATCGTAGAACTTTAGCTTTGTGTTAATTCTCCAGTGGAAGACTATTCAATTATGAATGTGCTGGTAAATATATCGATTTATAGAAAATTATGGACAGGATTATACTCAGGCAATAGATGCACTTTATTTCCTCACTCTCATATTTCGGTGGGAATGCCGGAATCCGACACGAACAGAAATCAAACGCATGACCAACGAATTATGTGCTTTCCGTAGCGTGGTTGTGAAATATCGCCAACTTCCAGAGACCGTGCTACTTCTGAAAATTTCTTGACAGAAATACTCAATTACAGATGTATGGTAGGTTATTGGAGTAGGTTATAGGTTATTGGAGACATGAAATCAGGTGGACCACCGAAATCACCGAAAAAGAAAGTAAATAGCTTGAGTGTTATTAACAAATATGATGATTTTAAGAAAAACGCTCTTCGAAATATAGTGCACATATTTTTCTTTCAAAATGAAATGCCTACATTAGATAAAATCTTGAATATCATAAAGGAAGATTCTGATTGCCCGTCTACGTCAAGATCGACATTTTACAAAGCACTAAAAAATTGGGTTTTTCCTATAGTAAAAGTGGTAGAAACAGTATTTTAGTAGGAAGCCGGATAACCATATCCGGGTTATAAGGCGACGAAAATATTTAGACGAAGTAAAAGCAGCCAGACAAAACGGACCTAGTATATATTATTTAGATAAGACGTGGATAAATGCCGGTCATACAAAATCAAAAGACTTTTTACCTAATGGTTGCAAGACCTTTTACCTAAATTGGATGAGAACGCAGTTATTGTTTTAGATAATGCATCGTATCATTCTCGAAAACTTGACAAAGCATTTACAACTTCATCTCGCAAACAAGACATTATTGAATGAATGTTGCAACTTTTGAATTAAGTTAAGCAAAACAAAGGTCGCATTGAAAAATTTGTCGTAGACGAGATAGCTAAGTCCACAAGTCGTTGCGTCATACGTTTGCCACCGTATCGTATATATATATAATTGAGCTTGTTTGGGCTCAAGTGAAGGGCTATATGGCAGCAAATGACAAAAGTTACAAAAATTATGAAGTTCGTACTCTTTTTTTACAAGGAATAGCTAAAGTGTATAGCTAATAACCATAATTTAAAATTTAAAATTATGTACAGCCGTCTTCAATATAAGTTATTAAGAATAACTCAAAAACTATTGGTCTGACCTTGATAAAATTGATACGGGACCACAGGAGAAGTATCAGCTTTAATATAAAAAAAAATCATCGAAATCGGTTCACCCAGTAAAAAGTTATGAGGCAACACACATAAAGAAAACCAAAAAAAAACATATAGTCGAATTTAGTACCGTCTCCTTTTTGGAAGTTGGCAGAAAATGGTCGTCATGTGTCAATTATGTGATAACCAAGATCGAAACAAAAATGTACGAAGTCGACAATAATGTATAAAACATGCGGATGACACCGCTATTATTTTTACCGCAAAGACCTGGGAAAAAATTAAGATGGAGGCTGAGAGGGGACTAGTTAGAGTTAGTCACTGGCTTAGTGAGAATCTGCTTACTCTTAACACCCAAAAAACAAATTATGTATGCTTCACTCCCTATATAAATTCACAGCCGTCACCTAATTTTAAAATCAAAATTCATTCCTGTGGTATCCCTTTCCCTAACACATGTAATTGCCCAACAATTCAGAAGGTTAGCTGTGTTAAATACCTCGGAATCAATGTGGATCAGAGATTAAGTTGGTATCCACACGTAGAACTTACTATAGGGCGGTTAAGGAAGCTCATGTGGGTTTTTAAATCTCTTAGACTCGTGATGAGTACTGAATTATTGAACAATATATATATCGCACTAGCCCAATCTGTAATAACTTACTGCATCTCGGTATGGGGAGGAGCAGCTAAATCATATTTCATAGATCTAGAAAGGGCGCAAAGATCTTTGATTAAAATAATGTACTGTAGGCCCTATAGGTTTTCCACCGAAACCCTGTACCAAACATCTAAGCTGCTCTCCGTTAGGAAACTTTATATTTTACACATGATATTAAGATATCACAAAACCTTACCTTTTGACCATACCAAACTTATAAAAAGACGGTGCGATATCGTGGCTCCCTCATACCCTGCACGTACAGTTTTTGCTAAACGACAAAATATAGCTCAAGCCCCTCATGCCTATAACAAGATCAATAAATTAATTAGGATTTACCCCATGCAAATGTTTGAGTGTAGAAAAACTCTGACCGAATGGCTCTTCACTCTTAATTAAGATGACGTGGAAGACATTTTGGTAAGAAAGAGTTGAACCTGCTGTAAATAACACACATACACAACACAAATCAGTGGGTGAGATACATTCATAAACTTGCACACATACACAACCATTCACATACGTGCACATATACATAAACAAAAACATTCACTCACATACATACACAGAGACACACTCACGCACGCACACGCACACACACACACACACACACATACACACACACACACACACACACACACACACACACAAACACACGCACGCACGCACCCACGCACGCACGCACGCACGCACGCACGCACGCACGCACGCACGCACGCACGCACGCACGCACGCACGCACGCACGCACGCACGCACGCACGCACGCACGCACGCACGCACGCACGCACGCACGCACGCACGCACGCACGCACGCACCCACGCACTCACGCACGCACGCACGCACGCACTCACGCACGCACGCACGCACGCACGCACGCACGCACGCACGCACGCACGCACGCACGCACGCACGCACGCACGCACGCACGCACGCACACACACACACACACACACACACACACACACACACACACACACACACACACACACACACACACACACACACACCTCAAACTAATACACTACGGATTCACTCAGGAACACACTCAGGTATCATTCACGTGTCTGCAGAAAGTTCATCAGAAAGAAGTGATGACGATATTTTTAGGATTACAAAAATTATATAACAATAATTGTATTTATAAGTTCTTGTGCATAATATATTTATACTATATTCTTTTATTCTTTCATTTCATTATTTATTCATGAAATTATCTATATTTAAAAAATAAGTAAATTTTAGAAATATTCATTATAAACGGGCCTGTAATATTTCAAAACAAGAACAAAGGCGTTGGCCCCAACCATAAAAATGACCCATCTCACTCTGTCAATATCGAAAATGTGCGAGAGACATACTCAGTACTCGTTTGTTAAAGAAACCGGACTGTAGTACCAAAATAAATTATTTTAATTATTTAAAGCGATAACTGTGTTCATGTAAATTTCAGCAAATATTTCAGAAAAAATTAATAAAATAATAAGACAAGAAATAAATAAATCACTTAATTCTATTGATATAATGTCGAAATAATAACAAAATTGTATAAGAAATTAAAATTGTTTTCTTAATGCTTAATGGTTGTATTGTTCAAGATATTCATGCTTATTACTGAAAAATGTTATTGCATACCTTAAGCGAAAGCGCAAGGTGTGTTCTACTATCGCCTAAAAATTAAGATTCCAACGTTTTATCGAATAAAATCGTATCTAGCAATCATATTATACATATAAATGATAGAAAAAGCACATTGTTAGAAAGATAAATGATTGTTGAACTTATTAATACTTTTTTTAAATCGATTAATTGCTATTTTTAAATAAAAAAGGGGTTTTATGGTGTGGATTTATCATGTCTCCAAGGCTTGTAAACACGATATCTTTTGAAAATATCAATTGTTTAACTCAATCTATTTTTTAATCTCTTCATCTATCATGTGAGAACCCACTGAATGTAAATGGCAGTGTAATTTTGTTTTGTTTAGCTATAATTAATTTTTTTCGGCTCCAAAATGGCGAAATTTTCGTTGATTTGGTAGCCTTGTATGTAAATTATTTCTGTAAATGGGGAGCTACAGTCACAGAGTAGTTAAGTTCGGCTTCAGTTGCCGTCGTGAGTGGACATTGTTTCGGTTGTTTGCAGCGGCTCAATAAGATCGCTGTACAAATATACAATATTCGAATAACCAAATTTCTTAAATACTTGATTATAATAATAACAAGCGATTTTTTTATTACAATATTTTAAATGCACAGAATAAATAATAGTAGTACGTACTAAAAGTAAGTAGTATAATTTTTTTTGTCATGGGTGACATTTTCATAGTTTTCGAAGGTATTGAAACCGATAGGGTTGTCGAAATGTAAATCCAAGATAGCTGCCGCAATAGGTATCAATTTTTCATCACGGGTGTCATTTTCATGGTTTTCGAGGGAGCTAAAGCCGGTAGTGCTGTCGAAATGTAAATCCAAGGTGGCGGCTGCAATATGTATAAATTTTTTCATCATGAGTGTCATTTTCATGGTTTTCGAGGGTGTTGAAGCCGATAGTGCTGTCGAAATGTAAATCCAAGATGGCGGCTGAATTAGGTACCAATTTTTCATCATGGGTGTCATTTTCATAGTTTTCGAGGGTGTTGAAGCCGATAGTGCTGTCGAAATGTAAATCCAAGGTGGTGGCTGCAATAGATATCAATTTTTTCATCATGGGTGTCATTTTCATGGTTTTCGAGGGTGCTGATGCCGATAGTGCTGTCGAAATGTAAATCCAAGATGGCAGCTGAAGTAGGTTTTTTTTATAGGAGAGGGGGCAAACGAGCATGCGGCTCACCTGATGGTAAGTGACTACCGCCGCCCATGAACAACTGCAACACCAGGGAGGGAATTGCAGATGCGTTGCCGGCCTTTTTAAAAGGAGTACGCTCTTTTCTTAAAGGTCCCTAAGTCGTATCGGTCCGGAAAAATCGCTGATGGTAGTAGATTCCACAAGGAAGTCGTGCGAGGAAGAAAACATCTTCTAAATCGCACAGTGGTGGACCGCCAATCATCCAGATGGTGTGGATGGTATCGGGAGTTCTGCCGCGATGTGCGTTCGTGAAATTTGGCGGCTGGGATTAATCCGAACAATTCCTCAGAGCACTCCCCATGGTAGATGCGAAAGAAAATGCAAAGGGATGCAACATCTCTTCGCAGTGCCAATGAATCGCGCCGATCGGAAAGGGCTCGGTCGTCGACGATCCGAGCCGCTCTGCATTGGATGCGGTCAAGTGGAAGGAGCTGGCACTGGGGAGCCCCTACCCAGAGATGGGAACAGTATTCCATGTGAGGCTGAACCTGCGCCTTGTAAAGTTGCAGGCGGTATGCCTGCGTGAAATACTGTCCCGCTCTGCTGAGCACGCCAAGCTTTTTAGAGGCCGATTTCGGCTTGTCTTCCAAGTGACCACGAAACTGCACGTCACTCGATATGTCGACTCCGAGGATACCAATACTGGCTGAGGCAAGAAGAGGAGTGCCTTGAAACTGAGGAGATACGACAAAGGGGTTCTTTTTAGCGGTTAACGCGCAAACTTGTGACTTCTGAGGATTAAACTGGACTAGATTTAGTCGCCCCCAATCCGAGACTTTGTTCAGCAAAGACTCGACTTCAGACACAAGTTTGTTACGGTACTCGGCGACGTTTTCCCGAGAAATATTGGCACTGCCGGTGTATAGAGCATCACCAGTGCTGTCATCCGCATAGCAATGAATGTTACCAGTTAGCAACATATCATTGATATGCAGAAGAAACAGCGTTGGTGATAGCACACAACCTTGTGGAACACCAGCGTTAATAGGCTTGTAGTTAGCACATGCACCGTCTACAACGACCTTGATTCTCCGATCTGCAAGGAAGCTGGTAGGCCATAGGAAGGGAGCTTCGAAAGAAGCGCTTTGTGCCAAACCCGATCGAAGGCCTTCGCAATGTCCAGACTAACGGCCAACGCCTCCCCCTTGGACTCTACTGCCTCCGCCCATCTATGGGTCAGGTAGACCAGATGTTCACCAGCTGATCGACCTCGACGAAAACCGTATTGGCGGTCACTAATCAGCTAGTGATCCTCAAGGTACCGGATGAGCTGGCAGTTAATAATGGATTCTATTATTTTGGAGAACAAGGAGATGATTGCGATAGGCCTATAGAATAGAATAGAATAGAATAGAATGATTTTTATTCAATATGGATTATTACATAATACTTATTGAAAGTCATTATTTTATTTACCACTGGTTCGGAAAATACCTCTATAGTTGGACGGGTCTAGGCGGTCGCCTTTTTTAGGGATCGGGTGGACAAAAGCTGTCTTCCATGAGTTCGGGACTACGCCTTGGGAGTAGGAGTACCGGAAAAGACGCGTTAGGATCGGTGCCAACTCCAGAGCTCACGTCCTCAGCACAATTGGTGGGATTCCAGGCCCACTCGACTTCTGGATGTCCAGGGAGAGAAGTGCTTTGCGAACCGAGCGCTGTGAGAACAGCACATCCGGCAAGGAGCACTCACACCGCGGGGTGGTCGGCGGTGTTTTCCCCCCGTCATAAAGAGTCGAGTTGGATGCAAAGAGGGAGCCTAAAAGGTCGGCTTTTTCTTTTGCGTCTTGGGCCAGTGAGTTGTCCTCCCTGTGCAGAGATGGTAGTGATGGCTTACAGAAATTCCCTTGGACAGCCTTGGCGAGAGACCAGAATGCACGGGTTCCCGAAGGAAGGCGAACTAGTTTCTCGCCAATTCTGCCTATGTGCTCTGACTTTGCCTTGGCAATAACTCTTTTGAAGGACCTGAAGGCGAAGTTATACTTCTTTTTAAGTGTGCTGGTGTTTACATCCCGAGTCACCGAAGCCGCAGCCCAGGCTTGATAACACTTATGCTTACTGCGTAATGCAGTCTTACAGGAGCGACCAAACCAAGGCTGAGATCTGCCTCCGATGGGTACTACAGATGATGGAATAAGTAGTTCAATTCCCTGTAGCACCACATCAGTTACAGAGTCAGCAACAGCGCTGGGATCATCCGGCGAGAAGCAAACCCGCCCCCATGGGTAGGAAGCAAAGAAAGACCGCATTCCGTCCTAATCCGCCGACCTGTAATGCCAAACACGGCGGCAAACAGTAAAACACAACCGCGAGGGGAGCGTGAGTGGCACCAGACTCCGGATCAGACAATGGTCCGAAGAGCCGAGAGGGACATCGATGGAAACCTGATATCCGTCCGGATGAGAGGTCAGCAGAAGGTCCAACAGGGAAGGTGTATGATCCTCCATATCTGGAATCCGCGTAGGCGAAGTAACAAGTTGTGTCAGACCATATGCCAAAGCAAAGTCATAAACAGATCTCCTCGCATGATCGGTTAAACGTGAACCGAGACATTCGGCGTGGTGGGCGTTAAAATCGCCAAGGATCACGATCTCTGCGGATGGGACCTGTTGTAGCATGGAATCTGTAGCCATTTCGACGTGGTCGATGAGTCGGTCTGTTTCGACATTGCCGCTATGGGACCTATAGAGGCACCCGTAGACGCGCGGATGGTCGTCGCTGTCTACGCGTAACCAAAGGATGAACAGGTCCGAACCTTCAAGACTGCTGAGGCGTCGAGAACAGATGTCCTCTCTGACATACCCGCAAACTCCAGCCCGAGGCACAAAGGAGTGCTCCAATTTGTACCCCGGGTAGGAGAGATACGAAATATCAGCCGGAGAGGAAACCTGCGTCTCGGTCAGAAAGAGCAAGGCCGGCTTCGCCGTCTTGAGATGGTAGTGGACGGCGTTTAGGTTAGAGTGAAGTCCCCTGATGTTGCAGAAATTCACGGATAGCGTGGCAGGGGTCGCCTTGGTATTGTTGCTCAGTTTTCCACGAGTAGTTATGGTTTTGAGCGAAATTTTGCCCCCCCCCCCCAGAATACACGGGGCAGCCTGAGCACCCACGCTCTGGATTGGAATAACTTGAAATACATGGGGCTTAGGCGACCAAAGACACCATGCCATAGCTTGACTTAGCTAACTTCAGCCAATATGTTCAGCTAAGTATTCCTGGACACTACTTTCATTTAAGTGGGCGTGGGGCAATATGATGATGATGCTATTTTTGTTCGTATTCAAAAAAAAGTTTTATAGACAGTGAGAAACAGAAATTATTATACCTCAATTGTATTGGTTGTGTTATATTACATAATTATTATATCTGCAACAATATACTCGTATTATAAATACAGATGCTTAATAATTACTGCGTTGATTGCCGCTATTAGGAAAACGGAGAGCTTTTATATCCTTAATAATTAGCGGCCATAATTGTTCGTTTAATAACAGTAAATGAGACATCAAGTACAAGGAAATAAGCGTAACTGTAGAGTATATCTGGAGAATATAATAATAAATCCATGCCATAAATCATTATAACAATGTGCCTGTTCTTATGTTATTGATATAATTTTGAAGTGGTAGTTAGAGCCACGATGCAACGATTTATAGCTGTAGTAAAGGATCGGCTCGGCCAAAGAACCACGCTCGCACAAAATACCAGCGTGAGAGGGCAACATAATGCTGCTGCGTGTTGTATGGTGAGTGACGGAGACTCTTTATAGGTCCAACGAGGCAGTCCATTTTAGTCTACAGGGGTAGCAACGCTTCTGAGTGTTGATTTGCAATCGAGAAGGTGTCTATGAACCACAAAATGAAATAGAATAATTTTTAATCTATGCAGATTACAAATAATACTTATTAATATTCATTATTTATGTTTTATTAATAGTTCAAAAAAGTCTCTGTCTTGGGAAGTACTAGCGAGAAATCCGCAAAAAGGCGCACGCGTGTTGCATGGACTCGGTTTGACACACTCCAGCCGGTGTTGCAATGACTTTAGCTCTGGTATGGCTGCTGAAGTTAGATATAAATTTTAGCCTAGTTGAAATATTAGTCATACATGTGTTTTTATAAAAATAAATGAAATTGAAGTGTTTCATTGAGCTGGGGGAAGAATTTACATGACATTAAACACAAATAACCATTTTAAAATGTTTGTCTGCAAATCTGGGGTCTATTAAAAGAACCTTCAATACAAAAATATTTTATAAAAATAAAACATAGTGTATATTTTAGCTATAATCAGTTTTTTTTTATAGGAGAGGGGGCAAACGAGCATACGGCTCACCTGATGGTAAGTGACTACCGCCGCCCATGAACAACTGCAACACCAGGGGAATCGCAGATGCGTTGCCGGCCTTTTAAAAAGGAGTAGGCTCTTTTGTTGAAGGTCCCTAAGTCGTATCGGTCCGGAAAAATCGCTGGTGGTGTCACGACTCTAGATATGCCAATCGTTAAAAAAAGGTTGTGGCGAGTTATTTACAGTCCATATTGAATAAAAAATCATAATCATCATCATTATTACAGCCCATCAAAATTCCACTGCTGACCATAGACCTCACCCAAGGCCTGCATCAATCGCCTTCCTGCGTCACTTACTAGGTCTTCACTCCATATATGACCGGTACGAGGCTGCAACTCGATCACCTTTCTGCTTTATCATAATATTTGACGTATTAGAGCCACGCTGCATACTGTCATGCCGCTATATTATGGTTGTAGCACAACGTCGCCTCAACCGGGATGGGACCACGCTCGCACAGAATATCCGCGTAAAATAGCTGCTTTATGCTGCTGTGTTTCGTATGGTGAATGTAGAGCACCGGAGACCCTTATAAATGGAAACGAGGCATTCCAGGTTATTTCTCAGGGTTGTCAACGCATCTGCAGTTTGATTCTTAAATCGAGTATAAATGTAGATGTTCATATGGGCTACAGCATCCACTTACCACCGGGTGGACTGTGTGCTCGTTTGTCACCCTTTTTCTAAAAAAATAATTGGACTGGATACTCTTACTAGCTCTGAAATCATTCAATAATAAAAAAATCGAATTACTTACAATTCAAAATCTGAAAGTTTCCGAAAGTTTTATACGTCCACAACTTGCAGTAAGCTTTAAGCTTTTCTTAAATTTATTCTTAATCGCAATTCGAAATGCAATCTTGCAAGTTCTTATCAAGTATTTATCTAGATAATTTATTTAAGCTTTCGTTACATTTACTATTCGTTTTAAGGATTGTATTTTAAATATATCGAATGCAAAATATAACTAAAATTATGAAGCTTAATTTTCTTACTTTTTGCTGTCATCGATAGCCAAACTGATTAACATTATACATATAACTAAAATTGAAGTGTATGTCTGTAATATTTAAATAAATATAAAGAAATATTTTTGAAATTTTTGCCTGTCCGTCTGTCTTTCCGGGGTAATCTTCGGAATGACTGGATCGATTGTGATAAAACTTTACTCGGTTATATTTTATCCGAAAACTTGAAGCTTTTTTTTTTTTCGAAATTATGATAAAATAAACAGGCGTTGATTATCCTACGAGTAAATTTAAATAACGCCACATTAATAGATCCTACCCAGGTGAACTCGTGCAGGATCTTTATGAAGAATGATATAAATAAGTTTAGTGAATTTCTAGGTATCCTAACTAATTTTGTTAAATATTATGACCACATTGAAACATGAGAAAAATGTATTTCAACAATGAAGTCTGCCTAATTTTAATTTTGTTGCCATATGTTTTAAGTGGTTTAGAAGATCATAACGCAATCATCGTCATTTAGCTTTGTAGGCGAAATGCATTTGTACTTAACGAGTACGTATAAAAATTGCCATCTGCAGTAATGGCGGCGTTAGCAGGAACGCGCACATGAAATGCGAGAGTTTTATTTCGTGTCTTTAATTTAAAAGCTCCTCCGTGTATATCTGTCAACCTCGTCTGGTATAATAAATGATTTGAAAGAGAACTTCTGTTAACATTATTCGCACAGAAGATTTCCTCTCTGAAAGAAACTTTATTGCGTATAAAATAAAATATTAAAAAATAAAAAGTGTTATGGACCTCTTCGAAATAATATCATTCGGATGTTTCTTATGTAAGATATCAGTTAACTTAGTGAACAGCTTGTAACAAACATTTTACGATTATTTTTATTCATATTTAAATTTATTTGTAAAACATTCACATTCTCCTAGATCTATGTTCCGCAGTGGACTTTAATAAGCTGTAACTGTAACGGTAACAATCTCCTAACCACCAATCTCCTATTGAAATAATTATTTAAACATCATATTGTATTATATTAGTAAATTTTGTACATTAAATTATATACCCGATCGAGAAGCTTAAAATTAAAATGTAGATATTTCACTAATCTGAAAGTAAAATTACACATAGCTTAAAGTTCTCGACAGTTCGCTACGCCCAGAGCTACGAAAAGTGTTTCTCAAAATGTCTAAACGTGCATAATTTAGTCTTCGTCACACTTTGCTGTGCAAGTTACAGGTTCTGAACTAGTTTTATATCTTGATCTATTAATGTGGGAACGATAAATTCAACTATTTTTATTTATGGTTTACTGCCATCGTTGGAGTTCGGCATTAATTCTCGAAGATTGTAACTCTTCATTAATTTACTACATTTACAGTAGTGACATTTCGTAATGTCATTAATCTATAAAGCGCCATTAATAAACACTTTAAATCAATACTTTTAAACATTATTACATTTATAACATAGGTTGTAGAACCACAAATTAATATAGTATGTAAAACTCTTTATTCTGTACGGGAGTCTGTCTTTGTAAGATTATTATTTATATTTCTGTATACCATTATCTGATTGAAAATTGTAGACTTTAAATCAAAAATTTTTATTCAATTTAGACTTACTTCAAAGGAGACTGATACGCTGTCGTACATTCTTGGGCCCATATTGTAAAAAGATGAAATTAGTGTCAATAAATAGCTTATATATTATCAAAACATCACTGAAAATTCTGCGGACTTTGCAATCTGAGAGCAAAATAATGAGAGATTTAGTAAAAGTGAGGCTATGCAACAAGTTGGCAAAATCCTATACTAAACAGCTTCTTTTTGAAGTGCGTTTGCTATTTTGGAAGGATCGTGAGCCTAGTGTATTACATCGACTAGTCGCTATCCAACAATTCTCACAACGATCCATTGAGTTCCTATCTAATAGATAAAATTCAGGCCGTAAAATCCACAATAACGAGCCAAAGACAAACGAGTAAACAAGATTATCGGTGGTCGGTATGTTAACAACGGTCGTACAAATTAAGTAAGATCAGAAGTCCGTAGAAAGAAAGCAGTGGCCGAGCAATATAAATCAATAAACCAACGAAAAACACTTAAAACACACACGCACTAAACGATACGAGACGAGTGTCATAGATTGAGTTGAGTCAGGTAGGAGCTGTCACTATCAGCACAGATTAAAAATACAGTTGGCAAAAGTAATAAATCGAACTGTAAAACTGAATCGATTATTTTTATTATGTTGATATTTTATTTTTTAAACTGTTGACACTTTGTTAATATACTGTAATGTATCTATTTACTTTGATTGAATCAATCATCTGATGTAAGTTGTTTTTATGTTTATTTGTTAAAACTCATTCACATTAATCGATTAAAGTAATCGATTTCCTATATTATTTGTGACAAACTTATTTTCAAGATTTCTTATCTTCCAGATTGTGAATTGGGAAAACATTTTTATATTTTGAAATAGAAAAATATAATGCTATTTTTAAACCATATTTCAACTTATTACAATCGGGCCCAGAAATCCCCGTCTTCTTTTTACAGCTCTTATGAATGTGTTAATCTACACCAGCTCGCAAACGGCTCGCAAATATCATTATTACAGTCCTTCATAAGTCCACTGCTAAACATAGGCCTCCCCCAAAAAGCGCCACAAAGCAAAGTAAGTAGAGTTAAAAAAGTAAGAATAAAATCAATAAATTAAACAATACCTGTGAATGAAATAAACAATGACCGGTGCAGTGTGGGTCCTAAATAAAAAATCCAGTCATTCTTAATATTTGTAAGAGAATCAATGTTATCGGTATGTTGTACATCATCATCATCATCATCATAATCATCATTACAGCCCTTTACAAGTCCACTGCTGAACATAAGCCTCCCCCAAGGAATGCCACAAAGCACGGTCCTGAACCACCTGCATCCCTCGCCTTCCTGCATGTCTTACCAGGTTGTGACTCCATCTAGTGGGGGGACATCCTATACTTCATCCGCCGGTACGAAGTGTAGGGCGGACGAAGTGTAGAAAAAATATGTAAAATATAAGTCGAAATGTGCAAAATATTTTGATTTGATATATTTAACGACATATTATGTCTTTTTCGATAACGGAATTTGTTCCAGCAATAAATGCACGGAAATAGTTTATAGATTTTCAAGTTTTACTAAGTATCGGAAAGTGGAATTCAAACTGTCGGAACGTGAATATTTTATCCCACAACGCGCATCGTAGAACTTTAGCTTTGTGTTAATTCTCCAGTGGAAGACTATTCAATTATGAATGTGCTGGTAAATATATCGATTTATAGAAAATTATGGACAGGATTATATTCAGGCAATAGATGCACTTTATTTCCTCGCTCTCATATTTCGGTGGGAATGCCGGAATCCGACACGAACAGAAATCAAACGCATGACCAACGAATTATGTGCTTTCCGTAGCGCAGTTGTGAAATATGACTTCCAGAGACCGTGCTGCTTCTGAAAATTTCTTGACAGAAATACTCAATAACAGATGTTTGGCCCGACTTCGATTCGAACCCAGGATGTCAAGAGAAATGTACGAGTGGGGAAGGCATATCCGAGAGGATTCATTTGTGACTATTGTGACAGTTAAATTTCGTTTCTTTCTACGTCGATTAAGATCGTGATTACCCCATGCACTGTTCTTAATTAACCTACGCGCTGCCGGTAATGATGGACACCGAGGTTTGTGTTTGTTTGTTAAAAATTATCCCATTTTAAATATTTAGCCGTTCTGATGATAAAAATTTATTACAGAAAAGTTTAAGTGAAACCTTCGAAGTCCGTGTAGTGTCAGTGTTAGAATATCCACATCTCGTGGACATCTCGTGGGTGTCGTAAGAGGCTACAGAGAGAAACTGAACCAGGAAATAGACAGAAATATTTTCTTGATAACATCTGAAGTATTCTTATTCAGATGTTGGTTGCCAACCCGCTTGCCAAGTGTGGCAACTATAGCATGTCGTGAAGCGACAATTAAGAACAAAAAAGGAATCTAACCTAACAGCAACAAAACAACAAAAATAGAACAAAAACAAATAATATATTTAAAATTTAAAAGATATTTACAATTTTATATAACAAAATGGAGTATGAAGATGAGGATGGATGTCGTGATTTACAAATATTAAAAAAAAAAGATAATGAAAAAAAAGGATTAGTGTTGAAGTTGAGCCCGAAGATCCAAGGTGTACAGTAAGTGCTCTCAGCGCCTGGAACGAGCACGCACAGCGTAGGTGAAGGTGTGGGCGCCTCTAGGCGACGACCTCGGGTGAATGCGGAGGTTTGCAAGATCCGGCGACTTCAGGCAAGACAGGGGCTTGCAGGATCTTCAGCAACTTCAGGCAGGACAGAGGCCTGCAGGATCCGGCGACTTCAGGCGGAACAGAGGCTTGCAGGATCCGGCGACTTCAGGCAGGACAGAGGCTTGCAGGATCCGGCGACTTCAGGCAGAGCAGAGGCGTGCAGGATTCGGCGACTTCAGGCAGAGCAGAGGCTTGTAGGATCCAGCGGCTTCAGGCGGGACAGAGGCTTGCAGGATCCCGGGGCAGTGCGGCCCCGGGATAAGGCCTTTATGAGATGCTTCGAATTTGAGAACTGAAGCGAGACTGACTTTCTTGACCGATTGTTCGGCTTTTATACCTTTTTAGAGAGAACGGAAAAATTATTTAAATTAAACGCAAATTTTTTGTAAATGGCCAAGAGGAAAGAGTATTTATGTGGAATTATCGAAGTAGAAACAACAGACCGGTAGCGAATTTGAATATAATTGTCATGACAACCAGATAAACAACGATGTCAAAACATGTCAAATTTTGGTTTTAGGCTCGTAATAGAAAAACGGAAATATTTAAGTGAAAAATGAGATATTATTGATATAGGAAAAAAGGTAGCGCATCTGCGCGCACAAAGCCCGAAATTGCAGAGTTACTGAAAACTAAATAAAAGATCGAAAAAGGTAGACTCCATTGACACCAATTTAAAAGTGCTGATAGTGTGAAAATACGAAGTGAAAATGACTTGTTATTGTGTTCTTATGGTTTAAAATCGTTACAGGATCCTATGGAAATAAAGGTGATGTAAAATATCCAGTTTTGAGGTGAATGCAGAAAATCGAAACAGAATGGAAAAATGAATTTAAAATAATGTAAAATGATATGTAAGTAGCATAACACTACAAGCAATAGAGTAAATGGGGCCCTACACTCTATTGGGGAAAGTCAGAATGTGTCCAAAAAGGCACGTATGGCAATTCACATGCTGTGTTAGTCCCGACTTTAATGTATGAGGCTGCCTCACGAATGAGGTGATTGGGGTGAGATTCGGAGGATTTGAAGAAGTTCTCAGAGAGTGATTTTAGGAACTGTTGGACTGTGGGGAGCTCTAAGTCTCGGTGGAGGTCGGGGTTACGGACGTACGAGGATGTGTTCATAACCAGACGACAGAATTATTCTTTACTATTTGGAGTTCGTTTAGGATATTGGGATTTATATGCGCAAAGATGGGAGATATAGTGAGAAGGGGTCGTGTAGAAATTGGTTGTTCATCTTGTAAGGGTATTTATTATCGTCGAATTATATAGTCTGTTTTTTTTTATTAAACAACAAGGACCGAAAATTTTGACTGCGTTTTTATTGTTCTACGTAATAAACATAGAGTCCGTTTCACACAAACGCTGTAGTTACATACACACTCAGTTGACTCAGCGATTACGTCGCATGTGTTTAAGTGAGTGAACCAGACGATAACTTTTGTGTCGAAGTCATAGCGTACATGTTTCCTGTATTTAAGCGTACTAAGCGCCCTTTGCAATCTACAGATAAACAAATTATATACAATTTGTTTAAATAATTTATAGATTCTGATTGTAATAGATTGCATAATGAAATTGCCCAGACGATAGCAAGTTCAATAGGAATTGATATCTCTACGGTATATTTTTACTTATTTGAAAATAATATTATATTATACATTGTTTATTATAAATAGATAAATTAATTAAATACACATTACTAAATTACAAATTACTAATTACGTCAAACTAAATTATAAATAAAAACGAAACAAACTAAATTACAAAATTAATTATATAATAATATAAAAATTATTACATGTGTTTCTTTTTTTTTTAGGTTATTGGAGACATGAAATCAGGTGGACCACCGAAATCACCGAAAAAAAAAAGTAAATAGCTTGAGTGTTATTAACAAATATGATGATTTTGAGAAAAACGCTCTTCGAAATATAGTGCACAAATTTTACTTTCAAAATGAAATGCCTACATTAGATAAAATCTTGAATATCATAAAGGAAGATTCTGATTTCCCGTCTACGTCAAGATCGACATTTTACAAAGCACTAAAAAATTTGGGTTTTCTCTATAGTAAAAGTGGTAGAAACAGTATTTTAGTAGGAAGCCGGATAACCATATCCTGATTAAAGGCGACGAAAATATTTAGACGAAGTAAAGGCAGCCAGACAAAACGGTGGCAAAAACGTTTGCCACCGTATCACTGTGAGCTCAACCCAATTGAGCTTGTTTGGGCTCAAGTGAAGGGCTATGTGGCAGCAAATAACAAAAGTTACAAAAGTGGATAGCCCATAACCATAATTTAAAATTTTAAAATATGTACAGACGACTTCAATATAAGTTATTAAGAATAACTCAAAAACTATTGGTCTGACCTTGATCAAATTCAAATGGGACCACACGATAAGTAACAGTTTTCATATTAAAAAAAATCATCGAAATCGGCTCACCGAGTAAAAAGTTATGAGGTAACACACATAAAGAAAAACAAAAAAAAACATAGAGTCGAATTTAGTACCGTCTCCTTTTTGGAAGTTGGCAGAAAATGGTCGTCATGTGTCAATTATGTGATAACCAAGATCGAAACAAAAATGTACGAAGTCGACAATAATGTATAAAACATATTAGAGCAGTTTGTCATTCACGTGTCTGCAGAAAGTTCATCAGAAAGAAGTGATGACAATATTTTTAGGATTACAAAAATTATATAATAATAATTGTATTTATAAGTTCTTGTGCATAATATATTTATACTATATTGTTTTATTCTTATTTATTTATGAAATTATTTATATTTAAAAAATAAGTAAATTTTAGAAATATTCATTATGAACGGGCTTGTAATATTTCAAAACAAGAACATAAGCGTTGGCCCCAACCATAAAAATGACCCATCTCACTCTGTCAAAATCGGAAATGTGCGAGAGACATACTCAGTACTCATTTGTTAAAGAAAACGGACTGTAGTACCAAAATAAATTATTTTAATTGTTTAAAGCGATAACTGTTTTCATGTAAATTTCAGCAAATATTTCAGAAAAAGTTAATAAAATAATAAGACAAGAAATAAATAAATCACATAATTCTATTGATATAATGTCGAAATAAAAACAAAATTGTATAAGAAATTTAAATTGTTTTCTTAATGCTTAATGGTTGTATTGTTCAAGATATTCATGCTTATTACTGAAAAATGTTATTGCATACCTTAAGCGAAAGCGCAAGGTGTGTTCTACTATCGCCTTAAAATTAAGATTCCAATTATTTATCGAATAAAATCGTATCTAGCAATCATATTATACATATAAATGATATAAAAAGCACATTGTTAGAAAGATAAATGATTGTTGAACTTACTAATATTTTTTTTAAATCAATTAATTGCTATTTTTAAATACAAAAGGGGTTTTAGTGGCTTATGGTGAGGATTTATCATGTTTGGGGACATGCTTGTAAACACGATATCTTTTGAAAATATCTATTGTTTAACTCAATCAATTTTTTAATATCTTCATCTATCATGTGGGAACCCATTGAATGTAAATGGCAGTGTAATTTTGTTTTGTTTAGCTATAATTAAGTTTTTTCGGCTCCAAAATGGCGAAATTTTCGTTGATTTCCGTAGCCTTGTATGTAAATCATTTCTGTAAATGGGGAGCTACAGTCACAGAGTAGTTTAGTTCGGCTTCAGTCGCCGTCGTGAGTGGACATTGTTTCGGTTGTTTGCAGCGGCTCAAAAACATCGCTGTACAAATACACAAAAGTAAGTAGTATAAATCTTTTTGTCATGGGTGACATTTTCATAGTTTTCAAGGGTGTAGAAACCGATAGGGTTGTCAAATGTAAATCCAAGATGGCGACCACAATAGGTATCAATTTTTCATCATGGGTGTCATTTTCATGGTTTTCGAGGGTGCTGAAGCCGATAGTGCTGTCGAAATGTAAATCCAAGGTGGCGGCTGCAATAGATATCAAGTTTTTCAACTTGGGTGTCATTTTCATGGTTTTCGAGGGTGTTGAAGTCGATAGTGCTGTCGAAGTGTAAATCCAAGATGGCGGCTGAAGTGGGTACCAATTTTTTCATCTTGGGTGTCATTTTCATGGTTTTCGAGGGTGTTGAAGCCGATAGTGCTGTCGAAATGTAATTTAAACTACTTTGAAAATTCCGTATAATCATGTTATACGTAATTTTTTTAATGCGCTTAAGGTATGCCCATTTGGATTTACCAATATATTTAACGTGTTCTCAGCCGATATTTAAGATTTATAACTCTAAACATAGCTTGTAAAACTGCCATGTTTTGTTAAATATTTGATTATTCTTTTATGTGACATTAATGTTTTAATTATTATTATCACGTTTCTTTGTTCTATTTTATGTGAAATATAAATATGTAATTATATTGAGATGGTCAATAAAGTTATGGGATGAAGAATGGAAATGTGATAATGAAAATTAGTGACTGAACAGGGTCGAAATGTCGCTTGGCGTGCGGTTCTCCTGACGGTATAGCTTTCGGGGTACGATTGGAGGCTGATAAGTTTACAATTCGCACCCACGCAGATGTCCTGCCAGGACATCTGCCCGAATGGGAGGTGGAGTTGGCCCTATACGCGGACGATAGCGCCTATTTCACCTCGTCCAGAAGAGCCCACATAGCCACTGCCATAATGCATTGTCTGCTGGACCTGGTGCCACCATGGCTGGACGAGTCGGATGAGTCTGGAGTTCGGATTCGAACGTCTTACTCCGGAATCACGCTCACCCCGTTGTTTCCAAACCCAGCTTGGTGTGATTGTTATTGGCCTGTGCATAGAAGTTCAATAATTGGTTGATTTCTGATGCAGGGCGAGAGATGAAGCACTGTTCCCTTTCAGTTATTTCGATATAAAATAAAAACAACTCCAAAAATTTCTAATATCATAATTAATCATGAAACTCAATCCACGTTTTTTCCTTAAGCCGTTAATGTAGATAAAGCCGAAAGGATCAGGATACTATGATAAAATTTTATTTTTTCCTCCTTTTTTATAAAAAATTTAAAATAAACTACCCCAGGAAATTACCGTTATAGTAGAAGCTTTTTACACACCTCTCTTGCACATGATCAACCATCCAGACCTAAAACAAATATTAGTAGGCAATACAAATAGTTAATGATTTCTTATATTTACGCAAACATTAATTGAAAATAATTTTTACGGGTTAAATAAAAAGTTAAATTAAACGCGATATAACGTTTAATTTAATTTTTTGATTCTCAACATTTCGGGTGCTTTATAGCACCCATGGTCACGGGGAGGGACTGAAGTATTTGACGCCCCAATGTCATAGCTAGCCCGGCTACCTTCAGTTTTTGAATATTAATTTCTGGTCCGATCTACGCAGAAATTTAAAATTTTACTTCACATTTATGTGGAACTACCAATGAAGTATAGACCATTACATAAAATAAAATCTAATTTCTTAATCTTTAGAGTAGACTAAAGAATAACACTAAGAACTCACAATCTTGAATGTGTGAATTATTAAAACTCGAATGAGCTTATAGTATAACGTCGTCGTTAAACACCTCAGTCCCCCCCCCTGACCATGGGTACTGTGAAGCACCCAAAGCGTAAATAAAAATTTTTAATTAAACGCGATAGAATCCGTAAAAATTAGTTTCATTTAATACAAAATACTTGTTCTATCTTGTACTATCTAGTTTACCAAGTGGTAGGAATCTTTTCAATCCACGAGTCCGTCTGGGTTGTTACTATCCTCTTACCTATTTCTGTTGCCAATCAACAGTGTACTGCTGTATTCCGGCTTGAAGGATATAGAGATTCAATATAAATGCAGGCTGTGAGACATTCAATCTTAGCTGTCAGAGGTGACAACGCATCTGTGACCTTCTTTATATGAAGTTGATTGCATGAGTCCAGGAGCTGCTGTTGCCACTTATATATTAATAATAATAATATATATTTTTATACACTCCACAAATTGTACATCGTGACTTACACTATTTAAATAAAAATTACCATCAATTACATTGAGAGGCAGCCATACTAGTACAAACTGTGCCACGGCTGCCTATTATCAGATGGAATGTAAGTACTTTTGCCACTTCATTTTTTTTAAATAAAAGAAATAAATCGAACTTCGCTACTGAACTATCAATTATATTTTAGTTGGGTAAAGATAAGATCTTTTACTGATATGTCCTAAGCGTCTGGATACGATAATGTATGCACGCGCCAAAGCGATCATGTATAAATATATGGTAATGGTACCTTACTCTAATGGACCGCTATACATAATACGCAGTCTTTATAAAAATATTTTTTTAAAGTCGAGCATTTCAAGAAAATATTTAATACAAGAATAGGTCGTAAATTGTTACTGTACGAATTAAATAACAAGATTCAGACAGAAATATAAAACAAAGCTGCTTTTAAATTAACGACATAGCATAAAACTCTCTTCGACGTATGTGCTTGTTGTTCCATTTATGTCTATGTTAGATTTTTATGAAGCATATGTGAAGGCAGTAATATTGAAGATATTAAGCTACATCGTTTTCCTGATACTTCACGTTTATATATAATTTTTCATTTACTTAAACTTATTTTTTGTGCATGATCTTGGATATCACCATATACTCTGCAACCTTTTCACTATTCTAAACGATGCATGTACTTCGAGTACTCGAAATCTAAATTTCAATACCTGTGAGTTTCTCGGAAGTGTTTTCACCAATCCTCGAGTAATCCCAAGTTGCTCACCTTACAAAGTACTGGTTATTGATCTTATTTTTCATACTAATGGCCAAAATATTCGAACAAAATTGCTTTTGACCATAAAATACTTCCAACAAATTTATTTTCAAAAATAAAGTTCGTGAACACTTTAAAAAAATCGTTGCTATTTTTAACTTTCGCCTTTTTTATTACGTCAAATATTTTTATATTAATCATGACGGAAACATAATATTTATACCTATTATTTATGTGTGTGTATATTTAAATTATTTAATTACATTTATTTATACTTATTTAAACTTTCAATTATACTTTTTCTTTTTGGTTAGCTGCACCTCCTACTACTTATTAATATTTATCTATATCTAGTCTATTTTTACGTTGTAGAGCCATGCTGCAGCTATATTAATAGTGTAGTTGTAGCACGAATGGGTCGGCTCGACCGGGGAAGGACCATGCTCTCACAGAATACCAGCGTAAAATAGCAGCTTAATGCTGCTGTGTTTCGTTCGGTGAGTCTAGAGAACCGGAAACCCTTTTTATTGGAAAAGACGCATTCTATCTTAGTCCTCACGGCTGACAACGCATCTGCATTTTAATTCGCAAACGAAGATAGATGTAGATGTCTATGGGATACAGCAACCACTTACCATCAGGTGGACTGTGTGATCGCTTGTATGAATAGAATTATATTTAAAAAAATGGTTGACTGCGAGAGAATGGCTTTTAGGCATGCAGTCTGCCATATCAACTCTATTGTACCATACTAGTTTAGTATCAATTGTTTAACTCAATCTATTTTTTCATCTCTTCATCTATCATGTGGGAACCCACTGAATGTAAATGGCAGTGTAATTTTGTTTTGTTTAGCTATAATTAATTTTTTTCGGCTCCAAAATGGCGAAATTTTCGTTGATTTCGTAACCTTGTACGTAAATTATTTCTGTAAATGGGGAGCTACAGTCACAGAGTAGTTTAGTTCGGCTTCAGTCGCCGTCGTGAGTGGACATTGTTTCGGTTGTTTGCAGCGGCTCAACAAGATCGCTGTACAAATACACAATATTCGAATAACCAAATTTCTTAGATACTTGATTATAATAATAATAAGCGATTTTTTTATTACAATATTTTAAAAGCACAGAATAAATAATAGTAGTACGTACTAAAAGAAAGTAGTATAATTTTTTTGTCATGGGTGACATTTTCATAGTTTTCGAGGGTGTTGAAACCGATAGGGTTATCGAAATGTAAATCCAAGATGGCGGCCGCAATAAGTATCAATTTTTCATCATGGGTGTCATTTTCATGGTTTTCGAGGGTGTTGAAGCCGATAGTGCTGTCGAAATGTAAATCCAAGATGGCGGCTGAATTAGGTACCAATTTTTTCATTATGGGTGTCATTTTCATAGTTTTCGAGGGTATTGAAGCCGATAGTGCTGTCGAAATGTAAATCCAAGATGGCGGCTGCAATAGATATCAATTTTTTTTAACTTGGGTGTCATTTTCATGGTTTTCGAGGGTGTTGTAGCCGATAGTGCTGTCGAAATGTAAATCCAAGATGGCGGCTGCAATAGATATCAATTTTTTCATCATGGGTGTCATTTTCATGGTTTTCGAGAGTGTTGAAGCTGATAGTGCTGTGGAAATGTAAATCCAAGGTGGCGGCTGAAGTAGGTACCAATTTTTTCATCATGGGTGTAATTTTCTTGGTTTTTGAGTATGCTGATGCCGATAGTGCTGTCGGAATGTAAATCCAAGGTGGCTGCTGCAATAGATATCAAGTTTTTCAACTTGGGTGTCATTTTCATGGTTTTCGAGGGTGTTGAAGCCGATAGTGCTGTCGAAATGTAAATCCAAGATGGCGTCTGAATTGGGTACCAATTTTTTCATCTTGGGTATCATTTTCATGGTTTTCGAGGGTGTTGAAGCCGATAATGCTGTCGAAATGTAAATCCAAGTTGGCGGCTGCAATAGGTATCAATTTTTTCATCATGGGTGTCATTTTCAAGGTTTTTACAGGGTGTTGAAGCCGATAGTGCTGTCGAAATGTATTTAAACTACTTTAAAAATTCCGTATAATCATGTTATACGTAATTTTTTTAATGCGTTTAAGGTATGCCCAATTGGATTTACCAATATATTTAATGTGTTCTCAGCCGATATTTAAGATTTATAACTCTAAACATAGCTTGTAAAATTGCAATGTTTTGTTAAATATTTGTTTATTCTTTTATGTGACATTAATGTTTTAATTATTATTGTAACGTTTCTTTGTTGTACTTTATGTAATATAAATATGTAACTATATTGTGATGGTCAATAAAGTTATGGGATGATGAAAAGAAATGTGATAATGAAAATTAGTAACTGGACAGGGTCGAAATGTCTCTTGGCGTGCGGTTTTCCTGACGGTATAGCTTTCGGGGTACGATTGGAGGGTGATATGTTTTTAATTCGCACCCACGCAAAAGTCCTGCCAGGACATCTGCGCGAATGGGAGGTGGAGTTGGCCCTATACGCGGACGATAGCGCCTATTTCACATCGTCCAGAAGCCCACATTACTACTGCCATAATGCATTGTCTGCTGGACCTAGTGCCACCATGGCTGGACTAGTCGGACGAGTCTGGAGTTCGGAGTCGAACGTCTTACTCCGGAATCACACTCACCTCGTTGTTTCCAAACCCTTTGCATAGAAGGTCAATAATTGGTTGATTTCTGATGCAGGGCGAGAGATGAAGCACTGTTCCCTTTCAGTTATTTCGATATAAAATAAAAACAACTCCAAAATTTCTAATATCATAATTAATCATGAAACTCAATCCGCGTTTTTTCCTTAAGCCGTTAATGTAGATAAAGCTGAAAGGATCAGGATACTATGATAAAATTTTATTTTTTCCTCATTTTTTATAAAAAGTTTAAAATAAACTACCCCAGGAAATTACCGTTATAGTAGAAGCTTTTTACACACCTCTCTTGCACATGATCAACCATCCAGACCTAAAACAAATATTAGTAGGCAATACAAATACTTAATGATTTCTTATATTTACGCAAACATTAATTGAAAATAATTTTTACGGGTTAAATAAAAAGTTAAATTAAACGCTATATCGCGTTTAATTTAACTTATTGATTCTCGACATTTCAGGTGGTTTATAGCACCCATGGTCACGGGAGGGACTGAAGTATTTGACGCCCCAATGTCATAGCTAGCCCGGCTACCTTCAGTTTTTGAATATTAATTTTTGGTCCGATCTACGCAGAAATTTAAAACACATTTATGTGGAACTACCAATGAAGTATAAACCATTACATAAAATAAAATCTCAAAAATCAAATTTTTAAATCTTTAGAGTAGACTAAAGAATAACACTAAGAACTTACAATCTTGAATTTGTGAATTATTAAAACTCAAATGAGCTTATAGTATATCGTCGTCATCAAACATCTCAGTCCCCCCCGTGACCATGGGTACTGTGAAGCACTCAAAGCGTAAATAAAAAAGTTTAATTAAACGCGATAGAATCCGTAAAAATTAGTTTCATTTAATACAAAATACTTGTTCTATCTTGTACTATCTAGTTTACCAAGTGGTACTAGTTAGTCTAATTTACCTATTTCTGTTGCCAATCAACAGTGCATTGCTGTATTCCGGCTTGAAGGATATAGAGATTCAAAATAAATGCAGTCTGTGAGGCATTCAATCTTAGCAGTCAGAGGTGACAACGCATCTGTGACCTTCTTTATTTGAAGTTGATTGCATGTATCCAGGAGCTGCTGTTGCCACATATATATTAATAATAATAATATATATTTTTATACACTCCACAAATGGTACTTCGTGACTTACACTATTTAAATAAAAATTACCATCAATTACATTGAGAGGCAGCCATACTAGTACAAACTGTGCCACGGCTGCCTATTATCAGATGGAATGTAAGTACTTTTGCCCCTTCATTTTTTTTAAATGAAAGAAATAAATCGAACTTCGCTACTGAACTATCAATTATATTTTAGTAGGGTAAAGATAAGATCTTTTACTGATATGTCCTAAGCGTCTGGATACGATAATGTATGCACGCGCCAAAGCGATCATGTATAAATATATGTTAATGGTATAATTTTATAAAAACAATTTTTTTTAAAGTCGAGCATTTCAAGAAAATAATTTAATACAAGAATAGGTCGTAAATTGTTACTGTACGAATTAAATAACAAGATTCAGACAGAAATATAAAACAAAGCTGCTTTTAAATTAACGATGTAGCATAAAACTCTCTTCGACGTATGTGCTTGTTGTTCCATTTATGTCTATGTTAGATTTTTATGAAGCATGCGTGAAGGCAGTAATATTGAAGATATTAAGCTACATCGTTTTCCTGATACTTCACGTTTATATATAATTTTTCATTTACTTAAACTTATTTTTTGTGCATGATCTTGGATATCACCATATACTCTGCAACCTTTTCACTATTCTAAACGATGCATGTACTTCGAGTACTCGAAATCTAAATTTCAATACCTGTGAGTTTCTCGGAAGTGTTTTCACCAATCCTCGAGTAATCCCAAGTTGCTCACCTTACAAAGTACTGGTTATTGATCTTATTTTTCATACTAATGGCCAAAATATTCGAACAAAATTGCTTTTGACCATAAAATACTTCCAACAAATTTATTTTCAAAAATAAAGTTCGTGAACACTTTAAAAAAATCGTTGCTATTTTTAACTTTCGCCTTTTTTATTACGTCAAATATTTTTATATTAATCATGACGGAAACATAATATTTATACCTATTATTTATGTGTGTGTATATTTAAATTATTTAATTACATTTATTTATACTTATTTAAACTTTCAATTATACTTTTTCTTTTTGGTTAGCTGCACCTCCTACTACTTATTAATATTTATCTATATCTAGTCTATTTTTACGTTGTAGAGCCATGCTGCAGCTATATTAATAGTGTAGTTGTAGCACGAATGGGTCGGCTCGACCGGGGAAGGACCATGCTCTCACAGAATACCAGCGTAAAATAGCAGCTTAATGCTGCTGTGTTTCGTTCGGTGAGTCTAGAGAACCGGAAACCCTTTTTACTGGAAAAGACGCATTCTATCTTAGTCCTCACGGCTGACAACGCATCTGCATTTTAATTCGCAAACGAAGATAGATGTAGATGTCTATGGGATACAGCAACCACTTACCATCAGGTGGACTGTGTGATCGCTTGTATGAATAGAATTATATTTAAAAAAATGGTTGACTGCGAGAGAATGGCTTTTAGGCATGCAGTCTGCCATATCAACTCTATTGTACCATACTAGTTTAGTAGCGGTAGTTTTTGTACATAAAAGCTTAAATAAATATCTTGTACCAACTACACTTCCAAAATTTCGAGAACAAGTGAAGTTCGTCAACACGCATTGGGGCAGCGCAGCGGACATTTATTTTTTATTTTTTATTTTACTAAGCTGAACAAATAGTTTACACTATATCTACTAAACTCATTAAAATATTTATATATTTTATATATATTATCATAAAGCAACACGGAGTGGCACTGCTAGAAATGGCGCCGATGGAGTACCAAATTTAACCATCACTAATTCAAATTCTTCAATTTCTATTTCAAGACTATTCATCCAAAGAACCCTCTGAAACATTATATCACATCTATTGACAAAAAGTTAAAGTTAAAAGTATACAAATTCGATGTGTTCTCCAACGCATAACCGTATGTCGTAATTCTGCTTGCAATGTCGGGCCCACCATCAAGTTATCGTTTAACGATACCCCATTTATTTCCTTGCAGGAAGCGTCAAATATTACGCTCACCTTAGTTGTCTGCTTATTTTCCCGCAGTACTGCATGATGAGGTAAGTTCGCGCATTAGTAGATCAAAGGTCACAAGGATCCTTTCTCACGGAGTCAATGGCTCAATATTTAGGGTTAAAGAAAACTTTAACAAAACACCGGGTTACAGGTATGTAGTTGGTAATAAAACAGTTATGTCTAATTCTTCCGTAGTTGTTGATATACGTTCTCGTGTGAATTCAGATTACAGCGTTCAAATAAATGGCTACTTTTTGAAGTCCATCACATCTCTTCTCCCAGTTGTAACAGCAACCAGGGTAGAATGGGTAAAGTTGAGTAAAGAAAAAAGACTTGATTCTGCCAATTTATTTACGAGAAGTTAATATTGGGTTCAAGCAAAAACCTGTTTTCGGTTCTCATTATTTCGGGAGGAAGAGCATAGAAGAAGAAGAACAGATTGGACGAAGAACGAAGATTAGACAAAGTTAGTACTATAAGGAGGGCATTGAAGCAGAAGGTTATTAGAAGAACGGAAAACGCTATCATGGTTGGAGCTAAGATAATGAAAATTAGGAGTGAAATATGATAGAAAATGAGGAGACATCAAGATAGAATAAAGAGCAGTGATTGCATGTAGGCTACGGCGCTGACGAATGGGAAGCCAGTTAAGTTTAGAGCGATAAGAAAACACATGATCATACTTTAGAAGATTAAAAATGAATCGAATGCAGTTATTAAGAATACGATCATATTTGTTCAAGAGTTCAAGTTCAAGAGTATCGAAATAACACACATCACAATAGTCAAAAACGGGAAAAATTACGGTCTGCACAGTTATCGTTTTGTGACGGGTTAAAGTTTTTCAAGCGGTAGAGAGCACGCAAAATACCTGTCACTTTCTGACAAACATTTGCCATTTGAGTTTGCCAGCTCAGAGCGGCATCGATTTGTAAGCCAAGGGTTTTCACGGTACTACTTAGTTCCAAAACAAAACCGTTAAAAACGATCTGAGGTAATGCTGTAAAAAGTTTAGATAATCATGATAATGTTGAACTTTGTGTTATATTTTAATATCATCTGTGTATAGAATTGAATAACAAAACTAGAAAGAACTATTGACATTGTTAATGTAAAGAAAAAAGGCCACTAATGTATTGATTCTTGTGACACCCCAGAACATTAACTATGGAGTGCCACAAGGCAATGGCCACAGGATCGCTCTCATTTATAGGACCATGAGACAAGCTTTCTTTATAAGATTAGATTATAAGATGTGCCTTATAATCTAATAATCTAATTCCGATTATTATGTGTGTCGCAGAATTGGTAATTAGTGGCCTTTTCTTGAACTTGACATTTTATTTTGAATTGAACATAACATGTAAAATTGAATATAACAAGCAAGCTAACAGTTATGGTAAGTGCCTACTGCAGCCCGTAGGCACAACCAACGCACAACCAACTTTAAACAAAAAAGGCTATTGTTATTGATGTGTTATCACAAATGATGTTTAAACTGGGATGCCTCAGAGCCTGTTATTATACTGGCTATATATACTGGAACACAACACTTTTTCGTGGCGTTGGAAACAGGTGAGAGTGTAATACCTACTCAGACGGAAAAGTAATCCTACCATTTTAGTGAATGCAAGTCATACGTCATTAAACTTGCTCTGCAAGCAACGGAAAGTTGATGTACTGGGTATTTTACTCATAATATGAGTAGAACCACTTGAGGGAATGACAAATTGGTAAGAGGTGCAGGAAGTTAATGGTTGCAGGTGTGACTCAGGAACGTATGATATGAGGAACGATGATGACGAAGAGAAGAGTGTTATATTGTTTATGTGCAGAATACAAAAGTACTTTGAGAATATTACACAATCTACACTAATTTGTTGCAATCTTAATTTTCAAAGTTATTTTCCAAACATCAGAAAATACATACATTAAAAAAGTATTTGGAAGTTAGAATCATTTGTTGCAGGTTGTTACAGAAAACAGTACTATTCTGAGGAAAGTTTCTTTTCAACATTGGAAATAAACGCAAAACTGTTGTTTTGTACAGTGATAGTTTTCGATATTTTAAAATATACTTATGTAAAAGGTTGTTATTAAATAAATAAATAAATAAAACAAATTCCATTAACCTACACCCAGATTTTATTTAAATTGTATCGGATTTAGTTAATAAATTTTATCATACTCTAGTTTCTTTAGATATTATTGTTTTCTTTTTCAGTTATTATAAGCCAGCGCTAATGTTTCTCCCGTATATTAATTATCCTTTACCATAAATCCGATTACTATGAAACTTTGATTAGTTATTGTGTACGCGCCTGTGAAGGTTTCTGACTATAATCTATCAATATGATCTATCAAAAACTATTTGAAACGTAAATCGTTACATTAAAATACTAAAAGTTGCTTCAATGATTAATTTTTTATTTTCTTTTAATTTCTTTAGAGTATATAAGCATTACTAGAACATGAATATTTGAGTCTAATATTTTCTTATACATACTATCGTTCTAATATATTTTTAAATCCTAGAAACTAATAACAAAATGAATGATTTAATATGGTTTTATATGAATGTTTATTAAACCCTGCAGTCAATCTATAGCCAGCCTATAATCTATGGATAAGGCATTTGTTCAGCAGTGTACTATTATATGCTGTAATGGAAATGGATGGATAAGTAAAATAAAAAAGTAAAATATCAAACGCTTTATTCCCTTCTTATTTCAGAGGATATAAAGTATTAGAAGAGTGACGCTGCTTTAATGCGGTTGGAAATTTATAAGCTGACTGTTTATCAAGTAAAGAATTTATTGATTAATTTATTTAAAAAAGACAGACCTAAAATATTCAAACCCGATACCAAATAATTAGCCTGTAATATTTACCAAAACAGTGCGCAGGCTTCCTTTCAATTTTCAATTATTCCCTATACTTAGCCATTAAAATTTGCTTAACTAAAGGAACTGCTAGAAAATCTAGTTATGTAATATATTTCTTTAAAGACATGTGTAGTTCGCTAGCTTATATTGAAGCTGCGTAGCGGATACTCTAGTACTCTAAGAACTTGGAAAAGAGTTCAGCAAATGTAGAGAATGTTTTTGTTTTTTGTATTTTAACTGTATTATGTATATTAATCAAGTTTAGTAGTACATAATGAAAATAAATTTAACAATGTCTATTTTCATCATCATCTTCTCGATTATAGCCCATCACAACTCCACTGCTGTATATAGAAATCTACAATCTCGAGGAATGCCATAAAACACGATCCTAAGTCACCGCCATTTTTCGACTTTCTACATATTTTGCCAAGTCGTTACACAATCTAGTGGGAGGCCATCCTACACTTCAATTACCGGTCAAAAAACTGCCACCTGAAAACCTTTCTTTCCCACCGGTTGCCGGTTCTTCGAGTTATGTAGTCGGTCTATTGCCACTTTAGCTTACTGACCTATTAGGCTATGTCGATTACTCTGGCTCTGCTGTGGATATCCTCATTTCAAAGTCTATCACTCGCTGAGCGGCGTTGAGCTTTCTCGCAAAACGCAACAGCACGCACAACGCAATACACACAGGTTGTAATTTTGTGTTTTCAAATTTTGCGGTAAAGATGACGAGATGTGTCGTAATCTCCCAAACGCTGCCCAGACGTGTAGCCTTTCGTATTTGGCGAAATGATCACATGATTTACTTATTTATCCTAAGCAGAATAAAAGTATAATCTTAAGCATTAAGCATTTATTATAAAACTATAAAAAAACTATATATTTATTCCAAAAAAATATTTGTGAATAATGTTTGCGTATAGCATATAATAACAAAGTGTAGTGACTATTCCACTGCTAAAATGTAGTGCGATCTATTTAATTACTTTTACATAGGAAGATCCACTATCCCATATCGTCCAGGAGTTGTCGTTAAAGGTGACAGAGGGAAAAACACAAGTGTATGAGCAGCAGCGTCTTTCTAATAACAACTAAAAAATTAAAACGCTGCGGGTACTACAAATATGGCTATGATATATATAATTACGCTGGCTATTATGGCAAATATCATCCCCACTGAGACAATCTTTGAGGAACAGCAGTGGACTCTTGATACGCTGTAACGGAATATTTTCTTCTTAAACTTGTATACAATAGCTATCGAGATGATCTAAGAATATAAAACGTGAAGCACGTATAGAAGGTGTAACACTTTTCATACACATTTGCTCTTAGCGCAAAAGAGCTTTATAAGCGCACCCCCTTAGTCTTTTATGACACGCACTAAAAGACATTCTTTACATTGAGGCGTCAGCACGTTTCACTAATGTCTTAGTGTTGTGTTATTACGGGCAATATTCTTGAGACTAACCGTACACATTATTCACTTTTTTAAAATGAAAGATATAAACATTCGTCCACATGAACTACATTACAGCATAGTCCGATCGTGGTGGACGAGAATCCACTCACTCATTTTGCTCCGCTGTGGTCGTTAGAAGCGACTATAGGAAATGCCGGAAAAATCTCATGGCCTGTGATTCATGTCTACATCTATTGCGAGCTAGAGTTAAGTACCAAGATCGGCGATGGAAAGCTGCATCATGAGTGATCGACAATATTTTTGTTGACGACGGCATTCTTCCTGCGATGGAAGCGGCTACTGATGATGAATAATAACGGAGAAGACAAAATTATGAATATGAAAATAACATTGTTTTGTAAATAGGTAAATCGAATAACTATGATATGTTTAGAAATCAGTAAAAAAATAAGGCAAACTTAAAATAAAAAACATAAAAAAGTTAGAAGTTAAAGTTTCCTCATTTGAGTTTTGAGAGAATACGAAAGTGTCCGCAACGATGCCCCGATGCTTGTAGGGGGACTTCATGTGTCTTTGAAATATTTTTCCCTGGGACATATAGCTTTGCTATTGACGTTTTCTCTCGGCAGTGTCGCACCCGAATTGATCTCGTACTGTAAAATTTAAGGCGAGTGCTTAGCTCATGAGTCACCAAGGCTTTCGTGGCGATAATTGGTCGGTGGTCTCTTTGGAGCAAATCTTCGGGTATTTCTAATGTCTTATTACTATCTCCAACTCTCTACAACTACACGCTTACCAGTATAAATGACTCTATAATATATGATATGCAAATGCATAACTTATGAAATCAGTTACACGTAAATGTAAGTTATTACATTTATAGTAAAGAATGCAGTAACTTGTAATTCTATGAATGTTAATCACTGTAAACTTTTCATTTCTTTTTTAACTTTAACCCGTGTTTTATTATATTAAGGGGTTAAATCATAAATTTTTGATTTTCGTTATTTAATATGCAAATATTTAATTTTACTTATCGTGATTTATGTAGATATAAGGTAAAAATGTTATAGATAACTATGTAAATGAACGATTTATATAGATATCAATTATTTCACTTTTATGATATTTTGATTGAAAAACATTCGACCTCGAAATTCATTTATACCAGCCCTATTGAGGAACAGTGGACGAGGTTTCCGTACCAGTGTTGGGTGGGGAAAAGTAGACCAGAAAAATTCATAATCCATCATAATACTTACCATACTTTAGAAATAAAACTTAGGACAGGTAATTTTTTATGAACTGATAACGATGAAAATATTAGTATGCTATTACGTTACACATTGATAAACTTATTTTAAATTATGATAAAAATTAAATGAAGAAATAAAAGACAGGGCACCTCAGGAAGTTCGAAACAGTTGATATTAATACCGAGACTTCCCCTTTGTTCATCATTATCATCATTATAGCCTTTCATAAGTCCACTGCTGAACATAGGCCTCCCCCAAGGAAGGCCACAATTCACAGTCCTGAGCCAACTGCATCCATCGACTTCCTGCATGTCTTCACTCCATCTCGTGGGGGTCGCCCTACACTTCGCCTACCGGTACGAGGCTGCCACTCGAGAACCTTTCTTCCCCATCGGTTGTCGGTTCTTCGAGAGAAACAGAGAAACCCCGAGCATAGCCCTCTCCATAGCTCGCTAAGCGACCTTGAGCTTCCTCATACGGCCACCAGTGAAGGACCACGTCTCAGATCCATAAGTCATCACTGGCAACACGCACTGGTTGTACAATTTCGTTTTAAGGTTTTGAGGTATGTCAGCCGTAATAAAAAGTAAAGTCGTAACGATTCGTAATGACTCTCGAAAACAGCACGTAGACGCGGCTCAGAAGGGATATCGGTCTGTAGTTCTTCAAGAGAGCGTTGCCACCTTTCTTGAAGAATAAGACCACCGCACTTCTGCTCCAGGCCTCCGGTGTAATTCGACCATGGAGGACGGAATTAACGAGCTTCTGAAGGACTTCCAGTACCGGTTTTTCACCTGCTTTCAGAAGCTCCGCTGTAATTCCATCCTTGCCTGGGGCCTTGCCGTTTTTAAGGTGCTGGAGATCCATTCTAATCTCGCTCAGACTGATGTCCGGTATATCTTCGGAATAGTGTCAGATAAGAATCGCTCTTGGATCGTTACTCACACTTGCGTGTGGGTCCAACGATGATGTGTACAGCTGCCCATAGAAACTCTCAGTCTCACTCAAAATCTCAGGTGCCCCGGAAACGCTGCTGCCGCACTCTGTCTTCAGCTTTGACAGTTGGCTCTTTCTGGCAGACAGATATCTGGCAAAGACTTTGGAACCTTGGTTCCGCTCGATCGCTTCTTCAATATAATCTGTATTGAAGTTGCGTAAGTCCTGCCGAATGCATTTGGAGATCTATCTGTTCAGTTGCCTGTATGCTGTCAAATCTGTTGAAGAATGTAGCTTCATCTCCCATTTAACAGCCATGAGATTGAGAGTGTGATCGGAGAGTTTTTGTGTTCATCTGCGGCGGGTCTTGCAGAACTTAGCTCCAACCGCATGAACAGTTTCCACGAGCTTGTCATTCATATCGTTCACTTCATTGCAGTCTTCTAGGCACTGAAAACGGTTTTCTAACTCGAGCTGAAAGGTTTCGGGACTTTGGAACAGAGCACGAGGAGGATGGAGTATAGACTTCATTAAACGAGACCCCTCTAACTTAACGTTTAGGTTCAGTGTGCCTCTGACCATTCGGTGATCGCTACCAGTTTTCAGCCTCGCGATCACGGATACATCACTCAACAGTTGTCGTCTGGTCGTCATAATGAAGTCAATCTAATTTTTTGTGGAACCGTCGGGGCTCGAGCAGGTCCACTTTCTGTGGCGCCACTTCTAGAAGAAAGAGTTCATCATAAAGAGTCCTCTTTCTCCATGAAGTCGGCTGCTGGCCCCTTGGGCTCCGTTTCCCTATTCCAAATTTCCCTACTTTCAGCTCACCGTTCTCTCTTGTGCCTAGTTTTGCATTGAAGTCTCCCATTAACACCGTATATTGGGTTTTGGAGGAATGCATGGCTCTAGAAATATCCTCATACATTTCCTCCACCTCCTCCTCAGGGTGTGCCTAGGTTGGTGCGTAAACCTGTATGACCTTCAGCGAATACCATTTGGTGATTCTGAGTATAAGGTACGCAACCCTCGTCGACACACTCTCAATCTTTACAACCTTGTTTACGAGAGACTTGTGGACGATAAATCCGACACCTCCTTGGGACAGATGGTCGCCCTCCCGGTGATAGAGCAAGTTGCCGGATTCGAGGATTACCGTGTCCTCCCGCTCTCTTCGGACTTCGGATAATCCTATAATATGCCAGTGTAACTTGTCTATCTCTTCTTCCAGCTCCACGACCTTCTCGTCAGTCCTCAGGGTGCGTGCATTGTACGTTGCCAGGTCGAGTCGTCTTAGGTGGCAACCGAACCTCCACTGGAGATTCTTAGCACCCCCTGCCCCGCCGTTACCATGGTCGCCACCGTAGCCAGGAATAGCGGAGCCGCCGGGGACTGGGGGCCGCTTCTTTGTTACTCTCAACATAGGGGGGTATTTTCCATAGTTGCCACGCTTGGCGAGCGGGTTGGCAACCGCAGTTTTTTTAATTGTATTTTTGCTGTTATCAGGAAGATGCTGCTGCCCATCTCTGCCTATTTCCCTTTGTTGCCTTTTACGACACCCACGGGAAGATATGGGGTAGTAGATATTCTTAACCACCACTACACGACAAATTAAACGGCCCCTTTGTTAATATGACCTAAATATTTCTTGTTTATTGCATAATATCGAAAATAAGTAATAAAATTACATTTAAAATCTTGAAAATTATTCTTTGTATCATCATCATCATCATTACAGCCTTTCATAAGTCCACTGCTGAACATAGGCCTCCCCCAAGGAATGCCACAAAGCACGGTCCTGAGCCACCTGCATCCATCGACTTCCTGCATGTCTTACCAGGTCGTCACTCCATCTCGTGGGGGGTCGCCCTACACTTCGCCTACCGGTACAAGGCTGCCACTCGAGAACCTTTCTTCCCCATCGGTTATCGGTTCTTCGAGCTATATGACCGGCCCCTGCCACTTCAGCTTACTAATCCGTTGGGCTATGTCGGTTACTCTGGTTCTACTGCGGATATACTCATTTCTAAGTTTATCACGCAGAAAATCTCCGAGCATAGCCCTCTCCATAGTTCGCTGAGCGACCTTGAGCTTCCTCATATGGCCAGCAGTGAAGGATCACGTCTCAGTTCCGTACGTCATCACTGGCAACACGCACTGGTTGTACAATTTCGTTTTAAGGTTTTGAGGTATGTCTGACGAGAAGATGTGTCGTAGCTTCCCGAACGCTGCCCGGCCGAGTTGAATCCGTCGATTGACCTCTCAGTTGAAGTTGGACTTACCTAGTCGGACTATTTGTCCCAGGTAAACATACTCGTCAACAACTTTGAGCTTAGTGCTCCCAACAACTACCGGCATAGGTGTGACATGGACATTAAACATAATCTTTGTTTTGTCCATGTTCATCTTAAGACCTATCCGTTAGGAGACACTATTGAGGTCATTGAACATAGTGCTTAGGTCCTCCAGCGATTCTGCCATAAGGACTATATCGTCGGCAAATCGAAGGTGAGTGATGTACTCGCCATTGATGTCAATACCGTATCCTTTCTAGTTCAGAAGTTTGAATACGTCTTCCAATGCAGCGGTGAAGAGTTTCGGGGATATAACATCACCCTGTCTTACACCTCTCTGCAATTGGATAGGTTTCGTACTCTGGTTCTGTACTCGGATAGCCATCGTAGCTCTACTGTACAAACACTACAGCACTTCGATATACCGACAGTCAACTTGGCATCCCCGGAGTGGACTGCAGCACCGCCCAATACAATACAATACAATTCTTTGTATGTTATTATGTAATTTGAATGTAATCATTTGTATGTCATAGAAAAGGAAGGAAGTAATTAGTATTTACAACTTTAAATTTAATATTTAATTATTTTTACTCTAAACGCTTGAAATACCGCCTGTAGAATGAGAATTGATAGACAACTCTACAAAGACTGCGTGAAAGAAACTAAGTACTAACCATATAATATTTTTATAACTATATATTTATTGAATAAATTAAATACGATTTAGTACACTCTTCAAATACACTAATGTTGTATTCAATTATTATTATTATATATAATTTTAACGGCTAAAAATTTATCGTTTATCGCTAAATAGAAACTAATTTGTTCTTCTCCCGTGAAACATAACATAACATTATCAGACATAACAATAGAGCTTAATTTTATTTAATGTAAACATGGCTCGTAAACTGTAACAACCTGCTTTAAATAACACGATTCAAACAGATATAAAACAAAGATGCTTTTAAATTAACGACGTAGCATAAAACTTTGTTCGCCGTATGTGCTCGTTGTTTGCTGCTCCATTACCGTCGATGATGGATTTTTATGTAACATTAAATGTAACAACATAATTTGAGAGTTTAGTTACATAAAATTAAAAGTAAATAACAAAATTATTTGTAAATTTTCATCACATTTACGAATAATTTTAACAATTTTGTATATTAATATTTGTATATATTTGCAGGTCAATAAACAATTCATAATAAAACAATATAATACCCATATGTAAAAAAAAACCGGTAAAAGTATGTGTTGTTGTGCTTGCCTTTGATAGCTCTTAATATTGCACGAATAAAACTGCATGAATAACTAGATTACACTGTTTTTAATGCACTGTAATTTAAACTAGCGGTCTCCTAGTGATCGAAATGTGATCGAAATTCGACCGTAAGTATAATAATTAGATAAATCTTTTTTAAAAATTGGTACCCGTACGCTGTTGCTTATTTTATTTCTCAAATAAAGTAGGTTTCTTTCATCACCGAGAACGTGGTAAATAAGTTCTTAAATTGCAATTAGCAATTTAATTAGTGTCAGCGGTGATCTGCATACTATGAAACTAACGGCGAGTGCGCGAGTGCTTTCCCCTTGAGCTAACACGGTTCACAGTAATGATCTTTAATTACGGTTTTAATGATAATTGAAAATCTGGTACAGAAATAAACAGTATCGTTATACAGTCCAGTGTTAAGTTAATGTTTACGACAACCGTATCAGCAGAAGTACTCGTAAACCGCAGCACGATAAACAAGAAGGAGGAAAGTTTTATGTTATGTCTTTAATTTAAAGTACCTTTTATGTGTGCAAACACACGTTATGGTAGCTAATAACAAAGGTCATATCAAGATTAACGTTCACTTCACACAAAACATAAGATAATTTTATCAGCTGCAAACTGGATAGCTCTTCAACAGTAAGTATATTTTCTATTCCAGCCTATAAAAATCCATTGCTAACCGTCATAGATTTGCCATAGTTACACAGGTGGAGTTTGCGACTGTGTGTGAGGAGACATTGTTGTGCACCGCGTATAGGTGAAGTTGGCATTTGGAGTTAAAGTTACATTTCATACCACTCTAATGTATATAATGTGGTATATGCAAATTAATATTGAAAGAAATTAGATAGCAGAATACTATTTGTCCGAACCGAAACGGACACATCGTGAAAGAACCACGCTGCAGCTATATTATGGTTATAGAAAGAAGAGAGCTTGGTCCTTCCAACCAGGAAGGACCAAGCTCTCACAGAATACCAGCGTAAAATAGCAGCTAAATGCTACTGTGTTTCGTTTGGTGAGTGTAGAGAACCGGAGAGGATAAAGCGTTATTCATCGTTTATAGTTATATGAGTCGGCGAAAGGGAGCTTCGTACGGAAAACCTTCATAAAATTTCTTCAGAGGCTTACTCAGCAATATAAAATCGCGAGATTATAAGCTTAATACGGACATCAGCGGCTCCATTATAAGCGTCAAAACAAATTGGCATATAAAAATAAAAATAAATTGCGTAAATATTTTTATTTTGTTTACTGTGATGCCCAAAGTTTTTATATTAGAAAATACATCATTTTCATTGAAATATCGCCGAAGGTCGCCATTTTGCAGTCACCTAAAATCGCTGTTATCACTTAACGTCTATTTTAAAAACTATCGCAGCAACTTGTAAATTATTAATAATACACCTTGCGAAACTAAACGTCATGGGTTCGAATCAATTATTCGACCACAGACGTGAACCGTTTCCGAAGAGAATAAGTGTTTTCAACTTAGTTGGAGTGGTTAACGGGAATACCAATAATTTTAATAACATCGGAAGATTTTGATATATAATTTGTACGTTTAATTTAACTTATTAATTCCCAATGTGTCGACGGCCATATGTAAGTATTAAAAGCCATGTACTCAATTCGAAATAAATTTAAAGCTTTTGTTACCAAAACTTCAATGACATTCTGTGGGTGGACACAGATTTGAACAGCAACGGGACAAGATGTGATAAAATGTAAAACAATCTACGATCGCTATTCCGTCTGCCAAGCGTGGCAGTTAGCAAGTCCTTTTTGGAATAGATGATGGTAATGGTGATAATAATAATTTAGTATATCATTAATGTCTACGAATACGTTTAGTAATTCTTTCTTACTCAATTCAAACTGAAAGTGATGCTCTTTAAACGTAGAAGATTTCCAACTCACACTTTATACGCTCTTTGTAAAGTCTTATCTGTAAGAAAGCTGTACATTCTTAGCGTTATATTAAAAAGATATAAAACTACACCTTATGTCTCAGACAATATTACAGCTAGAAGAAAAAAAAATGTTATTCCACTTACCAAAACCAGAACCGCCTTTGCTAAAAATCAACTTAACAGTCGTTCGGCCTATCTATATAATAAAGTAAATAAAATCGTAGACATATATAATAAAACACTACGCGAATGCAAAAAAATAGTTACTAACTATTTAATACCTTTAGATTACGAGGAAACAGAGATTATTCTTAAACACATGGCATAACTTAACACAAACACAAACACACACACACACACACACACACACACACACATCACACACACACACACACACGCACACACACACACACACACGCACACACACACACACACACACACACACACACACACACACACACACACACACACATCACACACACATACAATTCTTATTTTTCATATTTTTTTGTACCCCTAATACTGTTATAGATAATAAACTTTATGTTAACTAGTAGCTATGGAAGAGCGAAGGCACCTAATACAGGCAAGATTTTTGCTTAAAAGGTGTCTTCGATCACTATCTGTAAATGTAGACAATATGTTATCGAAATAAATTATTATTATTATTATTATTATTATTAATTATCTAAAACGAAAAAAAAGCCGAGTTAGAGTAAAAATAAAATTGTTCTTATTTAACATTTGGGCTCTTTTATAAAAAAACCGGCCAAGTGCGAGTCGGACTAGCGCACCGAGGGTTCCGTACAAATCCGTAGGTATATAAGTTTAAAATTATTAAAAATATTTTTATTATATTATGTTACTAAAAATTTTTGCTTTTCGCAATTTTTCCTTTATCTGTGTTATACGTTGCTTCGTACCAAATTTTAAGATTCTTAGTTCACGAGAAGTACCCTGTAGGTTTTGATTCCCTTGCGAATGTCGTAAATTTGCTGCAAAAACGGCTGTATCTTTTGATTGCGTTGGTTTAGAAGTTTGATTTTTTCACAGCTCTAAGGGACAGTAGACTTTAGTATTTAAGGCGCAGGTTGAGCAAAATGTCGCGCTAGTCGTTATTTGTTCGGTTTTTAGGAGCTATCTACTTTTTATTTAAAAGATATATCAACAAATAAAAAATACATTATATTTCTCCACAATCTTGATTCCATAAAAGCTATATCCAATTTTTTTCAAAGGAATAAATATTAATATAATCTCCTTACAACGAAACCACATAAATGTGAAATTATTATTGATAACATGCATCTCGTAAAGTAAGTATTATTTTATTTTGCAATTTACACCAATGGATAGGCAATTTATCAATGAACATAGAAAATTTTTTTTCAAAAGACCAAAATTTGATTTTATTAAGAAATTATTTTAAAATCTGGGCATATTCACTGCCCACGGGCTTGCTGAATTCAGTGAGCGCTGAGATCTTCGATGTGAAGCCCGTGTCGTTAGAGCGTCGACCAGCGCATACGCTCACATCATATCAGTCGATAATATTATTACTTATTAGGTTATTTATAGGTAGTATTATTTGTTTGTTTTGGGTATAATTTTTCGTATTAGTTATACATATATTTGTTGTGTTTTTTACTTTGCGATGAAGCTTTTTGCGTGTATTTTCTTTGAAGTAAATGCAAATAAAAAAAATGAAGCTCCATTAGCATGTAAGGTTCAAATCCATAATTAAAATTTCGACAAATATTATAATTTACACTATAAAAGGCTAATTCAATATTATCACGCAACCACAATATCTTATTAGGTATAATACTGCCTCGTTGTTCTAGTGGTTGTAAAAGTGCAACTGCTGATCATGAGGTCCCGGGTTCGAATCCTGGGTCGGGCAATAAGTCAGTTATGAGTTTTTCATTTATGTTCTAAGTTATAATTAGTATTACTAAGTTATAGTTTTTATTTATTGCTTGTTTTTTCTTCTTTTTCAAAAAATAATTGAGTACATAAGGTGTTCTATACTTATAATTCGGTAAAAAGATCTAAGTAGGTATTAATATACCTACTTTTTACTATTAACTAAAAATTTTTAAAACTAAATTTAACTAAAAAGACTAAACTGACCATTTATTTTTTAACTCAAAACAGGACATGTGTTTATTTATACTCTAAAAATTATAACTTTAAACAATTAGTGTTCACTATAAAATTATATTCGGTATAGACGGTAATTATTAAATGCAACATATTTTTTTTAATTATTAATTACATTTGTCAGTGGATTAAATTTGCTTTAATAAAGTTGGTGATGATTTTAAATAAGAATAAAATTCTGCTCAAGTTTTTTTATTGTTATCTTTGTTAACAACATCGCCTTTAGAACTCTGGAACCGTAAGTGTTTCTTTCAGACGTCCACAATTTATTCAAAATAAAAAAATAATCTTTCTACCGGAGCATTCGTACCAGGTAGACATAAAATATATTCGATTAAAACAAATTATGTTGAAGATTGTTGACTTTGAATACTTCCATGCAACGAGTTACGGGACAATTTTGTGTCCCGGAGATTTGTTTGGGGACAATGGGACAGGTGACCGAGAAAAGGGACAGTCCCGTTCAAAACGGGACGTATGGTCACTTTAGCTATAATCCGGCGACAGCTCCGTGGCGCAGTGGCTTAGCAATCAGTTGTTGCGCTGGGGGCCGCGGGTTCGAATCTCGCACGGAACAAGTATTTGTATGACCTACAAATAATTGTACCGGGTCTGGATGTTTGTCCTTGTGCAATTTATGTTTGTAAACTGCCTCCACGACACAGGAGAAAATCCTAGTGTAGGGGTAACGTTTTTTTACAATTGAAATTGAAAGATTGAACCCTTATACTTCTTATCGATTTTTGTATTACCTTTATTAAAGTTACCCTTATGTATAAATAAATATAATTACGTATGTAGAAATAAAATTGATTTTCATCCTCATCAATCATTGGTGCGAGGATAATGTCTGCCAGCATAAGTAATAAGCAGGCTAAGTTACAAGGTATTCAGTTCAAAATTTTGTAGGTGGGTATGTTACTTTTCAATACTTGACACGTAAAAATTAACAATAATCAAAAACACATCTACGAAACATCCTATTTATTTATTTATTTTTTATTGCACCAAATATTTGTACAAAAGGCGAGCTATCTATTTATTTACCTATAGTGAATAGGTATCTTTTGAACTCACAATTTTCAATACTTCATTTTTAATATATAATTAATTATAAAATTTCATAATTAGATAATATATGAAAATACATAATTCTAATATAATGCAACTGATATACCGAATAAAAAAATTAAGATACATTTATCGTTGTACGCTGTGTATTTCCATAAATTAGTTTATTAATGTTGAAAAAATAATACTACGTTCTTACCTACAATAGGTGGCGTCTTACATATTTCATATTAAGCAATATATTGAAGCGAGCGGCGCGCCGCTGGCAAAATGCTCAAGGTCGTTCGCATGGAGTAGCCCCTTAATACAGACGGACAACAAAGTGACCCTATAAAGGTTTCGTTTTTTCCTTTTGAGGTACGGAACCCTAAAAATTGAATAATTCGAGCCATTTGTCTCGAATGATAATGAAATATTTATTTGTTTTTACTTATGCGATTGTTCATGTATTAAACATAATGTTTTTTTTTGTTCATCAATATTTTTAATTTGAGTTATTTATGGAATCATATCATGAGCTGTTATGATAGAATCTGTGATGAAGATATCCGCAATAGAACTATAGCAACTTACATAACCATGCGGATCCGTAAGCTTTAATGCCATTTAGCCGACCATTTTATGGCTCAAAGAATTAATAACCGTTTTATTGTTAAGCGTAAAGTAAGATTATATATATATTTACAGAAGTGACAGATCCTACAGCCTAATTAATGGTAAGTGGCTACTGCAGTCATAAGACATAAAGACATTTATTCCAACACTTACATCTTCTACACACATAAAAAATTACAATTAAAAATAAAAACAAGTGACTTATAAGCAAACCAACAAACAAAAATTAGAATAAAGAAAAGAAATGCGTCCACAATATGTGCGCTATGATGAAGTGGTGTAAGGGACCGTCTCAGCATTAGCCTCGAGCTTGTAGCTCTGATTTTCAGCCGGCCCCGAACCGTCCAGTTATGGACGCCTGTAGCCAACTTTATACAAAGAAAGAGGCTTTACGTGGCATGTCAACCTTGAGGACTAAGATAAAGTGCCTCGTAGTTTGTGATTATAATGGCTCTCAATCCCTTCAGCCCGGAATACACAAATGCAAGCACTGTTACTGCTTGGAACATCTTTCGAGGAAAGTTTTTGAAATGTCTAAAAAAGATGATTCTTAAAGCACTATCAAGCTGGGTGTTGTAAACACATACCAGCCAAGTTTGGCTGCTGTCAGCAATAAATTAAATCAACATGCTATCATGCGTTTTTATATAGTAAGTGAACTTCAGTATGTCTTGACCTTCGGAATAGACTTCACTGTCACACAAGGACTGTTGAAAGATGCGTTGGGGACATCAGATGAACCTGACATATTGATACAAGTTAAGATGTTGATCGTCAACTAGTTTAATCGGACGTTACCTCAAACTGTGCTTGCCGGTATGATTTGCACTCGAGAACCTTCCTGGCCATGAGTTTTTTTTAAGAAAGTGAAAACACCTTTGTAAAAATTAAAGAAATTTATCTAGATAGCGGTCTAGTGGACTGCTTACAAGATGAAACTTATCTTTTAAGGCACATATACGACTTTTAACACTTGAATTCATTTTTTTTGCCTTTTTCTTTTGTTTGTGTCTTTTACTTTTCTCGATTATTCTTTATTATTATTTATATTTATTACTCGTTATCATTGTAATGTACAATAAGTAACTTTATCTCTAATATTATAGAATAGGATAGAATATTTTTATTCAATCATTAGATCAGTTATGTGTTTTTATTAATATTCCAATTAAACTTTATACAACTTTTTTTAATCATGGGGATGATTCGCTTGCGTCCGACCACCTAATCCTAGGCTCACCCTACACTTGTCCCCCGGGTGGTGCTAAACGAGCGACAAAGCTGACAAAGCCGATAGGATAGACTCGGCTCATCGCCGTATGGTACCGGCGTAAAATCTACCACCCCTTAGTTCGCACCATGAGCCAAGAAATAAAAGAAATGGCCCCGAGTTCCCGGCGCCCCTTTAATGGAACAGGGGTGCGAAGAATATCCGGGAGAAAAACCGCTGACGAGGTTCGCCATCCGTCACGTTCTGTCTCCCGGAGGGGCGAAAAGTGGATTGCGGAGGTCCGTCTTGCTACGCTGAATGTATGTGGAGCAATGAATGATAACATTGATGAAGTATGCGAAATGATGAATGATAGAGGAATAGATGTATTATGTGTAAACGAGATGAAACGAAAGGGAAGAGATGTCACTGCACATGGCATGTATACCGCTTACTGGTCTGGTGTAGACGAGACTGAGCGGGCATGCCAGGGAGTCGGTGTCATCCTTTCAGAAAGAATGGGTCAATGTGTGAAAGAGTATGAATGTGTAAGCCCAAGGCTGCTGTGGATACGAATGAAAGTGGGCTTAAAGTAGTTGTTTGTGCTTGGGGTGTACGTCCCAGATATGTCTAAGCCTACTTATATCCGAGAGCCGTTTTGGGACATGGTAAGGGTGATGTTGAGGAAATGTAAGGAAAATGAAAATATTATTATTTTAGGAGATTTAAATGAAAGGGTTGTGGTGAAGAGGTCTAGTTATGAAAGGATATTAGGAACGTTTGGCGATGAAAGAATAAATGAGAATGGTGAAGACCTTCTCACCGTATATGTGGAGAAGAATCTTTTTGTGGCGAACACTTTCTTTCGCCATAAGAGGATTCACATGTAAACATGGGAAAGAGGGGATGATAAAAGCATGATACATTTCATAATTGTGGATAAAAGAATAAGGAGCGCAGTGGTAGATACAAGGGTTTACCGGGGGTCCAACGTAGGGACGGATCATTACTTGGTCTTATGCCGAATTAATAGTCTATTCAGGCGTTGGCGGCATCGAACATCTGTGTCTACCACTGCGTTACAGCGTATAAGAATAGAGATTCTTAGCACCCCCTGCCCCGCCGTTACCATGGTCGTCGCCACCGTAGCCAGGAATAGCGGAGCCGCCGGGCACTAGGGGCCGTTTCTTTGTTACTCTCAACATAGGGGGGTATTTCCTATAGTTGCCACGCTTGGCGAGAGGGTTGGCAACCGCAGTTTTTTTATTGTATTTATGCTGTTATCAGGAAGATGCTGCTGCCCATCTCCTGCCTGTTTCCCTTTGTCGCCTTTTACGACACCCACGGGAAAATATGGGGTAGTGGATATTCTTAACCGCCACTACACGGCAAATTAAACGGCCCCTTTGTTAATATGACCTAAATATTTCTTGTTTATTGCATAATATCGAAAATAAGTAATAAAATTACATTTAAAATCTTGAAAATTATTCTTTGTATGTTATTATGTAATTTGAATGTAATCATTTGTATGTCATCGAAAAAGAAAGAAGTAATTAGTATTTCATCATCATCATTCATCATTACAGCCCTTCACAAGTCCACTGCTGAACATAGGCCTCCCCCAAAGAATGCCACAAAGCACGGTCCTGAGCCACCTGCATCCATCGACTTCCTGCATATCTTACCAGGTAGTCACTCCATCTAGTGGGGGGACGCCCTACACTTCGCCTGCCGGTACGAGGCTGCCACTCGAGAACCTTTCTTCCCCATCGGTTGTCGGTTCTTCGAGCTATATGGCCGGCCCATTGCCACTTCAGCTTACTAATCCGTTGGGCTAATTCGGTCACTCTAGTTCTACTGCGGATATCCTCATTTCTGAGTTTATCACGCAGAGAAACTCCGAGCATAGCCCTCTCCATAGCTCGCTGAGCGACCTTGAGCTTCCTCATCCGGCCAGTAGTGAAGGACCACGTCTCAGTTCCGTATGTCATCACTGGCAACACGCACTGGGTGCACAGTCTCGTTTTCAAGTTTTGAGGTATACCTGACGAGAAGATGTGCCGTAATTTCCCGAACGCTGCCCAACCGAGTTGAATCCGTCGATTGACCTCTCGGTCGAAGTTGGACTTACCTAGTAGGACTATTTGTCCCAGGTAAACATACTCGTCAACAACTTCGAGCTTAGTGTTCCCAACAACTACCGGCATAGGTGTGACATGGACATTAAACATGATCTTTGTTTTGTCCATGTTCATCTTAAGACCTATCCGTTGGGAAACACTATTGAGGTCATTGAGCATAGTGCTTAGGTCCTCCAGCGATTCTGCCATAAGGACTATATCGTCGGCAAATCGAAGGTGAGTGATGTACTCGCCATTGATGTTGATACCGTATCCTTTCCAGTCCAGAAGCTTGAAAACATCTTCCAATGCAGCGGTAAAGAGTTTCGGGGATATGACGTCACCCTGTCTTACACCTCTCTGCAATTGGATAGGTTTCGTACTCTGGTTCTGTACTCGGATAGCCATCGTAGCCCTACTGTACAAGCACTTCAACACTTCGATATACCGACAGTCAACTTGGCATCGCTGAAGGGACTGCAGCACCGCCCAAATTTCGACGGAATCAAAGGCTTTCTCATAGTCCACATACGCCAGACATAGTGGCAAATTGTACTCCTCGGACTTCTGCACAATTTGCCGAAAGGTATGTATGTGGTCTATGGTGCTAAAGCCTTTTCGGAAACCGGCTTGTTCGGGAGGCTGGAAGTCGTCAAGTCTGCGCGCGAGACGATTCGTAATGACTCTCGAAAACAGCACGTAGACGCGGCTCAGAAGGGAAATCGGTCTGTAGTTCTTCAAGAGAGCGTTGTCGCCTTTCTTGAAGAACAAGACCACCGCACTTCTGCTCCACGCCTCCGGTGTAATGCCACCATGGAGGACGGAATTAAAGAGCTTCTGAAGGACTTCAAGTACCGGTCTTCCACCCGCTTTCAGAAGCTCCGCTGTAATTCCATCCTCGCCTGGGGCCTTGCCGTTTTTAAGGTGCTGGAGAGCCATTCTAATCTCGCTCAGACTGACGTCCGGGATATCATCGGAATAATGTCGGATAAGACTCGCTCTTGGATCGTTACTCACACTTGCGTGCGGCTCCAACGATGACGTGTACAGCTGCCCATAGAACCTCTCAATCTCACTCAAAATCTCAGGTGCCCCGGAAACGATGCTGCCACATTCTGTCTTCAGCTTTGACAGTTGGCGCTTTCTGGCAGACAGATCTCTGGCAAAGACTTTGGAGCCTCGGTTCCGCTCGATCGCTTCTTCAATACGAGCTGTATTGAATTTGCGTAAGTCCCGCCGCATGCATTTGGAGATCTGTCTGTTCAGTTGCCTGTATGCTGTTAAATCTGTTGAAGAATGTAGCTTCATCTCCCGTCTAACAGCCATGAGATTAAGAGTGTGATCGGAGAGTTTTTGTGTTCTTCTGCGGCGGGTCTTGCAGAACTTAGCTCCGACCGCATGGACAGTTTCCACGAGCTTGTCATTCAAATCGTCCACTTCATTGCAGTCTTCTAGGCACTGAAAACGGTTTTGTAACTCGAGCTGAAAGGTTTCGGGACTTTGGAAAAGAGCACGAGGGGGACGGAGCGTTGACTTCATTAGACGAGACCTCTCCAACTTAACGTTTAGGTTCAGTGTGCCTCTAACCATTCGGTGATCGCTGCCGGTTTTCACCCTCGCGATCACTGAGACATCACTGAACAGTTGTCGTCTGGTCGTCATAATGAAGTCAATCACATTTTTTGTCGAACCGTCGGGGCTCGACCAGGTCCACTTCCTGTGGGGCCGCTTCTGGAAGAAAGAGTTCATCATAAAGAGTCCCTCTTTCTCCATGAAGTCGGCCAGCTGCTGGCCCCTTGGGTTCCGTTGCCCTATTCCAAATTTCCCTACTTTCAGCTCACCGTTCTCTCTTGTGCTTAGTTTTGCATTGAAGTCTCCCATTAACACCGTATATTGGGTTTTGGAGGAATGCATGGCTCTAGAGATATCCTCATGCATTTCCTCCACCTCCTGATCGGGGTGTGCCGAGGTTGGTGCGTAAACCTGTATGACCTTCAGCGAATACCGTTTGGTGATTCTGAGTATAAGGTACGCAACCCTCGTCGACACACTCTCAATCTTTACAACGTTGTTAACGAGAGACTTGTGGACGATAAATCCGACACCTCCTTGGGACAGATGGTCGCCCTCCCGGTAATAGAGCAAGTTGCCGGATTCGAGGATTACCGTGTCCTCCCCCTCTCTTCGGACTTCGGATAACCCTATAATATGCCAGCGTAACTTGTCTATCTCTTCTTCCAGCTCCACAATCTTCTCGTCAGTCCTCAGGGTGCGTGCGTTGTATGTTGCCAGGTCGAGTCGTCGTAGGTGGCAACCGAACCTCCACCGGAGATTCTTAGCACCCCCTGCCCCGCCGTTACCATGGTCGCCACCGTAGCCAGGAATAGCGGGGCCGCCGGGGACTGGGGGCCGTTTATTATTGTCATTGCTCATGGGGGGTATTGCCATAGTTGCCACGCTTGGCGAGCGGGTTGGCAACCGCAGTTTTTTTTTATTGTTATTTTGGCTATTATCAGGAAGATGCTGCTGCCCTTTGTCGCCTTTTACGACACCCACGGGAAGATATGGGGTAGTGGATATTCTTAACCGCCACTACACGGCACTTAGTATTTACTACTTTAAATTTAATATTTAATTATTTTTACTCTAAACGCTTGAAATACCGCCTGTAGAATGAGAATTGATAGACAACTCTACAAAGACTGCGTGAAAGAAACTAAGTACTAACCATATAATATTTTTGTAACTCTATATATTTATTGAATAAATTAAATAAGATTTAGTATACTCTTCAAAAACACGAATGTTGTATTCAGTTATTATTATTATATATAATTTTAACGGCTAAAGATTTATCGTTTATCGCTAAATAGAAACTCATTTGTTCTTCTCCCGTGAAACATAACATAACATTATCAGACATAACAATAGAGCTTAATTTTATTTAATGTAAACATGGCTCGTAAACTGTAACAACCTGCTTTAAATAACACGATTCAAACAGATATAAAACAAAGATTCTTTTAAATTAACGACGTAGCATAAAACTTTGTTCGCCGTATGTGCTCGTTGTTTGCTGCTCCATTACCGACGATGATGGATTTTTATGTAACATTAAGTGTAACAACATAATTTGAGAGTTTAGTTACATACAATTGTAAATAACAAAATAATTTGTAAATTTTCATCACATTTACGAATAATTTTCACAATTTTGTATATTAATATTTGTATATATTTGCAGGTCAATAAACAATTCATAATAAAACAATATAATACCTATATGTAAAAAACCTTATCGGTAAAAGTGTGGGTTGTTGTGCTTGCCTTTGATAGCTCTTAATATTGCATGAATAAAACTCCATGAATAACTAGATTACACTGTTTATAATGCACTGTAATTTAAACTAGCGGTCTATTAGTGATCGAAATGTGATCGAAATTTGGCCGTAAGTATTATAATTAGGTAAATTTTTTTTAAAAATTGGTACCCGTACGCTGTTGCTTATTTTATTTCTCAAACAAAGTAGGTTTCTTTCATCACCTAGAACGTGGTAAATAAGTTCTTAAATTGCAATTAGCAATTTAATTAGTGTCAGCGGTGATCTGCATACTATGAAACTAACGGCGAGTGCGCGAGTGCTTTCCCCTTGAGCTAACACGGTTCACAGTAATGATCTTTAATTACGGTTTTAATGATAATTGAAAATCTGGTACAGAAATAAACAGTATCGTTATACAGTCCAGTGTTAAGTTAATGTTTACGACAACCGTATCAGCAGAAGTACTCGTAAACCGCAGCACGATAAACAAGAAGGAGGAAAGTTTTATGTTATGTCTTTAATTTAAAGTACCTTTTATGTGTGCAAACACACGTTATGGTAGCTAATAACAAAGGTCATATCAAGATTAACGTTCACTTCACACAAAGCTGTCAAAATTTTATCAGCTGAAAACTGGATAGCTCTTCAACAGTAAGTATATTTTCTATTCCAGCCTATAAAAATCCACTGCTAACCGTCATAGATTTGCCATAGTTACACAGGTGGAGTTTGCGACTGTGTGTGAGGAGACATTGTTGTGCACCGCGTATAGGTGAAGTTGGCATTTGGAGTTAAAGTTACATTTCATACCACTCTAATATATATAATATATGCAAATTAATATTGAAAGAAATTAGATAGCAGAATACTATTTGTCTGAACCGAAACAGACACATCGTGAAAGAACCACGCTGCAGCTATATTATGGTTATAGCAAGAATGGTTGGAAGGACCAAGCTCTCACAGAATACAAGCGTAAAATAGCAGCTAAATGTTACTGTGTTTCGTTTGGTGAGTGTAGAGAACCGGAGAGGATAAAACGTTATTCATCGTTTATAGTTATATTCGTCGGGGAAGGGAGCTTCGTACGGAAAGTCTTCATAAAATTTCTTCACAAGCTTACTCAGCATTATAACCCTGATATATTGTATATATAAAATCGTGAGATTATAAGCTTAATACGGACATCAGCGGCTCCATTATAAGCGTCAAAACAAAATGGCATATAAAAATAAAAAAATGCGTAAATATTTTTATTTTGTTTACTGTGATGCCCAAAGTTTTTATATTAGAAGATTCATCATTTTCATTGAAATATCGCCGAAGGTCGCCATTTTGCAGTCACCTAAAATCACTGTTATCACTTAACGTGTATTTTAAAAAATAACGAGAAAATTTTAAATTATTAATAATACACCTTGCGAAACTAAACGTCATGGGTTTGAATCAATTATTCGACTACAGACGTGAACCGTTTCCGAAGAGAATAAGTGTTTTCAACTTAGTTGGAGTGGTTAACGGGAATACCAATAATTTTAATAACATCGGAAGATTTTGATATATAATTTGTACGTTTAATTTAACTTATTAATTCCCGATGTGTCGATGGCCATATGTAAATATTAAAAGCCATGTACTCAATTTGAAATAAATTTAAAGTTTTTGTTACCAAAACTTCAATGTCATCCTGTGGGCGGGCACAGATTTAAACAGCAACGGGACGAAATGTAAAACAATCTACGATCGCTATTCCGTCTGCCAAGCGTGGCAGCTAGCAAGTCCTGTTTGGAATAGATGATGGTAATGGTGATAATAATAATTTAGTATATCATTAATGTCTACGAATACGTTTAGTAATTTTTTCTTACTCAATTCAATTATCTAAAACGAAAAAAAAGCTGAGTTAGAGTAAAAATAAAATTGTTTTTATTTATCATTTGGGCTCTTTTATAAAAAACCGGCCAAGTGCGAGTCGGACTCGCGCACCGAGGGTTCCGTACAAATCCGTAGGTATATAAGTTTAAAATTATTAAAAATATTTTTATTATATTATGTTACTAAAAATTTTTGCTTTTCGCAATTTTTCCTTTATCTGTGTCATAATACGTTGCTTCGTACCAAATTTTAAGATTCTGAGTTCACGAGAAGTACCCTGTAGGTTTTGATTCCCTTGCGAATGTCGAAAATTTGCTGCAAAAATGGCTGTATCTTTTGATTGCGTTGGTTTAGAAGTTTGATTTTTTCACAGCTCTAAGGGACAGTAGACTTGAGTATTTAATATAAATTTCAGCTTAATACCTCCACGCGTTCCTGAGAAAAAGGGTCTTGACAGACAGACAGACGGACAACAAAGTGATCCTATAAAGGTTCCTTTTTTTTCTTTTGAGGTATGGAACCTTAAAAATTGAATAATTCGAGCCATTTGTCTCGAATGATAATGAAATATTTATTTGTTTTAACTTATGCGGTTGTTCATGTATTAAACATAATGTTTTTTTTTTTTTAGTAATCAATACTTTTAATTTGAGTTATTTATGGATGCATATCATGAGCTGTTATGATATGATATGATGAAGATATCCGCAATAGAACTATAGCAACTGACATAACCATACGGATCCGTAAGCTTTAGTGCCATTTAGCCGACCATTTTATGGCTCAAAGAATTATTAACCGTTTTATTGGTAAGCGTAAAGTAAGATTATATATATTTTTAGAAGTGACAGACGATCCTACAGCCTAATTAATGGTAAGTGGCTACTGCAGTCATAAGACATAAAGACATTTATTTCAACACTTACATCTTCTAGACACATGAAAAATTACAATTAAAATAAAAACAAGTGACTTATAAGCAAACAAACAAACAAAAATTAGAATAAAGAAAAGAAATGCGTCCACTAAATGTGTATGCAAATTAAAATCGTGTGCTATGATGAAGTGGTGTAAGGGACTGTCTCAGCATTAGCTGCGAGCTTGTATAGCTGATTTTCAGCCGGCCTCGAACCGTCCAGTCATGGACGCCTGTAGCCAACTTTATACAAAGAATGAGGCTTTACGTGGCATGTCAACCTTAGGACTGAGATAAAGTGCCTCGTAGTTTGTGATTATAATGGCTCTCAATCCCTTCAGCCCGTAATACACTAATGCAAGCACTGTTACTGCTTGGAACGTCTTTCGAGGAAAGTTTTTGAAATGTCTTAAAAAGATGATTCTGATACCACTATCAAGCTGGGTGTTGTAAACACATACCAGCCAAGTTTCGCTCCTGACAGCAATAAATTAAATCAACATGCTATCATGCGTTTTTATATAGTAAGTGAACTTCAGTATGTCTTGGCCTTCGGAATAGAAGTGAATAGCTAAATAAACGGTGGTTACGGGTGGAATAGTTGCCATTTACAGGAGAAGTTTCAAGAAGCGTATGCCATGCGCATCGCAAAATCTAACCAATGCGTGGTTAAGAAATACTTTTCGATGGCACAACTAATAGCAGCTTAACACTGCTGTGTTTCGTATGGTGAGTGTAGAGAACCGGAGACCCTTTTTACTGGATAAAAGGCAATCCATATTAGTTCTCACGAGTGACAACGCATCTGCATTTTGATTCGCAAACGAGGATAGATGTAGATATCTATGGGCCATTTGTCACCCTATCCTATAAAAAAACTTCAACTATACCGAAAGATGACTTGAAGTGGTAAATTCACTATCACACAAGGACTGTTTGTTGCATGATATTTTCATAAAATATTTATGACAGAAAGATGCGTTGGGGACATCAGATGAAACAGACATATTGATACAAGTAAAGATGTTGATCGTCAACTAGTTTAATCGGACGTTACTTCAAACTATGCTTGCCGGTATGATTTGCACTCGAGAACCTTCCCGTGCCATGAGTTTTTTTTAAGAAAGTGAAAACACCTTTGTAAAAATTAAAGAAATTTATCTAGATAGCGGTCTAGTGGACTGCTTACAAGATGAAACTTATCTTTTAAGGCGCATATACGACTTTTAACACTTGACTTCATTTTTTTGCCTTTTTGTTTTGTTTGTGTCTTTTACTTTTCTCGATTATTCTTTATTATTATTTATATTTATTGCTCGTTATCATTGTAATGTAGAATAAGTAACTTTATCTCTAATATTATAGAATAGGATAGAATATTTTTATTCAATCATTAGATCAGTCATATGTTTTTATTAATATTCCAATTAACCTTTTATACAACTTTTTTTAATTATGGGGATGAGTCGCTCGCGTCCGTAGGCTTCGACCACCTAATCCTAGGCCCACCCTACACGTGTCCCCCGGGTGGTGCTAATCGAGCGACAAAGCCGGCAAAGCCGATAGGATAGACTCGGCTCATCGCCGTATGGTAGCGGCGTAAAATCTACCACCCCTTAGTTCGCACCTTGAGCCAAGAAATAAAAGAAATGACCCCGAGTTCCCGGCGCCCGTTCAATGGAACAGGGGTGCGAAGAATATCCGGGAGAAAAGCCGGTGACGAGATTCGCCACCCGTCACGTTCTGTCTCCCGGAAGGACGAAAAGTGGATTGCAGAGGCCCGTCTGGCTACGCTGAATGTATGTGGAGCAATGAATGATAAGATTGATGAAGTATGCGAAATGATGAAAGATAGAGGAATAGATGTGTTATGTATAAACGAGACGAAACGAAAGGGAAGAGATGTCACTGCACATGGCATGTATACCGCTTACTGGTCTGGTGTGGACGAGACCGAGCGGGCATGCCAGGGAGTCGGTATCATCCTTTCAGAAAGAATGGGTCAATGTGTGAAAGAGTATGAATATGTAAGCCCAAGGCTGCTGTGGATACGAATGAAAGTGGGCTTAAAGAAGTTGTTTGTGCTTGGGGTGTACGCCCCAGATTGTCTAAGCCTACTTATATCCGAGAGCAGTTTTGGGACATGGTGTTGATGAAATGTAAGGAAATTGAAAATATTATTATGTTAGGAGATTTTAATGGAAGGGTTGGGGTGAAGAGGTCTGGTTATGAAAGGATATTAGGAACGTTTGGCGATGAAAGAATAAATGAGAATAGTGAAGACCTCCTCACCGTATGTGTGGAGAAGAATCTTTTTGTGGCGAACACTTTCTTTCGCCATAAGAGGATTCACATGTATACATGGGAAAGAGGGGATGATAGAAGCATGATACGTTTCATAATTGTGGATGAAAGAATGAGGAGCGCAGTGGTAGATACAAGGGTTTACCGGGGGTCCAACGTAGGGACGGATCATTACTTGGTCTTATGCCGAATTAATAGTCTATTCAGGCGTTGGCGGCATCGGACATCTGTGTCTACCACTGCGTTACAGCGTATAAGAATAGAGAGGTTACAAGATGAAGTTGTGAAAGAGAAGTATAAATGCTGACTGAGGGAATATATAAGTGGGTTGAATGAAGTATGTTATGACTTGAAGAATGTATTGAATAATATTAAGAAAGTTTTGGTGGATGCAGCCACCGAAGTATGTGGTGCAAGTAAGAGAAAGAATGAAAGGAAAAGTAATACGTTGTGGTGGGATGATGATGTACGGATGGAAGTTGATGCAAATAAGAGAGCATGGCTAGATTTAATAGCAACCAAAGCTGGTAATTCTGGCAGTATAAATAATGAGACTGAAAGAAAAAAGGCAGACTTTAGACATATAATCTTATTTATACGTCTAAAGTCTGCCTTTTTTCTTATATAGTAAAAGAAGTTGTTGAAAGGAAAAAGCAAGAAAGGATAGATAAGAATGATAGAAGGATATCTGATAACTTCCAGGAAAATATTAAAATGTTCTGGAAGCTCGTAAGAACTGTCAGGGGAAATTCAAAACAGTCTAGAATGAATGCTATACGAGACGACAATGGATGCATGCTGAATGATGAAGTTTCGAATTTAAAGAGATGGAAGGAATACTTTGAAAGCGTGTTTAAGAGTGAAGAGTCGTCTGAAATAAGTGAAATAGAAATTCCGGAAGAAGTGGAAAGAGGTAGGGAGATAAGTGTAGATGAAATAATGAAAGCAATGAAAAGCATGAAAGCAGGTAAGGCAGCCGGATATGATAGAATATCACTCGAAATGCTAAGGGCTGGAGAGGGTGTGGTTGCAGGCCTGCTGTGCACCTTTTTTAATTTATGTTGGGAACTGAAGCGGGTACCGGAATACTGGTGGAAAGCCCTTAAGGAGGCGAGAGAAGTGTGTCAGGATCGCGCCAAATGGAAGTCCGTAGTCTCTGCCTACCCCTCTGGGTGACAAGCGTATTTGTGTGTTGTGTTTGTTTTTTTTTATTAAAAAAATGGAGGCGCTGCATATTATTGTGTGTTTTATTTTCTTTTTTTTTGGCCTTTTATTTTTGCGCTTAAGTAGGTTCGTTTGAGTAGGTAAGGCAGCTGAGCAGGGAAATTATATGAATACATTTCCTCATATATCTTTAAAATTAAAATAAACATACTTCTAGTAAAACAGAATTTATAAATTTTTGGGTAAAATTCTGCATATGGTTCAAAAACATTGTATTAAACACACGATCGTAGATCGGGCAAAAATACCAAAAATTATGTTTGAAAGTTGCAGACAGCCCTGATCATAGTTGACATCAGGATATCATACACCACAGTGCCCCCGTGATATTGTGTGCAGTAAAGCATCAGAAACGTCAAAATAAAAAAAGTTTCATTAATCGCAATAAAATTAGTAAAATTATTTATATTTAAGATTAGGTAAGTAAAGTAAATATACTATACAAATAGGCCTCTCTGGGCTGGAACAGGCCTATTCTCAATTCTGAGACAGTTATGGGGCGATTTGTCGTGCTGCTTCAGTGCTTGTTAGTAGATTTCACGTATTCCATTTTGTAGAAATTCCTCAGATGTACAGGTTTTTGTACTTTACCACCGGATACCTGGTAAAACACTAAAAATTAAAATTATAAATTTATTTTCGAGATCGAACCCAGGTTTCTCGCGTACTGTGGCATTTAGTGCAAGCGTTTATTCCCTGAGGTAACACACCTAGTCCTCGAGCTATCTAATTAATTATATTTTATATTTTATTATTATAAATATTATATTTTAGGATACTATCTTAGAATTTAGCTTTGTCGATCAAATTGTATCTGAGTTTTCCAAATATATTTTAGAATTATTTGATAAGTATGCTCTTGAGAAATTAGTTAAGTTTAAAAAAATCAACTGCGATGGTTCACCAGTAATGTTCGGTACATGATATAACTGCATGACAGTGCTCATTATAAGTATCGACATAGAAAAGCTGAAAGTTATAAAACTCATTATAAATCTCTTAAAAGACTAGTTAATAGTTGTCTTAATACTAAGAAGAAAGCATATCTTGACTATCATTTTAATCAGACCAAAAATAAATAAAACAAAAATTTTATGGAAAAACTTAAAATCAGTTGTATTACCTTCATTTAAAAATTCTAACAATTTATCAGACTATTTTAATGATCCTGATAATATTAACCGCCACTTTCTTAATATTCCAGACATAAACAATACTGTTTTGTTTAATTCTATATTTTTTTAAAGTTTTAAATATAACTCCAACACATTAAAGCTAATGCCAGATCATGAAAGCGTAGTTGCAAAAGTTATTATGGCTGTCAAGTCCAACGTAAAAGGGGTTGATCGAATTAATATGAAAATTATACTTTTGACACTACCACAAACATTTAAAGCTTATCACAGCAATAATTAATAGGTATATCATAGAATCAATTTTTCTTCCTCACTGGAAAATCGCACTAATTCGTCCCGTACCAAAAAAAGTCAACGCAGTTGATTTAAGTGACCTAAGGCCTATTAGTATTTTACCAGATTTATCAAAAATATTGCAAAAATTTGTATACCTTCAAGTATTACACTTTTGTGAATTAAATAAAATACTACCTAAGTTACAATCAGGGTTTAGGAAGAGTCATCGGACAGCTACAGCCCTTATTAATAGCATTTGATTCGATCAATACGAATTTGTTAATAGACAACCATTAAGTCGTTTTAGTATAATTATACTATAATTAGTCTGAATAAATCAAATACTGCTGTACCTCTTATTTTTAATATTATTTTTAATTTCTTTTAATAGAATAAAGATGACAAACGAGCACACAGTCCACCTGATTGTAAGTGGTTGCTGCGGCCCATAGACATCTACATCTATCTTCGTTTGCGAATTAAAATGCTGATGCGTTTTCAGCCGTGAGGACTAAGATTGAATGCCTCTTTTCCAGTAAAAAGGGTCTCCGGTTCTCTACACTCACCATACGAAACACAGCAGCATTAAGCTGCTATTTTACGCTGGTATCCTGTGAGATTATTTTTAATATGTTTTGTTTATATTATGTTCATATTTTGTACATGAATATTAATTATTAATTTTTTAATAGTAACAATATGAAAGCTTGTACTGGTTGATTAAATAATAATAAATAATAGGTTTATTTAGGTAATCTTGTTAACAACGTAATACTGAAACTTCCCAGTGAGTAATCAAATCAATCATCAATTAAACGAATCAATTGCTATTTGTAATATAATCAGTGATGTACGCGTACTTTTATACTTCAGTTAATTAAGTATACGGGTGCTGACAGATAACAGCGTTGTAGATTCTCTGCAACACCTGCTGAGTCAGAACCCTTTCATTGTCCTTATTAAAATATTATTTTTGTATTACTTTATTTTTAAAATATTTTGTTACTTTTGCTCAATGAATAAATATTATTATTCATTGAAAAGAATAATTGTAAATATAAAACATGAATGCAATTATTTATTTAACTAATGATAATAATAAGTCGGAGAACATCTCTATACAAAAAAATCATAGCGAATCCCAGAGCAGCAAAATAGAGCACACACGGAAAACAATGTTTTATGTTATTTCGTAAAAAGCATTTCTATGTTTTATTTTCATTAGTGGTGGATTTTTTACTTTGATGACTTCACAGTTTAGTCCATCATAATCCATCCATTAAAGTCTATAACAGTTCACTGCAAAATATAGTTGCATAGATTACCTCATAGATTTTGCCATATAATGTTCTCCCCAATTACGGTCACGGCGGTCAGTCTCAGCGGAGACTAGGCATCTGCTCAGGATAGGACTATAGCGGCCTTAGTGTATGCGCAAGCATACGTGCATTCCCTATTCCCTCACTCTCCTAGTCCGCTCGAACGGTAATTCGACAAGACCTAATACAAGTCAGGCACAGTACTTACGGATTTACCTTACTTTAGGATTCACGGGTGTAAAACACCGCCAACCTTTTGACTCCGGGTTGTACTAAAAATTTCTTGGCAGAAAAACCTAATGACTGATTTTGACCCGACCTAGGATTGGAACTTCATAATCAGCGACCGCGTTTACGAACATCAGACCAACGAGGCAGTCATATATTAATATTTTCCCATAATTGTTACGCTCGGCAGGCGGAGAGGCAACCGCAATTTTTTTAATATTTGGAGTAGTTCTCATGAAGGTGCCGCTGCATATATCCTGTTTTCAGTTTTTCTCCGTCGTCTCTTGCAACATTCAAATTGCACCCATTACCATAACGCGTAGAACGAAAAGAACAAATTGCACCCATTACCATTACGCGTGCAGACTCTTTAACAAATTTTTTACCAATCAACTTCTTTATCAATCAATATTTAAAAGATGTATTACCAAGATACTTGAATTTACTTTTAATTTATACTCCCTATGGCTGACAACAAAAACCCTCATCTTAAGCGTGAATACAAATCACAGTGCCAATTTAAAATAAATTTTTGGACTGGAATTTCATAAGGAAAAATAATCGGCTAATTTGAATTACCGGCGAACCTAACTGGCCAAAGTTATTTGTAGTTTCCGTAAAACAATTTTTCAAATATATTGGAAGTGGTGCCTAAGGAGCAGAGGAAATCTTATTGGTTTTAAAAATAACTGCTGTCCTGCCCAATGCTGTATATTGTATCTGTTTGTCTATATCTAAACACAACATACCCATATTGACGGAGTAGCCGCCATCTCCACCGGACCCAAATCCTCTGGATTTTTTTCATTGAAGCTGCCATCAAAAGAATTTTATAGAAAGCCGATTAGTTTTTTTTTTTATAGGAGAGGGGGCAAACGAGCATGCGGCTCACCTGATGGTAAGTGACTACCGCCGCCCATGAACAACTGCAACACCAGGGGAATCGCAGATGCGTTGCCGGCCTTTTAAAAAGGAGTACGCTCTTTTCTTGAAGGTCCCTAAGTCGTATCGGTCCGGAAAAATCGCTGATGGTAATCGATTCCACAAGGAGGTCGTGCGAGGAAGAAAACATCTTCTAAATCGCACAGTGGTGGACCGCCAATCATCCAGTTGGTGTGGATGGTATCGGGAGTTCTGCCGCGATGTGCGTTCGTGAAATTTGGCGGCTGGGATTAATCCGAACAATTCCTCAGAGCACTCCCCATGGTAGATGCGAAAGAAAATGCAAAGGGATGCAACATCTCTTCGCAGTGCCAATGAATCGAGCCGATCGGAAAGGGCTCGGTCGTCGACAATTCGAGCCGCTCTGCGTTGGATGCGGTCAAGTGGAAGGAGCTGGCACTGGGGAGCCCCTGCCCAGAGATGGGAACAGTATTCCATGTGAAGCCGAACTTGCGCCTTGTAAAGTAGCAGGCGGTGTGCCGGCATGAAATACTGTCCCGCTCTGCCGAGCACGCCAAGCTTTTTAGTGGCCAATTTGGCCTTCCCTTCCAAGTGACCACGAAACTGCACGTCACTCGATATGTCGACTCCGAGGATACCGATACTGGCTGAGGCAAGAAGGGGAGTGCCTTGAAACTGAGGAGATACGACAAAGGGGTTCTTTTTAGCGGTAAACGCGCAAACTTGTGTCTTCTGAGGATTAAATTGGACTAGATTTAGTCGCCCCCAATCCGAGACTTTGTTCAGCAAAAACTCGACTTCAGACACAAGTTTGTTCCGGTACTCAGCGACGTTTTCCCGAGAAATATTGGCACGGCCGGTGTATAGAGCATCACCAGTGCTGTCATCCGCATAGCAATGAATGTTACCAGTTAGCAACATATCCTTAGAACCAAGCCAAGTTCAGGCAGCCACAATGGAAACAATAATCGATCAACGCTATTCATCAATATCATATCAATCGTCATCATAATGGTTTCATAAGTGGGCTTGTCTAATTGGTTGTTCTGGTGATTATGGAAAAGTTTGATGTGTTGGTCACACTATAATGTGGTGATTATATCAGCATGTCTAGCAAGTATTGCTCGTGACGAGCTTCGGGTCGCACGCCTGCGTCACAGTGGAACCAGCCACAGTCAAGCGCATGCCTGCTGTACTATCATATCATACTATGTCAGAGGAGTCGCTGATTTTAATTGGCTCGGAACTGACTATATTATTTATACGTGATTGTAATTTCACATGTGCACTGTGCTTTGGTGGTATTTATAGATATGTGTAGTGTTAATCTTGACGAACCTCTATATAAAAATAGAGGCCCTACTATTTAGTAATTAATGTATAAGAAAATAATATACGAAGTAGGATGGATTTCGTTACCCATTATTGCGCAGAAGAAGAAATTACCGGCCCTAAGTCTACTTTGTTATTGTATCATATACCGTGCGTAAATATGACATTTTTTATGGTAAGAAAACTGAAAGAGCTCCCAAATTTAACAAAAATATTTAGAGCTTAAAAATATTATGCTTTGAAACGAAACTATATTTGCTTGTACACATGTACACAATAATGTAGATAAAACAATAATATTGGAAAATAACATAGTGTAAAGAGGATAAAAGATATAATATGCCGCTATTTAGAAAAATAGAAATACACTTTGATTAAAAACTTAAAAAACTCATTACAACGAGGATAAAATTTGTTGTCACGATAGTTTTAAAATAAACTAACAAAGCCAAATAGATCAGTAAACTAGTGAAATGGGCCTTCTATCTAGCTCTAAACCCGACAACCGATAGCGAAGAAAGGTTTTCGAGAGAGTAGGACAGCCATCCACTAGAAAATATTACGATCTTATGACAGGCGGCAATTCGAAGAATGCAGGTGGCTCAGAAGCGTGTTTTGCGGCATTAATTGGGAGAGACAGCCGTTTACTTGTGAAGAGCTGTAATGCTGATGATCAGAGCTCTAAAAGAAGTACAACACCATTTTCAAGCACAACTACACAGCTTTACTAAAATATAAATTTACAAGGGATATCTAGATATAGGGCAATACAACAATAGATCCCACTTCTGATCTCGGAAATTCAACAGAATGGCATTAATTGTTAAAAATAGTAAAAGTGTGAGAGCGGATGTTTAACTTGCTCTCTTGCTTATGCAATTAATCAATATCAGTAAAAAAACAATATAACGGACTATACATTCAGTATAGAGCAATTACAGTTCGAACATACCGTAATATATCCACGCCACAATTACGCACTGGTGTAACGTGAAAGGCATAATTACATGATAACACCCTAAGATGTTTTTAAAGGATAGATACATCATACTCGCTCTAAAATGGCAATACAAAAGTCAGGTAATTGCCCGACTCACATTCAGTCGGGCACGCTCTCGCGTCGCGGCTATACCTTCGCTACAGCGTGTAAATATTTTAGTTATTCGTGGTAAAAATGCCTTCCTGTGTTTATAGGTGGTGCACAAATTACACGGCAACTGTTAGAGACAAGAAAAACGTCTCATTAATATTTTGAATATAGATGTTTTGTTCATAATTGGTTTTATTATTTCAACACTAACCGCTAGTGTAAATTTTGACGCTAGTGTGTTCATTTCCATATCGGTATGTCACGCGCTCGCGCCAATGAGCGCTCAGCAGCAATCAATGCGCAACTAATGATGTATATTCATCTTTTTCTAACTATAGGTATGCCGTATCATTTGTCTCTTTTTGTTAGCGCAACATGTCATGATAAATAACTGTACGTAGATATAGTACTAACTGCGCCACTTTAAAATACAATAATGTTAGTGTGTAACCTATCTTTTTTTAAAACGTCTTTGATAACACCACAGTATACAAACCATCAGCAACACCACACATTTCATTGTAACACTATGACACAAAAAAGAATCATCGAAATCGGTTCACCCAGTAAAAAGTTATGAGGTAACACACATAAAAAAAACATACAGTCGAATTGTGTACCGTCTCCTTTTTGGAAGACGGCAAAAAAATAATTAGCAGTGGTGTCATATAATATCCTACCATAACCCTACAATGTTAACTTACAATGTTACAATGTAAACTTTAATTCTTAGTTAAAATAACAAGATATTGTCAATGTCTAGGTATACTTTGTAACAAGCTTGATCTATCTTTAAAAACTGTAATACTTAAGTTAGTGACCAGTGTTGCTGAGTTCATAATAATAAAAAATGTGGTCCGAAGTTTAATAAATTGAAAAAATAAAACACTGAGCAGCCTCTCAGCAACACCATCCTCCTTGCCTGCACCAAAAGAAATACCAGTCACGGACAGAATCACAACACGCTGGTAGAATCAAGTCGAAGTCAAAGTCAAAATCTTTATTTGCAGAATAAAATGTTTAGATAGTACAGGTATTTAGTATTAGAGTAAGTCTAAATATTATTCTACCAGGAGTTGTACCGGTGTGCTTGAATAAATTACATAATACATTAAATAATATTGTAATCAATTAAAATATTCCTTAACACTTGTTAAGAAACCAATCTCAATTTTAAATTTATTCAAAGTCATTTTAAGTTATTGAGTAATTTATTATATATTTTAATAGCCATCATAGGAGCACTGTTTGCATAAAATCTAAAGCTGTATTTGAGATAAAATAATCTATTTTTATGCCTTGTTTGCCTTTCGAGAGATTCAGCGTGGGTTGTGAAGTAATTCGGGTGTCGCTTTACAAAAATACATATTTCTCAAATATACATGCATGGCAAATGCAATACGCGTATTATTTTGAACAAGGGCTTGCAGCTATTAAGAAATCACGCACCACATACCACTCGCACACATTTCATTTGTAATTTTAACACTCCAGTTACATCAACAGAACTCCCCCACAAAGGCAGACCATATAATAATACTGAAGACGCATAACCGTGATAAGCAGCTAGTGCTGCTTTTTGTGATATTGTTTTGGTCAATCTTTTCCGAGCATATACAAACCGGTTTAATGTTATACAAACCTGGTCAATGTGAGGTTTCCAAATCCCTTAATTTTTTCTCAATTATTATACATTAAAACATAACTGATTGAACATTTTCTATCTTCGAATTTCCATATTTTATATTTTCGTTTTGTCAACATTTAGTAACAGATTATTTGAATTAAGCCATACATTAGTATTAATAGAATTATTTATTTCGCTTTCATACATGTTTTTTGGTGCATTTAAATATAATAGTTGTGTCTGTCTGCGAACAAGATGCATTTAAATAAAAATAATTTTACAGATTTTATCGCGAATATTAACTTATTTTATATTCCCGATATTTCGAGCACATTACGGTACCCATGGTCACGGGGGGACTGAGGTGTATGACGTCAAAAATATTAAAAACGACCCAACAAATAACACACTTAAAACAACTAACAGTTGTAAGTTTTAATAGTGGTAGAGCCACGCGGCAGCTTTTTCTGCCGCACGGATGGGCATTCCATCTTAGTCCTCACGGGTGACAACGCATCTACATTTTCAGTTGTAATAGAGGATAGATGTAGATGTCTATGGGCCGCAGTAACCACTTACCATCAGGTGGACTGTGTGCTCGTTTGTCACCCTTATCCTATAAAAAAAAAACTAGTGACCTCATAAAGTAACACTCCGAAAAATTAAATCTAGACGTAAAATCGATAATACCTACGTGTGACAAACCACCTAAGTTACTACGTCCCATAGTGAGCGAAATCGATTCACCAACTTACAGATTGTCTCAACACTTAGCGAAAATACTTTTTGCAATCACTACCATCTCTGCACAGGAAAGACGACTCACTGGCCCAAGACGCAAAAGACAAAGCTGACCTTTTAGGCTCTCTTTTTGCGTCCAACTCGACTCTTAATGACGGGGGGAAAACACCGCCGACCATCCCGCGGTGTGAGTGCTCCATGCCGGATGTGCTGTTCTCACAGCGCTCGGTTCGCAAAGCACTTCTCTCCCTGGACATCCAGAAGTCGAGTGGGCCTGACGGAATCCCCCCAATTGTGCTGAGGACGTGTGCTCCGGAGTTGGCACCGGTCCTAACGCATCTTTTCCGGTACTCCTACTCCCAAGGCGTAGTCCCGAATTCATGGAAGACAGCTTTTGTCCACCCGATCCCTAAAAAAGGCGACCGCTCAGACCCGTCCAACTATAGGCCTATCACGATCACCTCATTGTTCTCCAAAATAATGTAATCCATTATTAACTGCCAGCTCATCCGGTACCTTGAGGATCACCAGCTGATTAGTGACCGCCAATACGGTTTTCATCGGGATCGATCAGCTGGTGATCTTCTGGTCTACCTGACCCATAGATGGGCGGAGGCAGTAGAGTCCAAGGGGGAGGCGTTGGCCGTTAGTCTGGACATTGCTAAGGCCTTCGATCGGGTTTGGCACAAAGCGCTTCTTTCGAAGCTCCCTTCCTATGGGCTTCCCGAGAAATTGTGCAATTGGATCACCAGCTTCCTTGCAGATCGGAGCATCAAGGTCGCTGTAGACGGTGCATGTTCTGACTACAAGCCTATTAACGCTGTTGTTCCACAAGTCTGTGTGCTATCTCCAACGCTGTTTCTTCTGCATATCAATGATATGTTGATAGCTGGTAGCATTCATTGCTATGCAGACGACAGCACTGGGGATGCTCTATACACCGACCGTGCCAATATTTCTCGGGAAAACTTCGCCGAGTACTGGAACAAACTTGTGTCTAAAGTCGAGTTTTTGCTGAACAAAGTCTCGGATTGGGGGCGACTAAATCTAGTCCAGTTTAATCCTCAGAAGACACAAGTTTGCGCGTTTACCGCTAAAAAGAACCCCTTTGTCGTATCTCCTCAGTTTCAAGGCACTCCCCTTCTTGCCTCAGCCAGTATCGGAATCCTCGGAGTCAACATATCGAGTGACGTGCAGTTTCGTGGTCACTTGGAAGACAAGGCCAAATTGGCCTCTAAAAAGCTTGGCGTGCTCAGCAGAGCGGGACAGTATTTCATGCCGGCACACCGCCTACAACTTTACAAGGCGCAGGTTCGGCCCCACATTGAATACTGTTCCCATTTCTGGGCAGGGGCTCCCCAGTGCCAACTCCTTCCACTTGACCGCATCCAGCGCAGAGCGGCTCGAATCGTCGACGACCGAGCCCTTTCCGATCGGCTCGATTCATTGGCACTGCGAAGAGATGTTGCATCCCTTTGCATTTTCTTTCGCATCTACCATGGGGAGTGCTCTGAGGAATAGTTCGGATTAATCACAAATTCACGAACGCACATCGCGGCAGAACTTCCGATACCATCCACACCATCTGGATGATTGGCGGTCCACCACTGTGCGATTTAGAAGATGTTTTCTTCCTCGCACGACTTCCTTGTGGAATCGATTACCATCAGCGATTTTTCCGGACCGATACGACTTAGGGACCTTCAAGAAAAGAGCGTACTCCTTTTTAAAAGGCCGGCAACGCATCTGCAATTCCCTCCCTGGTGTTGCAGTTGTTCATGGGCGGCGGTAGTCACTTACCATCAGGTGAGCCGCAATTTCGTTTGCCCCCTCTCCTATAAAAAAAAACCACTCAAGGGACATACAAGATCACACACAAAGGATTCCTACCATTTTGTCAGCGAGATTAAAGACCTACATCTGGCAGACAATGAAACTATGGTCAGTTTTGATGTGCAGTCTCTGTTCACATGCTGATCTGTTGAAGACTGCATCTCGATTTCTGGAGACTCTCGAAGGCTGGAGGAAAACAACATGCCCGTAGAATATGCAGTATTACTCAGACACTGCCTTACATCTGGCTACCTATTGTGGAAGGAAGAGTTCTACAAGCAAGTAGATGGAGTGGCGATGGGCTCACCTGTATCTCCCATTGTTGCCGATATATTCATGAAAGAATTTGAGGAGAAAGCCCTGCTTAATTCTCCCGTAAATCCAAGATTCTACAAGCGGTAAGTAGACGACACTCGCAATTCTACCTTTAGATAAAGTAACTGCATTTTTAGACCATTTTAACTCCATAAATTCTAAAATTCAGTTCACAATGGAGTTAGAGGCAAACAATTCTTTAGCTTTTCTAGATGTGTTAGTAATTCGGAATCCTGATAACACCTTGAGCTACACTGTATAGAAAAAAGATCCATACAGATAGATATTTAAACGGTGATTCTCATCACCATCCTTCACAGTTAGCTACCGTGGGTAAATCTTTGTTTCAGAGAGCACGAGTGATCTGTGATAGTAAACACCTGGCCGCCGCGCTCCAACACGTCAAGCAAGTTTTGCACGAGAATAACTTCGGGTTCCGCGCCTACGTCACAGTTAACTAGTGAAGCCGGCCACAGTCGAACGAGTGCCTGCTGTACTGCCATATGTCAGAGGTGTCACTGCCAAGATTGGCTACATCTTGAAGCGTGCTTCCATTTAAACATACTTCAAGCCGCCGAAGGAGATTAGCCAGTTTTTACCATCAGTCAAGTGTAATGTCCCTCTGCAAGATGCAGGAGTGTACAAGCTTGATTGTGAATGTAGGCTCTCTTATATAGGACAAACTAAAAGATCCATAAAAACCTACATTAAAGAACACAGAGCTGATGTGAAGAATCGACGCTCCGGGAAGTCTGCAGTCTGCAGTCAGTCATTAGGTTTAATAGACCACAAATCCTCGCTAAAGAACACCGATTCCTTCCAAGGATGATTCGCAAGGCTATTGAAATAAAAAAAACATTCTAATTTCAATACAAAAGATGGCTGGGTGCTACCATCTGCTTTGAATCCTATAATTAATAAAATTAAGTCCCAACCCAAGCATACAACTGTAAGACTTCAAGATACTGTAAGTTCATAATGCGTAGATCGGAACAAAAATTAATAATTTTTAATCTGGAGGTAGCCGTGCTTAACTATAACATTGGGACGTTATACACGTCAGTGCTCAAAACTTAGGTAATATAAAATAAATAAATATACACGATAAAAGCCTTAAAATTAGTTTTATTTAAATGTGTAGTGTTCGCGTAAATACGAGGTGGATTGAAAAGTACTCGGCCTAACCAAGAAAATAAACACATACTAAATCAGTTATATTTTTATTTTTCTACATAATCACCATCAAGTTTAATACACTTTTGCCACCTCCCCTTCCAAGCATTTAGACCGTTGAAAAAAAATGATTCTTCCTTAGAGTCAAAATATGCGTCTACAGCTGCTTTGACCTCGTCGTTTGTCGAAAATCTTTGACCTCCCAAGTGCTTTTTTAGGTTAGGGAACAGAAAGAAGTCTGATGGTGCCTGATCAGGTGAATACGGCGGATGCGGTAACAGTTCAAAGCCACAGTTGTGAATTTCAGCCATTGACTGTACTAACGTGTGAACACGGGCGTTATCTTGATGAAACAGTACTTTTCTTTTGAGCATTCCTCGACGTTTTTCTTTTATTTCCTCTCGTAAATGACGTAGTAAGGTGCAGTAGTAATCAGAGTTTATATTCTGACCCCTTTCAAGATAATGAATCATAATCACACCTTTCGAGTCCCAAAATACTGAAGCCATCACCTTATTTGCCGACAAAATCGACTTAGCCTTTTTAGGGGGTGGTGAACCAGGTCTTCTCCACTGTTTTGAATGTTGTTTTGTTTCTTGTGTACAGTAATGAACCCATGTTTCGTCCATAGTAACAAAACGATTCAAAAAATCATCTGCATTGGCTTCAAATAACTCCAAACAGTCGCATGAAATAGTCAATCGCGTCCTTTTTTGTTCAACTGAAAGCAGTCGCGGAACCCACCTCGCAGACACCTTGTGGAAACCCAACTCGTTGACAATGATATTTTGAGTTCGTTCATAAGAGATGCCTATAATCTCGGCTATCTCTCTAATTTTTAATCTGCGGTCTCCCATTATTAAATCAAGTACTTTTTTAATATTTTCGTCAGTAGTTGACGTCGAAGGCCTTCCAGAGCGGGGTTCATCTTTCACACTCTCTCTACCACGCTTAAATTCTGCTATCCATTTTTTGACGGATGAATATGACAGAGTACAATCGCCTTATGTACTGACCATGTCATCATGGATGGCTTTTGATGATAGCCCCTTCTTATGGAGGTACGTAATGACGGCACGCTGCTCGATTTGCTCCATTCGCGGAAATTATGTCCGATTACTTTGTTAATAAATTTATAAAATCACAACTAATTATCGCACACGTTTCGAACTTCACACAATGAACTAGTCTGAACTGAACTAAATAATGTGAGTAGATTTGATTTTTAGAATTGAATGGATCTGTGTTAGGCCGAGTACTTTTCAATCCACCCTCGTATAAGAAATCAAGATGAATTTATGCTTTATTTTATTTTAGGCAAGTCATTGAAATATAGCAAGAAGATTAAAGGTCCTAAAATACTTTCCTGGGGGATACCACGGTCATTTTTCTTTGGTAAATACGCTGTCATGCCGTGCTTGCGTTAGCCGAGTGATTTCAGTGCACTGCAAGTAACTACTTAGCCATGTGTAAGCCGCACCTCTTATCCCGTAACTTTCAATTTCCTTTAATAGGATTTTGTGGTCAACAAATAGGTCAATATATCCAACATGATAGCAATTACTAAAGTTCCTTCTATTGATACTCTCTGATATGTCTTTAACAAAGTTGAAGCACGCTAAAGTTGTGGATCTGTTTTTGCGAAAACCGAATTGATCTTCAGTTAAGATCCCAATCTTTGTATAAATTTATTTTGTCTATCGTACATAGTTCTCTCCAACATCTTTGATATTACGGGGATCAATTGGATTTATTTGTCTATAGTTATTGAGATCCTTTTCATCTCCTTTTTTATGAGCTGGTTCTATTATAGAAATCTTAAGATATTCCGGGAACGAGCCCTCGACAAAGGATAGGTTTATAAGGAAACTCAGGGATGTATAGATATAACATTCACGTGACTTTAGTATTTTGGTAATGAGTTCGTCGTAGCCAACTGAATCCGTGTTTTTAATTCTTTGATTATTTTTTTAATTTTTGCTGGTTCCGTTGGCTGTAAGAAAATTGTATTTGGATTTGTATATATATATATATATTTGGTTGAGCAGAATTGTTAACAGATTTATTTGTATTATTTATGTTACATAGGTCAATAAAAAATTGTTAAATAATTCAAATATCATGTCAGGGTTACTAATTGTTTGGTCATTACATTTAATTACGTCAATGTTATTAATTTAGTTAGTTTTATTTATACTTGAATTTACCGTATCCCAAGAAGCTTTGCTAGTATTTTACTATTTAGAATGTATTTTAAGTTGTTTTTTGTTGAGATTTATATATGCAACTTTTCTAAAGATATATTTTTCGTATTTCTTTTTATGTAACATTTTATTCGTTTTTAGTATTTATAGATTAGGTAAAGTTTTCTTATCGTAATACTTGACTTTTTTACCTTTTGTTTTCCACCTACCTCTAATACACATGTTATTTCTCTTACGTTTAATTATAGGAAAGCACACATGACTTTTTTGTGGCATTCTTTGGGGGAGGCCTATGTTCAGCAGTGGACTTGTGAAGGGCTGTAATGATGATGAATATCATCATCAGATGACACATGACTTCAGTCTAAGAATGACTTAAGGGGAATCTCCCACGCTCGGCGCCTACACTGAACTTCATACTGCACAAACAATTATTAGTACTCAATACACCCTCAATTTCACCCCGCCGCCATCGATGTAACGCCCTGCTAGAGTTACACAACCTCTCGCTCACTCTCCATCCAATCGTTGTTTTATAAACGCGTCGATATATATAACTACGGTGTTGGCGTGTAGTAACACACTTTTCCCCCAAAAACCAAACTTACCTGCACGCGGCGCACCCTCATTAATAAACGAGATTTTGATTATGTCGATGGTGAAAATGTTATCGAAAAATGCTTAACAGACATTTTAAATAATGGTAATAAATTCAGCCTGTATTACCGTTGCGTGATTATGAGCTCTGCTACCACCAAAAAATACAGTACAGAAAAAACTTATTTGGATTTTTTTATGTACTGCATTGCTTCTCTTTTGGCCTATGCCTTGCTGTGGACTTATAAAACTCACGTTAAGAATTTTCATTAATGTTTTCATCATCTTTATGAGATCACATCATAGTCCATCAAGAAATATAGGCCTTTTCCATTGATTGCCTGATAAGGGGAATATTTTTCATAGTTGCCACGCTTGTTTTTATTAATTTGTTATCAGAAAAACTGTGCTGCCCGACTCCTGTTTCATTTCCCTTTGTAGCTTCTTACGACACTTACGGTAGTTGATTCTCTTACGTCCTCACACCACGGCAAATCAATTAATTGATTTTAGTACCTAACGTAAAAATCATTGCATGGAGTTTGTCATGAATATTGTTACTTAATATGCGTGCAATGATATGCTTCGACCCGCATATTTGTACAATATGAAATTTTTTCGATAACGCTTTATCGACGTTTTCTAGATTTGATAAGAGCATAATATATTTCCCTTCTAAATCTGTGATCCCTTATAGGGCTGTCTATATATGAGGAAAGGAATGCAAGCGCTTATGATACAATTTTTATTTACAGTAAATATGGAAGACGAATCATTTCAACTCCTTTTGAGTGGATTTTTTGTTCTTAAGAAGAAAATGAATTAAAAGCAATGTAAATAATACTTATTGAAAGTATTATTCTTATTCATGCCCTTTAATAGAATTTACGTATTACCTGCACCCATTGACTTCGTGCATGTTTTATCAAGGCTCCCTAAACTTCGCTCAACTAATACGAAACTGCCGCTCGAGAATCATTGCTTCAGATGAGTTGCCGGTTCTTCTAGTTATTTGGTTGGCCTATTGTCATTTCGTATTTTTGATTATTTGGGTTTATTGGTTACTTTGGTTCTACTTCGGCTATATTTTATTTATTTATTTATTTAATCTGTCATGCACAAAGTTGTACATATGGCGGACTTAATGCCAAATGGGCATTCTCTCCCAGTCAACCATTAGGCTAAAGAGAGATATACAAACAAGAGGCGGTGCAGCAGTAATCAAAATAGAAAGCGCTAAAAATATTGTATATACATATATACATATACACACACTTACATATATACTAAAATACACATAATATATACATATATAAATACATACATACACATATACATGCATACACTACATATATACACAATACATATAAATATTATCTATGTCAGAACAAATATGAAATATACATATGTGTATGAAAATAAGAACTGTGTTAGTTCAAACTTGCAACGATTTTTTCACATGCTTACGGACTTGATTTAAAAAAAAAAACTTGTTGAAAGCTTTTTTAATGTCAAAAGGGATGTCGTTCCAGAGTCTGATGGCCGTGAGGGCGAAAGATTGAGATAAATAACCAGTACGGTGTAAAGGAGTAAGCAACTTAAGATTAGCCGAAGAACGGAGAAAACGATTATGAGAATCTCCCAGGTATTGAAATTTAGATTTCCGATACTCGGGAGGACATGGATCGTTCAGAATTATGAAAAGGGTGCATAGTATTCTAACATATCTGCGCTGACGGATAGGCAGTCAATTTAGCTGAGCACGAAAAGAAGATACATGGTGGTATTTACGGAGACCATAAATGTATCTGATACAGTTGTTAAGTAGATGATCCAATGTATTAACATGATGTTGAGACAGGTCTGAGCAACACACATCGACATAATCAATAATCGGTACGATAGCCTTGCTGCAGTTGTATTGGTAGTATAGTTGTAGCACGAATGGGTCGGCTCGACCGCGGAAGGACCACGCTGTCACAGAATATCAGCGTAAAATGGCAGCTTGACACTGCTGTGTTTCGTATGGTGAGTGCAGAGAACCGGAGACCCTTTTTACTGGAAAGGAGGCATTCCATCTTAGTCCTCACGGGTAACGACGCTTCTGCATTTTGATTCTTTATTGAGGATAAATGTAGATGTCTATGGGTCACAGCAATCACTTACCATCAGGTGAACTGTGTGCTCGTTTGTTACCCTTATTCTATAAAAAATAAAGTGACTGGACAAGTAAAATCTTACTATTGGTGGAAAGAAAGTTTTTAATCGATATAGAGATCGCAAAGCTATAATTGTCATGGATTCTATAATGCAGAGAAACTTTAAGCAAAGTACTCTCTATTCTCATACGACCAACAGTAAAGAACCACGTCTTAAATCCGTACGTCACCAATAGCAAAACGTGTTTGTTGTACACTTATGTTTTTAGGTTTTGAGGGATAGAATTGTAACGATAAAATGTGATGTAATCACCTAACCGCTAGTTTAAAAATCTAAAACCGTTAATTAACCTCCTGGTATAAGTTGGACTTCGTAGCCATACTATTTGCCTTAAGCAGACATTCTCGTCAACTATTCGAGTGTGGTGTTCCCAACAACTAATGGCATATGTGTGACATAGACGTCCATTTGTTTTGTCCATGTTCATTTTAAGAACTATCAGTTGTATGATACCATTAAGTTCATTGAGTGTTGTAATATGGCTCTCTAGTGATTCTGTTATCAGTGTTAATACAATATTCAGTCAGTCCAATTGTTTAAAATGTCTTCAAATGTACTCGTAAAGATACCCCTGTTACCCTGTCTTATATCTAGCTGCATTTGGTACTCTGGTTCTGTATTCGGATAGTCATCATAGCCTCACTGTACAAACAACTCAGCACATAAGTCAAATATTTATTTATTTACTTATTTAAAAAGGTTAAGGGTACGTAGGGCGGACTTAATGCCATATGGCATTCTCTGCCAGTCAACCCTGGGTGCCAAAGACAATTGAAGGCAGGTGCGAAACATAAATAAAGTGTATTTATATTAAAATAATATATATATATATATATATATATATATATATATATATATATATATATATATATGTATATATTATTTTAATATATATAAATAAATATATATATATATATATATATATATATTCAAAGTACTAAACACACAACATATATTTAAATATATATATAACATATATTTACATACAATAATACATACATACATATATGTAATGTGTCTACATGCTTATAAACTTAATAAATATCCGTATTAACAAATAAATAAATAAATATTTGAAGAAAAAAAAATGTCAGTTAGTAAGTGCCCTCAGGTAATGTTGTCGTAGAAGTAATTTAAATAAGTTTCTATTTGTAGCATTCTTAATATCATCGGGAAGGGTGTTCCAAAGATGTATAGCTTGTATCGGAAATGAGGACCTGAAAAAATTAGACCTATGCTTTGGAAACCTTATCCTCAGACGGTCTGGTCTTGGTATTCGACCGTCAATCGAATGAAGAAAATGAAAGTTGTCCTTAAGAAAAGAAGGCGACCTTGGATCATTTAAAATTGAATAAAATACAAGTAATATTCTAGAGCATCGCCTTTGACGTATAGGTAGCCATTTAAGCTTTGAACGATATGCAATCGGCCTACGAAATATTTTTTATTTCTACATGCAGGTTTCTTCGAAACGTTTTCGTTCACCGGGGAGCTCATTATTATATGTGATGAAACGCTTACCAAATGGGTAGTGTAAAGGACAATATTATATCAACTTTTTCTTCAAATAGCAACATGGATTTGGTGACTAACTAATAATATTAAATTCATCCAAAAACGTGGAACCCAAATTATGGAGGTTGGGTATACTTATATTACCATCCGTGTATTGGCGGTGTAAGAATATCTACTACTTCATATTGCCCCTTAAGTGGCGTAAGAGGTGACAGAGGGAAATAATCCAGGAAATGGGCAGCAGCGCCTTCTTATAACAACTAAAAATGAAAAAATGCGTTTGCCAACTTACAAGAGTGGCAACTAAGGCAAATGTCCCCCCTACGTGCCAATAAATATGTGAGGCCTTGTTCAGCAGTGGACTTGGAATTTGATTGGACAGACTGCATCTGTAACGGTAATATGTTTCTAGTGCTTAGACTCTGCGTTTAATAACTCCGTATGTCTGTGCATCGTAAGGTGTAAGGGTAAATGTTCGACGTCTAGCCTGTGTTCTACAGTGTATTTAAAAAAGGTAGGTGTTGTGATTTGCAGTTGCCAATAACTTAATATTTTCTTTGTATGTTTCTCCTAAATAGTAGGGAAGTGTCGTAATCAGCTCGCTTGACAGTTGGATTTGCAACCGCAGTACCAAACGTCTTATATCCTTCTCATCTTCTTCTAAGCCGATCTAATAAAGAGGATATATATTATATTATATAGTAACCTTAATATTTGAGCGGAGTTTATTTCTAATAATTTAAATTAATTCTCTTTAAATATTATATTTAGTCACGAAACTCAAAATATCAATTTGGTTGGCATCTCTGAAGTAACAAGATAAATAGCGATACTAAGTGGTGACATTATACCTAGAAGGATACTTGACCCTAGGTCGACCACTTTATGAGAGTCCTTGTAGCGAGCGCGAGAGCACTTTAAAAGCTTTGTGGCTAGATGAAACAGCTGTACTGCACACATTTTGTTGCTATATAATTATATGAAAGAAGAAATAAAATATACGAAATTTGTAGTGCGCTTCCAAGTCATCCAATATTATAATGTTATTTAAAAACTATAAATACAGAAAATAGAGGCGACATAAGAATATCCATTACGCAATATCATCTTGTGGGCATCATAAGAGGCGACAGAAGGAATATGGACAGCAAATATTCCTGATAATAGCTGCATGAAAAAAACGAAATGGACTTTCCACCCGCTTGCCAAACATGACAACTATTGCAAATATCCCCTATAAAGTAATCTATTGAGGAGACCTATGCTCAGCAGTGGGCTTTTAATAGGCAGTAATGTACAGAAATTATTCTCGGTAAATTTTAACTTCTAATTAATAAACCATGATAGTGAACAGAACTTTTTTACTAGAATTTACTATTAGAATTCTTTTACTTTTTTAAGAGGACTACAGGAGCTAAACGCAATTTTATATTGCCTTAAAGTATATGATCAGGTAAACTAAATCAAAAAAATATATGATATTTTTTAGTATATATGCTACTTAGATAGTGTGTTAAAAACATAATACTATTAATTTGATACGATAGGAAAAAATCGTAAATATACCTCTAAAAATTTCTTTTAACTAGTAAACACCATACTATGTAGTAAAATACATACATGCAATCATTTCGATTTTTTTTTTCAGATTATTTTACAAGCAACATATTAACGTAATAGTGTTTTAATTTTTTAATCAAATTAATAGATTCTTATTAAATCTCATTTTCTTATTTCTGAAATATGATATAATTTTCTTGTAGCTTAACAATTTTTCAAAGGCAAATACAAAAAAATAAATAAACGAAATGCAAATTTTATTACATATCTTGTGAACCATAGAACTAGAATATTTAGAATTAACATATCTACATAATTTGAAATATTAAATTTCTTCCATAGATTCCATTTCGTGAATCCGGATGAAAACTAAACCCGGATTCATCGGTGAACAGCACCAAAAACCATTGTTGTACTTACGAAATTGTTTATTTGTAATAACTAATTAGTTATTTGTAATAACTAAACGCCGAAAAGAAAATTTTTTTTAATCATTTACTAAAATAATCTTTTATTTCCTGGGTCTCTTTATAATAAAATAAGCGAAAATGTCCAATATATGGGTTATCATTCCATAACTACAAGAAGACTGTTCACTCATACCTACTCTCTCTCCCACAAACACACACACGCGCACGCAAACACACACATACACATACACACACACTCACACACAGACACACATACATATTATGCATATATTTCTCAATATTATATTTAATAATTTGAAAACTAGATTTTGTTATCATTGAAGCACTTACTACTGTAAGTATGTAGTTATTATATACCTACTATTACGGGGATTGAGGCTGTTACTCCTTAACATATGTTATTGTGTAACCTAGCTAGGAGAGCAGAGCTACTCCACTAGATTAATTAAAATATTTTATAGATAGTACAAACGATGTAATGTCCTACCCATGTACTACAGTCACTTTTATATAAATAAAGTTTATGTCCATTATTATATAAATAAAAATGTTTTAAGCTGCACCGAATCAGTTTTATTTCAAAATCACCCACATCTTTAAATTTTCAAGTAACATTAAATTAAAATTATAAATAATTTCGTTTTCCCGTCTATTTCTTTGTTAGATCTTTATCTTACTCGTGTTTCGTCTATTATAACACTCGGGCGTAACCTCGCTAATCCGTTAGTGTTAAACCTCACTGTCGTTAGATGGCGCTCACTTTGATTTTGTAAATGTGTGCGTGCATCATTCGAGGTCACTGTTAAAAAAAAACGTTACCCCCACACTAAGATTTTCTCCTATATCGCAGTGACAGTTTACATACATATAACAGACCTGAAAAATTATTTCTGGGCCATACAAATACTTATTCCGTCCAGGATTCGAACCCACGGCCCTTTGCCCTGCAACTCATTACTATGTTACTGCGCCACGGAGCCGTCACTTGTCTATCTCACATTTTTTCTATTTACAAACATGCGACACGCACATAATTATTATTAATAATAATTAAAAAATCTAGTATATATGCTGATCTTGCATTAGTAGCCAACCACAAGTACTGGGAGGTCTACTTTCACTGAACTACTTTTTAAGGTCATTGGCATTATATGCGAAAAAATCGAAAACTGTGAAGCTGTGGGTCGCTAATCGAATAATAAATCTGTAAATATGGCGTCAGTAACTAAGTACCTAATTATATAGATCTACCTATAAATAGTAATATAATACCTCTCGGTATCCTTAGGAACAGTAAAGAATGAAAAGTCGGCATTCCTACTGTTATTTAAACACTCGCATGCTATGCTGTTTTTGAGGTTTTTGAGGGGCCATACTTGAATAAAAACTCAAAAATAAATATCAAAAGTGGCTATAAATACTTATAAGAGAAATATACTTTTTTGTTACCGTAAGGCGCGCGTCAGCTCGAGCTCACGGAATTAGCCGCTTGTAGGAAACCACGCAGCGTAAGTATATTTTCATACCTAAATGCGGAGTGAGACAGGTCTGGTAGTGTGCAGAATTTTATCACTTTGTGTAACAATGGGAGAGGGTGCGTGCCGTTCTCCCATTCTTGAAAAAAGTTTTTTGAGAGGTTTTGATAGCTCCGTAGCGCAGTGGCTATGCGTTCGGTCTCAGAGCTACAGGTCGCGGATATCCGTAGAAAATTTAAATAGGCCCTAAATGTAATGAAAGAACTTTGGTGAAACTAGAATAAAACTATTTTTTTTTCAATAATGATGAAGTGCGTTTTGCACTAAGATTTTTCTATAATTTTATATTTACGGCAGGGTAATCGTAGTACCATTAGTACTACACTACATTGCCGTGTAATGGTGCCGTAGGAAAATCCACTGCCCCATAATGTCATCCTCTTAGTGTCGTAAGAGGTGACCAAGGGAACTGAAAAACTTTATTTATAAACTGCAATGTATGTAACTTAAATTATATTTAAGCATTTATAGTGTAGAAAGCCCGTTCAGTGGCGGGAATACGGTAGTATAACATAGTAGTAGTAGTGGTAACATATCTTCCCGTAGGTGCCGTAAGAGGCGACAGAGGGAAACTAAGGCAGAAGATGGGCAGCAGCAACTTTGTGATAACAGCAAAACAAAAATAAATGAACTGCGGTTGCCAGCTCGCTCGCCAAACGTGGCAACTTTGACAATATGAGAGGTAGTGACGGTTAAGAATATTCACTACCCCATATCTTCCCGTGTGTGTCGTAAGAGGCGAAAGTGGGAAACAGGCAGGCGATGGCCAGCAACATCTTCCTGATAACAGCAACATTACAATAAAAAACTGCGCTTGCCAACCCGCTCGCCAAGCGTGAGAACTATGGTAAATATCCCCCATGATGAAAGTTACGAAGAGACGGACCCCAGCCCCCGGCAGCCCCGCTATTCCTAGCTACGGTGGCGACCAATAGGACGGCGGGGCAGGGGGTGCTAATAATCTCCGATGGAAGTTTGGTTGCCATCTAAGACGACTCGACCTAGCAACATATAACACACGCACCCTGAGAACTCACGAGAAGATTCTGGAGCTGGAAGAAGAGATGGACAAGTTGTGCTGGAATATTATAGGATTATCCGAGGTCCGAAGAGAGGAGGAGGACATGGTAATCCTCGAATCCGGCAACTTGATCTATAACCGGGAGTGCGAACATCTATCTCAAGGAGGTGTCAGATTTATCGTCCATATGTCTCCCGTTAACAACGTTGTAAAGATTGAAAGCGTGTCAACGAGAGCTGCGTATATTAAACTCAGCATAACCAAACGGTATACGCTGAAGGTCATACAGGTTTACGCACCAACCTCGGCACATCTCGTTGAGGTGGTGGAGGAAACGTATGAGGATATATCTAGAGCCATGCATTTCTTCAAAACCCACTATACGGTGTTAATGGGAGACTTCAACGTAAAACTAGGCACAAGAGAGAGCGGTGAGTTGAAGTTAGGGAAAGTTGGAATAGGGCAACGGAACCCAAGGGGCAAGCAGCTGGTTGACTTCATTCATAAAGAGGGACTCCTTATGATGAACTCTTTCTTTCACAAGCGGCTCCACAGGAATTCAACCTGGTCGTGCCTCGACGGTTCAAATAATGACATTGACTTCATTATGATGACCAGACGACAACTGTTTAGTGATATCTCAGTGATCGCGAGGGTGAAAACTGACTGCGATCACCGATTGGTGAGAAACACACTGAACCTAAACGTTAAGTTAGAGAGGTCTTGTCTAATGAAGTCAACGCTCTGGTCCCCTTGTGCTCCAATCGAAAGTCCCGAAACCTTTCAGCTCAAGCTACAAAACCATTTTCAGTGCCCTTAAGATTGCAATGCAGTGGATGACATGAATGACAAGCTCGTGAAAACTGTCCATGTGCTCCGAGCTAAGTTCTGTAAGACCCGCTGCAGAGGAACGCGAAAAATCTCCGATCACACTCTTAATCTCATGGCAGTTAGACGGGAAAAAAAGCTGCAGTCTTCAGCAGATTTATCAGCGTACAGGCAACTAAACAGACAGATCTCCAAATGCATGCGACGTGACGTACGCAACTTCAATACAGCTCGTATTGGAGAGAAGCGGAACCAGGGCTCCAAAGTCTTTGCTAGAGATCTGTCTGCCAGAAAGTGCCATCTGAAGACTAAGTGCGGCAATTCAATTTCGGGACACATGAGATTTGACTTAGATTGAAAGGTTATATGGGCAGCTGTACACATCATCATTGGAGCCACACGCAAGTGTGAGTAACGACGCAAGAGCAAGTCTTATCTGACACTATTCCGATGATACTCCAAAGCTCAATCTAAGATTACAATTGCTCTCCAGCACCTAAAAAACAGAAAGTCCCCGGGCGAGGAAGAAATTACAGTGGAGCTTTTGAAAGCGGGTAGAAAACCGGTACTTGAAGTCCTTCAGAAGCTCTTTAATTCCGTCCTCCATGGAGCACTACTCCGGAGGCGTGGTGTAGAAGTACGGTGGTCTTGTTCTTTAAGATAGGCAACAACGCTCTCTTGAATAACTACAGACGGATTTCCCTTCTGAGCAGAGTATACGTGCTGTTTTCGAGGGTCATTCCGAATCATCTCGTATGCAGACTCGACAACTTCCAGCCTCCCGAACAAGCCAGTTTCCGAAAAGACTTTAGCACCATAGACCACATACTTACCCTTCGGCAAATTGTACAGAAATCCGAGGAGTATAATTTGCCACATGTCTGGCGTATATGGACCATGAGAAAGCCTTTGATTCCATCGAAATTTGGACGGAGCTGCAGTCTCTACAGCGGTAGCAAGTTGACAATCGGTATATCAAAGTGCTGAAGTGTTTCTACGTTGTTACGTAGGCTATCCGAGTACAGAATCAGACTGTACAATCAGTGCTTATTGCCAGTGATGACCTATGGAAATGACACCTTCTTTCCTTCATTGCTAGCCGAAGCTAGCTGAGGAAATTCAAGGTCGCTCTGCGAGCTATGGAGAGAGCTATGGTTTCTCTGCGTAATAAACTTAGAAATGAGAATATTAGCAGTAGAACCAGATTAACCGACATAGCCCAAAGGATTAGTAAGCTGAAGTGGAAATGGGCTGGCCATATAGCTCGAAGAACCGACTACCGATGGGGAAAGAAGTGTAGGATGTTCCCCCACTAGATGGAGTAACTACCTGGTAAGACATGTAGGAAGTTGATGGATGCAGGACGCTCAGGAACGTGCTTTGTTGCATTATTTGGTTCAGCAGTGGCTTATAAAGGGATGTTATGAAGCATTTTTATTATATTCAGTTTAATATATATATATTCAGTAGTAGGGCGTGGTGCCATATAACTTGTTATTTTTCTTTGAATTAAGCTCTTACTCAACAACTTTTCTTTTCGCTTTAATGTGTCATTTCCTGTCAGCGCCACCTTTACAATGACAAATAATAAAATATAGTGACAATCTTTGCACAAAGCGGGCCTCCTCTCATTTCTGAGACGGTTTTATTGCAAGGAAATGTCCACCGCGGCGCTTCTAACTTTACTTGTTTTTGAATTTCTTTAGCAGAATCAATTTAATAAATAACTAGCTTTACACTTGACTTATTTCACGTGGACGTTCTCAAAGTTGTTTTATTAATTACTTGTATAAACAATGTGAGATACAAATCCCATAATCGTTAAGACGAAAAAAAAACTATATATCAAATATCTTGTCATGATTTTCAGTCGCTTTATAAAGCTTATAGGCTCCATTCACGATATTGTACGACAGGCCTCACTCTTGATAAGGCAACTGACTGCAGCTAAAGCAGCTAAGCTATTAGTAAGATCAACGCCCGCTTTGTGCAACGATTGTCACTATATTTTATTATTTGTCATTGTAAAGCTGGAGCTGACAGGAAATGACACACGCTTAAAGCGAAAAATAAAGTTGTTGGGTAAGAGCTTAATTCAAAGTAAAATAACATGTTATATGGCACCACGCCCTACTAAACCTACGTCTTTATTTATGTTCCCCTGCAGAGATTTCATTTTAATTCGGATGTCGGTGCATTAATAAAGTGGGCTAGGCTTTCTCAATTAGTATAAAAAGCACACCGACTTTTCTTTAAGGGAAGGGAACTGAATCTTAGACAAAGCGTTTGAAATCCATAGGATAAATTAATCATTAACGACGTCCGCTAGTCATGGTTTGTCTATTTATACATATAAGTTACGCTGTGGTTTTTACTGCATGTTCGGGTCGCGAACTTGAGGATGTTCCGCGCTTCTCACACTGCAGTTCCTATCATAGAATATTAATTCCGTGGTCCCTATATATAGTTCTTACTTACCGACACCCGTCAGTCAAGCGTGATCTTAGATATTATATATATACATACTCATTTCTAAGTTTATCACGTAGAGAAACCCCGAGCATAGCCCTCTCCATAGCTCGCTGAGCGACCTTGCGCTTCCTCATACGGCCCACAAAGAATGACCACGTCTCAGTTCCGTATGTCATAATTGGCAACAAGCACTGGTTGCACAGTCTAGTTTTCAAGTTTGGAGGTATACCTGACGAGAAAATGTGCCGTAATTTCCCGAACGCTGCCCAACCGAGTTGAATCCGTCGATTGACCTCTGGGTCGAAGTTGGACTTACCTAGTCGGACTATTTGTTCCAGGTAAACATACTCGTCAACAACTTCGAGCTTAGTGCTCCCAACAACTACCGGCATAGGTGTGACATGTGGACATTAAACATGATCTTTGTTTTTTCCATGTTCATCTTCAGACCTGTCCGTTGGAAAACACTATTGAGGTCATTGAACATAGTGCTTAGGTCCTCCAGCGATTCTGCCATAAGGACTATATCGTCGGTAAATCAAAGGTGAGTGATGTACTCGCCATTGATGTTGATACCGTATCCTTTCCAGTCCAGAAGCTTGAAAACGTCTTCCAATGCAGCGGTGAAGAGTTTCGGGGATATGACTTCACCCTGTCTTACACTTCTCTGCAATTGGATAGGTTTCGTACTCTGGTTCTGTACTCGGATAGCCATCGTGGCCCTACTGCACAAACACTTCAGCACTTCGGTATACCGACAGTCAACTTGGCACCGCTGAAGGGACTGCAGCACCGCCCAAATTTCGACGGAATGAAAGGCTTTCTCATAATCCACATACGCCGGACATAGTGGCAAATTGTACTCCTCTGACTTCTGTACAATTTGCCGAAGGGTATGTATGTAGTCCATGGTTCTAAAACCCTTTCGGAAACCGGCTTGTTCGGGAGGCTGGAAGTCGTCAAGTCTGCGCGCGAGACGATTCGTAATGACTCTCGAAAACAGCACGTAGACGCGGCTCAGAAGGGAAATCGGTCTGTAGTTCTTCAAGAGAGCGTTGTAGCCTTTCTTGAGGAATAAGACCACCGCACTTCTGCTCCACGCCTCCGGTATAATGCCACCATGGAGGACGCAATTAAAGAACCTCTGAAGGACTTCAAGTACCGGTCTTCCACCCGCTTTCAGAAGCTCCGCTGTAATTCCATCCTCCCCTGGGGCCTTGCCGTTTTTTAGGTGCTGGAGAGCCATTTTCATCTCGCTCAGACTGACATCCGGGATATCATCGGAAGAATGTCGGATAAGACTCGCCCTTGGATCGTTACTCACATTTGCGTGTGGCTCCAACGATGACGTGTACAGCTGCCCATAGAACCTCTCAATCTCACTCAAAATCTCAGAAGCCCCGGAAACGATGCTGCCACATTCTGTCTTCAGCTTTGACAGTTGGCTCTTTCTGGAAGACAGATCTCTGGCAAAGACTTGGGAGTCTTGGTTCCGCTCGATCGCTTCTTCAATACGAGCTGTATTGAAGTTGCATAAGTCCCGCCGCATGCATTTGGAGATCTGTCTGTTCAGTTGCCTGTATGCTGTCAAATCTGTTGAAGAATGTAGCTTCATCTCCCGTCTAACAGCCATGAGATTAAGAGTGTGGTCGGAGAGTTTTTGTGTTCTTCTGCGGCGGGTCTTGCAGAACTTAGATCCAAGCGCATGGACCGTTTTCACGTGCTTGTCATTCATATCGTCCACTTCATTGCAGTCTCCTAGGCACTGAAAACGGTTTTGTAACTCGAGCTGAAAGGTTTCAGGACTTTGGATTAGAGCACGAGGGGGACGGAGCGTTGACTTCATTAGACGAGACCTCTCCAACTTAACGTTTAGGTTCAGTGTCCCTCTAACGATTCGGTGATCGCTGCCGGTTTTCACCCTCGCGATCACTGAGACATCACTGGACAGTTGTCGTCTGGTCGTCATAATGAAGTCAATCTCATTTTTGGTCGAACCGTCGGGGCGCGACCAGGTCCACTTCCTGTGGGGCCGCTTCTGGAACAAAGAATCATTAACAATATTTAGTTAATTATAAAGTTAATAATACACATTTTGTAATATTATTTTAAAACTTTTACGTCATGCCTGCAAGATTTAAAATTTTACTTATAAATATTATTCGATTTTGGCTTTGAAACGAAAAATTCTTTTCCATCCGTTATGCAATGTCTAAAGTGCTGTTCATCTCATTCACGTATCCATCAAATATTCATTCAGTATGTTCACGTGAAAAGTTAGCGGAAACTTCAACCTAATGGGACATTATTTTCACAGTTCATGAGTAAAGCTGACTTTTTACAGGGGAATTTTATAAATTTGTTCAGTAGATAAAATAAAAACGTTTATTTAGTGTTTTATAAACAAGACGGCCGGACATGCTGCTAGACGAACTAGTAACTGATGGGACAGAAATGTTTCCAAAATGCAGTCTCATACACCGGTATCTACTAGTATCTCTCATATAGCAAAAACTGCCCTACACCTTGTTTACCGAAACGAAGTGTAAAATTATTCCCGCTAGATGGAGAACGGAAAGATATGCACATACGTGACCGAAACCAATCGGTTTATGAAAAAAGTTGGCCAAGACGTACTGGTGTAGCCCAGCGGACTTATCGCTGCATAAAAACGAGAGAAGCCCTGTGTTCAGCTGTGGAAAGTATTTAGACTGTAACTTTATATACGAGATTGCTGTATCATGATCTATCAGAGGATATGGTTGTTGGATTCTCTTACGCCCACGATAAAGAGGTGTAATGGCAAACATTGATGAATAATACTATACGTGATAGAGCCATGCTGCAGCTATATGATGGTTGTAACACGAATGGGTCGGCACAACCGGGGAAGGACCACACTTTCACAGAATACCAGCGTAAGTAGCAGGATAATGCTGCTGTGTTTCGTATGATCAGTGTAGAGAACCGGAGACCCTCTTTACTGGAAACGAAACATTCCATCTTAGTCATCAGGGGGTGATGTTATGTGTATTTTGATTCTTAATCTATATAATTGTCCATTATAATTGGCCACAGCATCTAGTTACCATCAGGTGGACTGTGTACTCGTTTGTCACCCTTAACTATATAAAAAAAAACTATTATCGTTACCTTTTCGGAGTGTGCTTATTATAAATTTTCCATATTCTTCTTCAATACAACACCCAAGCGATGCGATTTGCATGATGGTAGGTAAGTAGGTTACTACATAATAAATTTATAATATATAATAAATATAAACTACTTTCTATTTTAACAAATAATGTATAGAAAATTTATGTTACAAGGTGCTTTAAGGTACAATGTTTTCATAATTATCAAAGTTCCAAAAAATATTTCGTTGAGTGGCACTCGGTTTTGTATTAAGCTATAACTTTTTAGCATCGTATTTCCAGGCAGTAAATTTTAAGATTTACACTAATTTCTCTGCATAACAGTGTCTGTGGAATAACTAAATTTTATAAAATAACTCATGTAAGAAGAAGTCGTTAAGTTTCAAAGTGGGAGACTAAAATTTATCGAGAAACTTATGTAGTGGAATATAGTATAGAGTAAGTGGAAGCTATCTACACGTATTTGAATTTGATAAAGTATCTATTGTTTTTCAGAGTATACTCGCAGACAAAAAATATTTATGCCTTGAAAACTGTTTTTGTTAGTAAAACTGTAAGAAACACGTCAAGTGCTTATGACGTATATATATTCAACCGTGGTGGTAGATATTCAACTTGCTTTCTTGGTTATTACACATTTAAACAGCAATGTATCCCACATGTGTTTCACACATAGAGCAACACGGGCCACCGGCGGATCGGAGGGGAGTAGCCATACGCAGGTGTTCCTCATCTGTCAAAGTATGAGCCCACGCGGCCCTATGCGTAAAATAAAACTAGTTGCAGCCGCACTGCTCACTAGAATAAATTTAGTTGCGCGACTGAATCGTAGTCCTACAAAAATGCCGAATTGAAAATACACACCGAACATAAAAACAGATCTGCCACGTCAAAGTTACAAAAAGATGACATTATCTGTCACATCTAAGTAATTTTTAATCACTTATAACTTTTTCATTATTTTTTAAACTTATAAATTACAACCATAACGGTCGTGTTGTTTCGGATTTGTTTACCAACTCAGACCGCTCGCTCTCATACAATATGCAGATCGGTTGAGCGACTGATCAGTGTCTGTATCCAAGTTTTCGCTGTTACCGAACGATACTGTTACTATGTATTTTATTTACGTGTATGTGAAATTACTAGTTGATTACTTTAATTGTTAAGTGTGAGTTTCGTGTGACAGACGATTGTTTTTGTGTGCACAGATTTTCTCCCACAAAAAATGACAGACAGTTCTGTATTGGATAAAAACATTATGGCTGCTCCCCTCCGATCGGCTGGTAGCCCGTATTGCTCTATGACATATATTTTTAAAATAACTGACCAGCGCTTCTTAAAAAAAAACTTTATTTCGTAAGAATATCCGCGTAGCCTGTTATATTGCGACTTTATTACAAAACGCCAAAGTGTTTCTAATATCCTATACATTATTATTCTACAAATCTTTATTATATCAAAAATTTTGGAAAACACTCCATTGATAATTACTTCGAAAATCGGATTAGTAGTTATCTTGCATTGAATTTGTATCAAAAAAGTCTGAAGCAATCATGCACTAAAATCATATAAACCCCTTTTCTCTATAAACATTTTGCTTTGTAACCTCTTGCGATATGCATGAAAGAATAACCTTCTCATTATTTTTAAATAACGGAACAGCACGATATCGAACAATAACACGCTGGAATAAACGATTTTATTTTATTTTCACAAACATCAGCGATAGTTATCGCTTTCACACATATCAGGTACCTTCATGGTACTGGGGCTTAAGTTATCGATAACAGCGATCTGTTTTCGTAAGAAAAGGTTAAAGGAAAACTGTAACTGGATAATTACCAAGGCATAATATATGTGTTTGTTGATCTTTGATGAAAAATACAAATGTTTTTCGTTGAAACACATCTTCATATTTTCGATAAGGTCTACAATTTAATTAACACTAGTTATGTTTGGTATTCAATTTAGAAAATTAGTTATTGGTGGAATGTCTCCACGACGGTTGTTTATATTGTTACGAGCTTGGGGTTCGAGATAATTAAAAACTGCCAAGTGAATTACCAAAATTGACACTTTAATTACACAACACTAATTACAACTTTAAATCACACTAATAATAAAACTAGTGTTGTGTGTTATATACAAGACATTAATAGTGGCGCGCAACAATATGTACCTCTCTCTAATTATAAAAGAGTTAACTACAGCAATATTATCAATGATAAACATATCAGTGATTGTTTTTATAAATTATGTGTTTCATTTATATAACTACATGATTACAAAAACTATATAATAACAGTTTTAAATGTTAGTTGAATGACAATAGTTGATAAGTATCTCGTAGGTTGTAATTGTTACATATTCGTAGTTCCTTTTGTAATGATATAGATTTTTTTTATTAATTGCCACATAGAGGCTGATATACCTTGATTTGTACTCTGTGTATCCTGCTGATTGGCGGACAAGGTACATATATATTGGTGGTGAAAATAACTACGAAAAAGAAATTTTGCAGACGAATGATGGTATGCAGCTGTATCAATGTGAGGATCAGCTTTGATGATCGATGGGGATGAAAAAAATTTCTAAGATACGCTCGCCACCTGATAATTTTTTTTGGAGAATGGAATTTGGAGTGCTTGCCTGTAATAGACTTTACAGAACTGTTCATAATATGAAAAGGTTACACCATGATGTTTAATTGATTTTGCTTTTCAATTTTTGCCCTTTAGTTGCTTTAATTATACGCCTAAATGATTAAACATGACCGGAGTTATTAATTAGATGTTTAATGGAAACTTAAAGTGCTATTTTCAAACGATATGAAATCCGATTTTCCCTTTTCTTTGAAATTTTACATCGTTATTGCGTGTACTCTAATTTACTAATGTGCACGCGTGAACTTTTACAACTATTTTAGTTTTAATTACTTAATTGTTCTGTAATTTGACTTTAAAAATACATGTTTATTGCTATAAATTATAGCTTTAAAGTTACATGAATTATTTTTAAATGTTCGCGGTATTTGCTGGTTCGTGATGAGATTTCGTATAGAATAAAATATTTATATTCAACATAGGTTACTATGCTGTACAGAATATAGATGTGTCAGTAAAAGATCCGGTAAGAAACCCTACCTGATTTTAAGAAAATAAATATCACAGCCACTTTAAAAAAAATTTGGCATTTATTTTTACAAATTATAATAAAACCAGCCTGCAAAAGATTGATATGTTAAGTTCGTCGTAAAAATAAAAATATTTCAAGTATTTCATTTAATTTGAAACCTTTTGTGTTTGATAAATAATTTTTGAATGTGGATAAGTGTTTGGTTGCTGTGTTGCCGGCCTGTTGTTTCTAATTCCACACTGTTTATATGGCCTACAAATTATTTTTCCGGATCTGGATGTTTGCCCATGTATCTAATGTATGTAAAACGTCCCCATTATATAAGAGAAACTTTGAATATGTATGTAATGTTTTTATTTAAACTAAAACATAATGAACGTATATACATCCGATTATCATGCACAGGTGTTGCTACACTACATCAACAGTTTGTTAACTTAGGATTGGCGTTTTTAAATGATATTTCCATAGTCAGTCGGACGCCAAAGCTTTGCTCTCACCATCACGTGTACCTACCTACTCACATGCAATTGATGAAAGTGGTGGTTTTTAGAGAAAAAATGATATTTTGTGGAACGTATCCTGTCTTCTGGATTTTGTCTATTATTATTGTTTTGAGGTATTTTGTTGTGTTTTATACCGACAATGTTGTAATACGATTTAGATAATCAGGCGAAAGCGTTCCTTTGCCACTATAATTCTTTCTTTAGTATCATGGTGTACTCGGGTAAAAGCGGTCGGTAAACAGAAGCGGCAATAAATCACGATAACCGTTTTCCGATAAAGTGAACTCTCGCGGTCCCTCACTAGAGCGAAAGCATTGGTTTTATTGTGATACAATAAAAGGGGAAAATCATTGTAGAATGATGTTTTTAGGATGAGTTTATATATTATGTGTGAAGATACAAAATCATATTCCCAGTAAAGCGCTTTATATGTGGCAAAACTACCATGCAGCTATGTTACCGCTATGTAGCACTAATGGGTCGGCTCGACCGGAGAAGGATCACGCTCTCACAGAATACCAGCGTAAATAGCAGCTTAATGCTGTTGTGTTCCGTATGGTGAGTGCAAAAAACCGAAGACCCTTTTCACTGGAAACGAGTCATTCCATCTCAGCTGTCACAACTTACATACCAGCTAAGATAACGCATCTGCATTTTGGTTCTTAATTGAGTCTGTTGGACTGTGTGCTCGTTTGTCACCCTTATTTTATAAAAAAGAGAGAATTTTTCTAAAAATGGTGGAATGACGATATCTGCATCAGACGTTGAGCATTTTTGATATTGGCACACGCTATATTTGATATCTAAAATTATATAATAAATATAATATTTAAACAACATTACGAGATCTTAATTTTTCAAGAATCATTATAAGAGTAGCTCATTGGGCAAAGTCCTTGCCGTAAGTTCAGTACGCAAGAATTCAGAGTTCTAATTAACCACTTGCTAGTCGTTTAATAAAAACATCATGAGAAAACATATTTCGAGGATAACTGAAGGCCGCCAAAACGCACTGGAACAATTTGGTGGAATTCGAATACTATTATAAAAGAAAATTTGGTAAGATTGTGAAAAACTATGAAGAATGAAGGATTAATGACAGTTCATATTATTTATCAGAAGATTAAAACTAACAAATAAGAAGATGGATTGATTTAAACGTTGAAATACCTGTAACGAGGCTGTTTTATATAAAACTTTTTTTAGTTAAATACAAAAACTGGGATTTTAAGTAATGTTTTTTAAATGAAAAAAGTATTTTTAAGAAATTACAGAAATGAGAAAGATTATTATTAACTTAATTATATAACGTGTTGTTATTTTTTTCATTTAATACATGTATTAAATGAAAAAAATAACAATTTATTTTTACCTGAATATGAAAACTTTATGAAGTTGTCATGATACCGTCCGTACACAGTGTTATTTTGTAGTCGAAACAATTCGTCGCTAACGCCCCAAAGGGGCGAACCTCAATTTTTCAAAAAAATACAGGTGAGCAAGAAAACATTTATTACTCCCCGATTACTAGTTTTTTTTTTTCAGCAAAAAATCAATATTATTTGTACTTTTCCATTAAGTCTGTTATATTTAATTTTCTGATAAAAAAAAACGTAATCGGGGAATAGTAATTGTTTTCTTGCTCTCCTGTAATTTTTTGAAATATTGAGTTTCACCCCTTTGCGGCGTCAACGACGAATTGTTGTAAATTCACAAAGTATACAATTTTATGTCACATCATTAATTCAAAAGCTTCTCTGTTTTATACTTGCCTGGGTTTCATTATTAAATTTAAAGGAATAACACTCGCATCGTAACTTGTAAAATTAATTTCAAGATTGAAATACGAAGTAAAAATTTAATTTAAATTTGTTTTCAATAATATGCAGCAGGAAGAGAGTTGCGGAGAGAACGGACCCCTGAGGAACACCGGCGTTAGTTGCCTTAGGATCAGATGAGCAGCCATCGACGACGACCTGGAGAGACCGTTCACTCAGAAAGTCCTTTATCCATTCAATCAGACCAAGAGATAAGCCGTACGTACGCCGGAAGCTTACCCAAAAGGCTAGTGTGCCAAACTCTATCAAAGGCCTTCGAGCAATCAAGGGAAACAGCAAATGCTTTCCCAGTGTTCTCGAGTGCCTCGCCCCATACGTGTGTGGCATACGCTAGAAGTTCCCCAGATGACCGATTTCGGCGAAACCCGTATTGTCGGTGACTAAGGAGGTCATTCTGTTCTAGGTATGCCATTAAGCGGGCGTTCAATATACGCTCCATAATCTTGCAGAGTATGAAGGTAATTGAGATTGGCCGATAATTGGCAGAGTCGGCACGGCTGCCTTTTTTTTGGAGCAGGCTGCAAGTTGGCCAGCTTCCAGGATTTTGGCACTATTCCTGTCCTAAATGAGAGGCAGAAAAAGCGTGTCAACACAGGAGACGACTCAGGTGCACAAGCCTTTAGAACTATAGCTGGTATACCATCTGGTCCACTAGCTCTATTCGTCTAGACACTGCAAGGTTTTAAGAACCTCCTTATTTGTTATACAAATCTCCGACATAGAGGTCCCGCATTGAGGTAATTTTGGTGGAATATTGTTGCCACTGTCCAGACTTAAATTGTAGGCAAAGGGAGACGCAAGCAAGTCCGCTTTCTCTTTAGCCGTATACGCCAGTATGCCATCCGGTTTTACCAGCGGAGGCAGTGTAGGCCGACAGAAGTTTGTCTCGGCCGCTTTGGCGATAGACCAAAAAGCTCTAGTGCCGGATGGTCTGGCAGAGAGTTTTGCGCCAATATGTTTAATGCGATCGAGACTAGCTTTCCGTAATGCTTTTTTGTAGGACTTGGCGGTCTGGTTGAAAGTTCTCTTCTTGGATCTAATATCCGGAACTTTGCGGTTTCGAGCGTCAACCCAGGATAGGTAAGCTAAATGCTTGTGCTTTTCAGCTTGGGCGCATTCAGCGTTTAACCATGGGCGAGCTTTGCTACCGGTGGGAGCGTCAGAGAAGGGGATAAAATACTCCATAGCTTGACGCAACACATCCTTGTCGCAACCGCGCAGCTCGACGTATCCATAGAAAAGAAACAGATCTCCCGCCAAAGATAAGATGCAAAAAAGTTTCGCATCTCATCCCAATCAGTTGACTTATACTGCCATATTCGTCGAACACAATGGGACTTGTAATCAGGTGGAGAATATGACGATACAGATTTCACCAGACAGTGGTCAGATATACCCAAAGGAGAAGTAACCTGTACTTCATATCTGTCTGGCTTTTCAAGTGGGTTGGCAACAGGAGTTTTACTTTTAGTTTTAGTAGTTATTAGGAAGACGCTGCTGCTCATCTCCTGATTTATTTCCCTCTGTCGCCTCTTACAACACATACATGTGATACGATATGGGGTAGTGGATATTCTTACACCACCACTATATGGTATTACTTACACTGGATTATAATTAATACTAATACACAAAATATCAACACAGTAAAATAATTACGGTGTGTTATTTAAAAAGAACATGTGTAACTTGTGAATAATTTATAAGCAGGTCGAATATTGTAACTTTGCTCGTATATTACCTAGTCAGGTCATAAGTATTGTCACACAGCAGAAACTTTTCTTTTAGAATGCTGGCCACAAAAAGTTTATTAAATTCGAATTTCGAATTGTTCATGAAAATAAAACTGTATATTTTTTAAAATTTTTCTCATTCTTAAATATGGAGTGGACGCTTAAAGAAGACCGTGTTGCAGTTATTGCGTTGCATCGTTGCGGTTACGCGCCAATTCAAATTTTTGACATACCGAAAAATTTGAATATAACCAAAAGATTCGTTTATCGTACAATCAAACGATACAATGAAGACTCTAGTGTAGATGACAGGTCAAGAAGTGGTCGCCCTCGGTCTGTTAGGACTCCAGCAGTGATAAAAGCTGTGAAGGCGCGAATTCAAAGAAATCCCAAACGTAAGCAGAAACTGTTGGCCCTTCAGATGGGGTTAAGCAGAACCACGGTGAAAAGGGTGTTAAATGAAGACTTAAGGCTTCGGGCATATCGAATAAAAACAGAACATCGTTTGTATGCTCGTATAATGGACCTGAGACTGAAGAGATGCCGCGCTTTGTTGAAGCGGTACGCGGGAAAAAAATATCGGGAAATTCTTTTTTCGGATGAAAAAATTTTTACCGTAGAAGAGAGCTACAACAAACAAAATAATAAGGTGTACGCACACAGTAGTGAAGAAGCGAGCAACCGTATTCCGCGTGTCCAACGAGGTCATTTTCCATCCTCGCTCATGGTATGATTCGGAGTTTCTTATTGGGGCTTAACAGAGGTAAATTTTTGTGAGAAAGGTGTAAAAACGAATGCAGTTGTGTATCAAAATACAGTCCTGACGAACCTTGTGGAACCTGTTTCTCATACCATGTATGAGAAACAGGTTCTACAAGGTTCGTTATATAGGCACTGGGTATTCCAACAAGATTCGGCGCCAGCTCATAGAGCGAAGAGCACACAAGACTGGCTGGCGGTGCGTGAAATCGACTTCATCCGGCACGAAGACTGGCCCTCCTCCAGTCCAGATTTGAATCCGTTAGATTACAAGATATGTTAACACTTGGAGGAAAAGGCGTGCTCAAAGCCTCATCCCAATTTGGAGTCACTCAAGACATCCTTGATTAAGGCAGCCGCCGATATTGACATGGACCTCGTTCGTGCTGCGATAGACGACTGGCCGCGCAGATTGAAGGCCTGTATTCAAAATCACGGAGGTCATTTTGAATAAACTTTAGTGTCGTAAGAATCTATGTTTTGTTAAGTTCATTTTGGTATATAAATGGTTACATAATGAATAAACTTGTTTCAATTATTTTATATTAAACATGTGACAGAATTTGTGACCTGACTAGGTATAGTTGTTAGTTATACATTAATAAAAAAAAAATTAAGAATGACTCAAAGTAAACAGTTAAAGTCAATATAATCTTGCGCAAAGCATGATTTTAACCACCTGGCTGGTAGTAGAAGCATTAATTAATTTATAATGTGATTGCATTGGCTTTACCTTCTTGTCTTTGTATTATCTTATTTGTTCAGAAGAACAACGCATGACCTTGACCGTGTTCTTATTATTAAGCAATATTGTATGTAAAACAATTAAAATTTGTATATTTTGTGTTGACATTTGATGAAATAATTAATAGGTAAGGGCGATAAAATTTGGGTAGTATAATATAGTAGATAAGGTGCCATAGCACCATAGTAACATGTCTTCGGTAGGTGTTACATTTATTAAAAATACAATAGTGTTGCCGTAATTACAGGGTAGCTGGAGACATTGGCAACCAGTTAAAAAGGTCTTCTATGACCTATTAAAAATGTTACCAAAGTGTATATTACACTCATGAACAAATTTAACGAAATGTAAAGATCTGACAAATTAGTATAAAAAAGTTATAATTGTGTTTATTGAGTGGTTGATTGAAGTTAATTGGTAAAATCACAAGAAATACTAACGTTAGATACCAAGCTACTTTGATTCAGATATTGTACGAGATATAATATCTATTAATAGGTATATAAATATTATTATAGATTAATGTGTATATACATTTACATACTAGGTTTTGCTCGCGGCTTTGCCCGCTTAAGGGTTGGAAAACGATATTATTTCGAAAAATCGCAGCTCATGTTCACTCTTTTGGGTTTTGTCCGCATCTTCGTCCACGCAGTAGTCGGAAATATTATTTTGTTGATACAACCCAACACTGAATATTAAATAAGTGATGTGTTCTAATTGCTTATGACATGATACGTAAAATATACCGTTACATTGATCACTAAAGTAGGTTACTTAATCACTAACTCATTAACTAAAAGTTTTAAAAGACAATACCAACTGGCTGAAGACAAATAACAACTGGCCTAAATACTGATATGGCTGATTTAGTGGCAAAAATGGTATGCATTTTGAAGTTAGATTTAAAGTAAAATTGTGTGAACAACTTTGTATGATTTCTTTCAGACTGTACGTAAAAATACCATTGTCTGCTCAGTTTCAGGTCAATGCCCTTGTTGCCTCAGACAGAGATACAGACAAAGGAATACTCGGTGTCGACAAATCGAGTGATGTGCAGTTTTGTAGTCACTTGGAGGGAAAGGCTAAATTGGAATTTCATGTCGGCACACCACTTGCAACTTTCAAAGGCGCAGGTTCGGCTTCACATGGAATACTGTTCTCATCTTTCTCATCTCATCTCCCCAGTTCCAGCTCCTTCCACTTGAATACTTCCTGAATGCTCAAAATGCCTCCGTAGATGAACGAGTTTTCTCTGATCAGCTCGATTCACTGGCACTGAAAAGCGATGTGGCATCTCTATGCATTTTCTATTGAATTTATTACGGGGAATACTCCGAGGAATTTTTCGGTTTAAGTCCAGTCGAAAATTTTCACGACGTCACATCGTGACAAAACTTACGTTACCATCCACATCCTCTGGATGCATGGCGGTCCACTACTGTGCGATTTACTGGAAGTTTTCTTCCTCGCACGACATTTTGTGAAATTGTTTACCACTAGCTATTATTCCAGACCTATACTACTTAGGGACCTTAGGGGACCTAACCTTTAAGAAACAAGCTTCTCAATTTATTTATATAACTTACACTATATATCTTTAGTGATTTTTTGAGCTTGTTATATGGAAATGGTCCTAAAAATATGTAAAATCTGTTCACCAATACGTGTTTGGTTTGAGCGTTTACACAAACTAAGTCCATTCTTCTCCTGTTTATGGATTTTAAGCTAAAGGAAGTTCGGTATGCTGTTTTAATATGAAAATGCTTAAAAATAAATTTAAAATGTTCATATATCAGTCTTTTAAAATTAAAGCACTTGATCTTACCTTTTTTATCGCGTTACTTTGCCAGAAAAATCGTAAAAGGTTGGAGATACCTCTAAATTTTCACGTTCCCGCCATCGAATAAATACTTGATGAGTAAGCGGATGATAGGATCGGGCACTTTGCACATTGCGTAACGAAACGGAAAATCCACTGACCATGAAAGAGTAGTAAAGCATTTCGAAATGTCGTTGTCATTGAAAAATATAAATGTTGAGGATTAAATTTCGAAAACGAATGACCCATCGAAATGAAACGTAGGCACGTAGTTCATCTGTTCTCCTCACTCTCCACGCTCTGCGCCTAGAAGCCATTCTGACCATGCAATCGGTAGTTATGCCTTACACTTACATCATGTCTACAGGATAGTCGGTCTGATAGGTGCGGTGGCGTTCACGGAGGGCTTTTTATAGCCAATGTGAATATTATACGACGTATGTCCAAATCGTGTGACGTGTGGACATTCCCTGCGGCTAGATTTGATTGGATGTACATATATGGCGTTAACTGTCATTGAAATGCATGACTTCGGTCGATGTTTTGTACTTACGCACTACTAAAGGGGCCAAGCTCTCTTGGACTGGTTTGCCAGGTATTTTTCTGTGCACTACGGTTAAGGTACTTCCCGTTCCTTTTCGGAAGGAGCGCATTGTTTTTTTACCACACACAGTGTTGGCCTGTGTGGAGCTATGTGCCCCTTCCACTATTTTTTTAAATGTGGGAGAGCGAATCTCTTGTATCGGGTAGTTAATATAATTATTGTGAGACTTTTCCAAGTGGGAAGGGAAAACCTAATAAGCAATTAACTGATGTAACAGACAGGTGGAAATAGGAACGATTAAATGTTTTTAACCTGGTGGTAAGTAATTCGTGAAAGGGGTTCTTCAGCTTAAAATTACGGCATTATCAACGGCTTTCGATTGCTCTAGCGCAAATTCATGTCTTGCAAGGGGCAAAATATTATTAATCTGAAGTGGCAATGGGCCGGCCATATAGTTTGAGGAAACGACAACCGATGGAGAAAAATGTTCTTAAGTGACAACTTCGGTAGGTGAAGTGTATGTGGCGACCCCCACTAGATGGAGTAACGATCTGGTAAGACATACAGAAAATCGGTAGATGCAGGTGGCTCAGGACAGTGCTTTGTGGCATTCCTTGGAGGAGGCCTATATTCAGCAGTGGACTTGTGAAGGGCTGTGTTGATGATGTAATGATGATTATGAAGAGACACTAAAAGTAAATAAGTTACTTAACAAAGACACTGTAAATAAGGGTCCTAAATAAGACGGTCATGCCATAATATGTATAACAAACCACCTACAAAAAACCTTTTGAAAGATACTTTGGAAAGATCAATATTTATTAAAGTGATCACATAATATATATATTGTTACGGCCCTCCGTTGCCCCGGCAGAAGTCGACTGGGCTAGGGCCCATAGTAGCACACTCGACGGGCAAAAGAGGGCTCGGGCCTGAATGGCCTATGGATAATTATTAACTAATAATTATCTATCTAAGATAAACAAACACAAACTTACCGAGTTCCGGAGATAGTGTCGACTACAAGGCGCAGTCAGGTGGTAAGTAAGGTGTATATAAGTAGTGTGCGAAAGTGTGTAATGTAACCTGACTTCACCGATGTACCGATGTTCACTTAGCACAAAATTATAATAGAATACGAACGCGAGCTTCTCTCGTGTCACAAAGTTTTAGCGTTCCGCCAGACAAAGCAAAAATTCTTTCGTACGATATTAAAATACCACACAAGCAACTCGTCGACACAAATTAATGGCAATCGAAGTTAAATTAATCACACAACTCAAGGTTACCTCGATGTCACGTAAAAAGCGCACGAAATAAGACAACACAATAAGAGGCACGCGACCTAACGATGGTAGCGTAACTTGAATACTTTTAACCGACCAGCGGACGCAGACTCAATTCAATGTTCCAGACGTCGGGCGACCGAGCGGTGAGCGGAGAGACGCGCGCGGGGGGGGGGTGCCAGATGGTGACTGGTACCATCGAATGAACGCGTAGAGCGCGCGTCTTTAATTCAAGTTTTAAAAATGTTAATATTTGGCCTAAATAAATCCCCGTCCTGGACATAAGGACTTATGACCGCGAGTAAATTGGCAAACGGGATAGGTTCGCGACGGCACGTTGCAAGACCGAATCTCCAACCAAATCCTCAGCCACCCTAGACACCCCAAGCGTCGTCTAGACACGCCAAGCGTCGCCCGACAGAGAGCGTGGCTGAGCGCCCCCACCCGTGAGAATTGAGGGCCAGACAGAGCCACGAGAGGAAGCGCCGTTCGCACGCAAGCACAAAACGTCATGGTGGTTGCGCTGGCAGTGCGAACAGGGCCGCTGGTGCAGGCAGTCTCTTTGGAGGTGGCTTTCCAAGCACGAGTAGCACCAGCGGTGCTCTTTGACGATGCTTCGCCACGTCGGGACCGGCTTACCCAATAACTTTGGCCACGACGTCACCCGATGTTCGGATGCTTGACAATAGGAGCAGGGGGACGTTTCCCTGGCTGCTAGGCCGCTATAAGATGGTAGGGGGCGGCGCCCTCGCGCGGGAGCTCCGCTCGGCCTTAGGGGGGTTGGCGCCGACTTGCCCGGCGGATTCCGCCTCTACCTGGGCAAGGCTCGGTTGGCAACTCGTAAGTCGTCGACAGTGCCCGCTGCGTTCTCAACTTGCCGGCACTGCTCCTGCAAGAACCGCAGCAGATCCCTGAAGGGCGAAATATAAGAGGCGCCGTCCCCGCCGTACCTCTCCACAAAATGAATCCGAAGGTCGAGTGGCAGGCGGGACAGAAAGATGTGGAGCAGCAAAAAGGACCATTCGTCCACCGGTAAATCCAGGCTAGGCTATCAAAAAGTCCAACAAAGGTCAGCCAGTCGAAGAGGACCCCGGAGAACCTTGGCAGGTCCAGAGTTGGGAGTCGTCCCAACAGCTCCGGCTGAGTAGGCTGCTTCCGAGGGGACTCAGGCAGGCCACTTGCCCGAGCTTCCCACGCTTCATTATCATACTTGGCCTCGATCAAGTCGTCCGTGAGCGAAAAGAATTGCTCGTAGTTCGCGAGGCAGTAGTCTAGGACTCCCTGTTCCACAGGCCAAAAGCTCTGTGCAAGCCTCCTCCACTACGGCCCTTCAGGCCACGACCTGCTCAAGCCACTTCCCTAAACTATGGACCCGATCGGGTCGCCCTATCAAGGTATGGGCGTTCGTGGCCCAGCGCAGCTCCGCCTGCAGGCGAAGCGCCGATAGCTTATGTGATGGCATCACTACTAAATACAAATTACTATTAAATTGTATTAAATACAAATTACACTACACGGCACAAATACAAATTAAATTAACAAATGACAAATACAATTACTATTAAATTAAGTTAAATACAAATTACACAGTCGGTCAACAAAGATGCCTCGCTCAGGAGACCCACTCTTTGGCAATTTAATCTACCTACCCGAAATAACTGACGCGTTGGTACCTAACCCTAACTACGCTCCTGCTTGCGCAGCCTAACGGCGTGGTTCTAAACACCGATCTGCTAACAAAACAAAAAAAAAACAAACAAAAAAAAATTTATTACGTACGTACGTATTTATTACCTACTATTTTTATTTATAATACGGCCGGGCGTGATTGGAGAAACAATCAACCACGCTCTGCTACCAGAAAATGTTACGGCCCTCCGTTGCCCCGGCAGAAGTCGACTGGGCTAGGGCCCATAGTACCACACTCGAAGGGCAAAAGAGGGCTCGGGCCCGAATGGTCTATGGATAATTATTAATTAATGGCTGATAAACAAACACAAACTTACCGAGATCCGGAGGTAGTGTCGACCACAAGGCGCAGTCAGGTGGTAAGTAAGGTGTATGTAAGTAGTGTGCGAAAGTGTGTAATGTAACCTGACTTCACCGATGTAATCTGAGAGCAGACCCACAGGCGCTGCTTTTCTCCACGATGTGCGATCCCTCCAGTGGGCGTTCCCCAATAGAGACTTTCTGCTTTTATTTCACTATATTAGTTTATCAACTATATTGTACATTTAATTAACTTCAAATTTAACTAAATCAGCGTTAATCGAACTTAAAACAAGTAACACACTGCACAACTTAAGAACTGTCGGTCAAAGTTCTAATTCCCATGTTCACTTAGCACAAAATTATAATAGAATACGAACGCGACCTTCTCTGGGGTCACAAAGTTTTAGCGTTCCGCCCGACAAAGCAAAAATTCTTTCGTACGATATCAAAATACCACACAAGCAACTCGTCGACACAAATTAATGGCAATCGAAGTTAAATTAATCACAGAACTCAAGGTAACCTCGTTGTCACGTAAAAAGCGCACGAAATAAGACAACACAATAAGAGGCACGCGACCTAACGATGGTAGCGTAACTTGAATACTTTTAACCGACCGGCGGACGCAGACTCAATTCAATGTTCCAGACGTCGGGCGACCGAGCGGTGAGCGGAGAGACGCGCGCGGGGGGGGGTGCCAGGTGGTGACTGGTACCATCGAATGAACGCGTAGAGCGCGCGTCTTGAATGCAAGTTTTAAAAATGTTAATATTTGGCCTAAATAAATCCCCGTCCTGGACATAAGGACTTATGACCGCGAGTAAATTGGCAAACGGGATAGGTTCGCGACGGCACGTTGCAAGACCGAATCTCCAACCAAATCCTCAGCCACCCTAGACACCCCATCCGATCCATACGACAACTTAACAATGCGCCCACGACGCCAATACAAAGGCAAAGCATTGGATTCTATAACTAACACGAGGTCTCCAACCCGAGAAGGATCCGTCTTGTCAGACCACTTAACGCGCTGCTGCAAAATATGTAGGTACTCCAGAGACCATCGGTGCTAAAAACTCTGAGTCATCTGTTGCAGCAGGTCAAATCTGCTCAATCGCGAAGAATTTATTTCCCTGAAAGGGAATTCGGGCAGGGCGTTAAGCGGCTGGCCAATCAGGAAGTGGCCTGGGGTTAGAACCTCCAAATCATTCGGATCGGACGAGAGGGGATAAATGGGCCGAGAGTTGAGTACCGCCTTAAATTTACAGAATACAGTGGCAAGCTCCTCAAATGTCAAAATAATTTCGCCAATACCGCGACTGAGATAGGTTTTTGCAACCTTAACCACCGCCTCAAAAATACCGCCCCAGTGGGCAAGCCGGAGGGTCGAATTTCCACTGGATGCCCTTCTTGGACATCGCATTACCTAAATAAGTCCAGTTGCTGGACAGAAATTCGACGACCTTTTTTAAATATCTATCCGTGCCCTCACAATTCGTTCCGCAATCAGACCGAATCAGGTCCGGCAAACAGCGACGCGATACGAAACGGCCCAGCGTGGCCACAAAGGCCTCACTGCTAAGGACACTTACAAGTTCAAAGTGAACGGCCTTAGTGGAGAGGCACACGAAAACGCACAGATAGGCCTTATGTGAACGCGCGTTACGAAGGTTGGAGGACTTGACGAGGAAGGGGCCAGCAAATTCTGTTCCGACTCCAGCGAATGGTCGGATGGCCCTGACGCGGTCGGGCGGCAAGTCACCCATCATGGGCTGCGATATGGTGGCCTTCAGTTTATAACAAGGTATTCACATAAAAAGGACGTTCCGAATGGTGCGTCAGCCAGCCAAAATCATAAAATGCCGCTGCAAAATAGCCGAAAGAGCGTTACACCCAGCGTGGGCATTCTAAATATGATGGTGAGTTACCAGCAACCGAACAAGGGCGCCGTCCTTAGGGAGCAGTAACGGGTGTCGAGTCCCGTACGGCAGTTGAGAATTTTTCAAACGTCCGCCAACGCGCAGCTTCCCAGCGTCGTCCAGGTAGAGGGTCAGACGGGCCAGAGCGCCCTTGACAACGGAGCCCCGCTTCAAGGTTTCAATCACAGGCTCAAAATGCCCCGCTTGGACCATACAGGTCCAATGCATCAAAGCTTCGCGACGCTCGCTAGGAGACAACACGGAATCAGAGATTCGGTTCGACGGGTCTCTCGAATTGCGGACGAATCGACGCAACCAAGCAGTCACTCCTAAGAGCTTATCGAGGGAGCTGTACCGTTCTAGCAGGGAGAAATCCCGAGTGGGCTTATTCTTGCCCACTCCTACTCGGGCTCGTAGGCCAGGCAATTCAATTAGTTCGGAGTATTTATTCTGTGGCCAGAATGACTGAGACTCAGTCAACCAACTGGGACCCCACCACAGCGGGTGGTCAACCAAAGAGGGGGCTTCACAGCCGCGAGAAGCGCAGTCTGCGGGATTCAACTCCCCTGGGATATGTCTCCAGCTTAAAGACGTCACAGAATTCTGGATTTGAGACACGCGGTTCGCCACAAAGACCTCAAGATTGTGAGGTGCAGCTCTGAGCCAACAAAGTATTATCTCACTATCCCACCAAGCGTAGACGTCCGTAATGTCGATTACAGACTTCAAAGACGAGTGAACGTGGTTGAGGAGTCGCGAGAGAAGAGCGGCTCCGGACAGTTCTAATTTAGGGTAGTTAAGCGGGACTTAATGGGAGCAACCTTGCTTTTAACAAGTACGAGATGGACTGAAGTATGGCCAGAAAAGCTCACAATCCGCAAATATACGACAGCAGCATAGCCCTTCTCAGAGGCGTCGCAAAGTCCATGTAGGGTATCCCTGCATTTCCCTGGAGTGAGGAAGCACCTTGGCATGGAGACCCGGTTGATGTCCGGAAGGGAGGACACAATGGAGTGCCACTCTCGCAAGAGAGCACCGCTAATAGGCTCGTCCCAACCCAACCCGGATATCCAGAGCTTTTGAATAAAGCACTTAGCCAAAAACATGACCGGAGTGATCCATCCATTAGGATCGAAGGTGAGGTCACACACATTCAACAAATTAGGATTTTCAGGGTGCTCGAATAGATGAGAGTCTTGTTGATCCTCTCCTGAGAGGTCCCTCAAAATATGAGGGGAGTTCGACAACCATTTGCGCAACTCATAACCTCCGGACTTCAGGATGGCAATCAATTCGTCTCGCAATACAAGAGCCTCCTCGACGGTGGAGGCGCCCGTGCATATGTTGTCCATGTAGACCGAAGTCTCCAAAATAGAATCCTCATGAGCTTATCTTAGACGCTCTCTCTCAGCGAGTTCAAAGAGGGTTCGCATGGCCGTAGGTGGTGGTGTTCAACTCATACACCTGTATCGGATCGCTGGGCTTCTCGCACCACAATATCAGCTGATATCGACGGTCATCACAATGGACTACTGATTGTCGAAACATCATCCGAATATCGGCTACAAAAACCACTTGGTGCCAACGGAAGTGGGTCAAAATATCGGATATGTCCTTGATCAATTTAGGACTAGAGTGGAGACACTGGTTCAGGGACACACCATTTGATGTGGGGGCGGAGCCGTCAAAAACTACCCGAATCTTACTCCCAGGGATTCTCAAGACCGCATGGTGAGGGAGGAAGTAGTGCTCCTGTGACCGCCAGTTGAAGTTGGACGGTGACATGTGACCCAGCTCTTGATACTCGCGCATGAACTCGACATATTTGTCGCGAAAGGCTGGGTCGCGCCGCATACGGTGCTCCATGGAAAGCAACCTCTTTTCGGCCAGGGTACGAGATTGACCCAAAGGGGGCTGTGAGTCTAGAAAGGGTAAGCGAGTGACAAAACGACCGTGGATACTACGGCCGGTATTGTTCTGGTAGAACAACTCGCACTCACGGTCCAGAGGGTTGACTCGAACCGCGTGTGGTGGCTCCTCAATTTCCCAGAACCGCTGGACGACGTCCGAAAGGGACACGCCCACAACAGAGAGTGGGTCGGCCGTCTGAGGAGGTGGAGACCACAGAACCGGTCCAAAGAAGCTGTGCCCAAATACAGTAGACATGGCTGACAAGCCATAGGTCTGTAGGGCCCGTATCTCGCCTAACAAGATGAACCCCAGCGCGTCGGCCCCCAGCAACAAATCTATAGGCCCAGGTTGGGACCATTGAGGGTCTGCCGGTCTCAAACCCGACGTACAACGAACCGCGCTATCATTTATACGGACGTTAGGGAGAAAGCCTACAAAGTCATCGAGGACATTTACCTTAACTAGAATGTGTAGGTGTTCGCTGGCAGGGCCATACACCAACTCCGCTTGTCCCCTAGGAGCAGGAGGCTCGGCACCTCTGATACCTACCACTGGACGTGATTCAGAGCTCCAGGGGAGCCCTAGTCTTCCCACCAACCAAGTGGAGGCCACACAGCGTTGTGAACCCGAATCAAAAAGAGCGCGAACCGTTAAACAGTCGCCACTCGGGTTGTACACCTTCACTGAGGCCGTCGGCAATAGAACAGTTTGACAAGTGGACTGTTGACGGCTCAAAGGATCAGTGGAGGCAGCCGTGGTGGGAGCTAGGGCGGCAGCCACCTAGCTGGAGCTGCCCCCATTGGACCGGCACTCAAACCGGGGGTCCCGAAAGCGGTATTCCGGAGGCATCTCAATAACCCGTAGTTGGAAATCACCAAATGGGCCGACCTGGGGAGCTTCGGGGGACCTCGGCCTTGAGGACCGGTAAAGACAGAGGTCGCAGGCACCCCGTAGTACCGGTACCGACCAAAGGGTGGAGGGTTGTACCTCAGTCGGGCCACTCAGCTAACGGAGGTGAGAATGGTCTAGCTGACCGCTGAGTGACCGTGAAGTTCCTCTGAACACGCTGAGGGGGGGCTACGACCCCCCCGCCCCTGAGGGAGCGACCCCCTGACTGGTTTGGGGAGGGACCCCCTTCAAAACCAGGGGCGCGGTGGCCGGCAGGCGAGCGCCAAGCGTCGCCCGACAGAGAGCGTGGCTGAGCGCCCCCACCCGTGAGAATTGAGGGCCAGACAGAGCCACGAGAGGAAGCGCCGTTCGCACGCAAGCACAAAACGTCATGGTGGTTGCGCTGGCAGTGCGAACAGGGCCGCTGGTGCAGGCAGTCTCTTTGGAGGTGGCTTTCCAAGCACGAGTAGCACCAGCGGTGCTCTTTGACGATGCTTCGCCACGTCGGGACCGGCTTACCCAATAACTTTGGCCACGACGTCACCCGATGTTCGGATGCTTGACAATAGGAGCAGGGGGACGTTTCCCTGGCTGCTAGGCCGCTATAAGATGGTAGGGGGCGGCGCCCTCGCGCGGGAGCTCCGCTCGGCCTTAGGGGGGTTGGCGCCGACTTGCCCGGCGGATTCCGCCTCTACCTGGGCAAGGCTCGGTTGGCAACTCGTAAGTCGTCGACAGTGCCCGCTGCGTTCTCAACTTGCCGGCACTGCTCCTGCAAGAACCGCAGCAGATCCCTGAAGGGCGAAATATAAGAGGCGCCGTCCCCGCCGTACCTCTCCACAAAATGAATCCGAAGGTCGAGTGGCAGGCGGGACAGAAAGATGTGGAGCAGCAAAAAGGACCATTCGTCCACCGGTAAATCCAGGCTAGGCTATCAAAAAGTCCAACAAAGGTCAGCCAGTCGAAGAGGACCCCGGAGAACCTTGGCAGGTCCAGAGTTGGGAGTCGTCCCAACAGCTCCGGCTGAGTAGGCTGCTTCCGAGGGGACTCAGGCAGGCCACTTGCCCGAGCTTCCCACGCTTCATTATCATACTTGGCCTCGATCAAGTCGTCCGTGAGCGAAAAGAATTGCTCGTAGTTCGCGAGGCAGTAGTCTAGGACTCCCTGTTCCACAGGCCAAAAGCTCTGTGCAAGCCTCCTCCACTACGGCCCTTCAGGCCACGACCTGCTCAAGCCACTTCCCTAAACTATGGACCCGATCGGGTCGCCCTATCAAGGTATGGGCGTTCGTGGCCCAGCGCAGCTCCGCCTGCAGGCGAAGCGCCGATAGCTTATGTGATGGCATCACTACTAAATACAAATTACTATTAAATTGTATTAAATACAAATTACACTACACGACACAAATACAAATTAAATTAACAAATGAAAAATACAATTACTATTAAATTAAGTTAAATACAAATTACACAGTCGGTCAACAAAGATGCCTCGCTCAGGAGACCCACTCTTTGGCAATTTAATCTACCTACCCGAAATAACTGACGCGTTGGTACCTAACCCTAACTACGCTCCTGCTTGCGCAGCCTAACGGCGTGGTTCTAAACACCGATCTGCTAACAAAACAAAAAAAAAAAACAAACAAAAAAAAATTTATTACGTACGTACGTATTTATTACCTACTATTTTTATTTATAATACGGCCGGGCGTGATTGGAGAAACAATCAACCACGCTCTGCTACCAGAAAATGTTACGGCCCTCCGTTGCCCCGGCAGAAGTCGACTGGGCTAGGGCCCATAGTACCACACTCGAAGGGCAAAAGAGGGCTCGGGCCCGAATGGTCTATGGATAATTATTAATTAATGGCTGATAAACAAACACAAACTTACCGAGATCCGGAGGTAGTGTCGACCACAAGGCGCAGTCAGGTGGTAAGTAAGGTGTATGTAAGTAGTGTGCGAAAGTGTGTAATGTAACCTGACTTCACCGATGTAATCTGAGAGCAGACCCACAGGCGCTGCTTTTCTCCACGATGTGCGATCCCTCCAGTGGGCGTTCCCCAATAGAGACTTTCTGCTTTTATTTCACTATATTAGTTTATCAACTATATTGTACATTTAATTAACTTCAAATTTAACTAAATCAGCGTTAATCGAACTTAAAACAAGTAACACACTGCACAACTTAAGAACTGTCGGTCAAAGTTCAAATTCCCATGTTCACTTAGCACAAAATTATAATAGAATACGAACGCGACCTTCTCTGGGGTCACAAAGTTTTAGCGTTCCGCCCGACAAAGCAAAAATTCTTTCGTACGATATCAAAATACCACACAAGCAACTCGTCGACACAAATTAATGGCAATCGAAGTTAAATTAATCACACAACTCAAGGTAACCTCGTTGTCACGTAAAAAGCGCACGAAATAAGACAACACAATAAGAGGCACGCGACCTAACGATGGTAGCGTAACTTGAATACTTTTAACCGACCGGCGGACGCGGACTCAATTCAATGTTCCAGACGTCGGGCGACCGAGCGTTGAGCGGAGAGACGCGCGCAGGGAGGGTGCCAGGCGGTGACTGGTACCATCGAATGAACGCGCCGAGCGCGCGTCTTGAATGCAAGTTTTAAAAATGTTAATATTTGGCCTAAACATATATTATTTAATATTTTTAAGGTTCAGGAGGTGGAATTTATTTATAGGGGGGGGGGGGGGGGGAAGACACGTTTAAAATAGTAACAAAGTAGCGGCAGCTGTCGTAGCGAACAATAAAGGACACCTTAGAGTATGGTATACCACATGTGTATAAGGTATTTTTGTAAAATTAGTTAAGTTCTTCGGCAATATTTTAGACGGTTTCAGTGGCAATAATTCAGGTAGCTTCCCTTCACTATCCCGCGCAAATTGCTACATCGCAAGCAAATATTTTCTGTCTCGCTAGTCTTTACCAAACCCAAAAGATTGGTGACGGGTAGCTACGTCAAACGTGTGAAGCGCCTGGTACCACGATCGTCAATCCGCCTGTCAAGTTTTTTTTTTATAGTAAGTGTCGACGCCGTCCAAGTACAACTACAACACCAGGAGAATAACAAGTGCGTTGCCGGTTTATTAAAAAGGAGTAAACTGATTTCTTGAAAGTTCCTAAATCGCTGGTATTAAACGATTTGACAATGATCAGTGATGTTGAAGGCAAATCTTACTCATAATGGAAGAGGCCCATGTCCAACAGTTCAATTTACGGGCTCATGATAAGGAAGGAGCAGAAAACCAAAAATAATTTAAAAATATTGCACGGGAGTATCGTGAACGCAGTATCGGACAATAATCAGGATGCTTCCTGTCGCTGGTTTAATATTTATCAATTATGAGTTGGCTATCGCGCAATTAATTGGGTGTTGTGTGAGTTTTTATTTCTTTATCACCAATTTGTTTTTATCACTGCTTCATCATCATCATCATATTTACAGTTCATCACAAGTCCACTGTTGAACGTAGACCTCCCTCAAGGAATGTAACAAAGCATGGTCTTAAGCAACTAGCGTATCAATCGACTTCCTGCATCTCATACCTTGCCGATACGATACTGCCACTCCATAATGTTTTTTCTTTTCTTTTTATTTTGTCGGTGCTTTGCCACTTCAGCTTACTAAATCTTTAGGCTTGATGCACCGTGTATTTGCGTTGAAAGATTATTTATTACCATATATTATCCCATAGGTTTGGGTAGAGGTGACAAAGAGAAACAAATTAAGAGAGGGGCAGCAGCGTCTTCGTAAAAACATGTAGAAAAAATAAAATAAAAATGTTTTTGCTAGCCCAACTGCCAAGCGTGGCAACTATGGCAAACAGCACATGAACAATTATTGTTGATTCAAAAAAAATTAATAATATATATAAATATTAAAGACTAACTTGTTAGTAATAAAGTTAATAAAATTAAGTCATGCTCACGTCTTTTTAAATGTATGAAACATTTAAAAAGACGTGAGCATGACTTAATATAATGAAATTCAGATGGTTCGTTTGCTCCGATGCTATCAAGTAAAGGGAATAAATTTATACCATCGAGCCCAAAACTCAATAGGTAATCGAAAGCAATTTTTGGCACCCACAAGAATTTAATTCATGTTAACAATTGGCAAATCGATTTTAAAACATTAATTAAAACGTAAACCGAAAAATTTAGAAGGGAGGAAAATGATAAAAATAGTTAAAAATTTTATTTAATTTTATTTTTTTTTATTGAGAGAATCTATATAATCCTCCTGAAAGGCATAGCGATTGAGGCGAATTATCCCCGCAAAGAGGGGTCAAGTAGAAGAAATTTCTGTTACGAGTATATAGAATTGTAACGGTTTTTATACGTTTTTTCCTAATACATAATATTTTTTCATGGAATTTAATATATAACATATTTATTAATCATAAAAAACCAATCGGTTATTTCATCATGGCTGAAATTTTGATGAGATTCCCGAAGAGATTAAGTTGAATACTTCCTAATAAAGTCTGCATTCTAACATAGCGGTACTAAGTGTGCCATTTCAATACCCGCTTGCAATTGTTCAGATTGCTCCGTGAGTTTTGTTCGTATCGCAACTATTCCAATTTATTTGAAAGTTTGTTACTGTGAAAATGGAAACATGATTCGAAAAGTCCATGGCATTTGGCATAACAAACTTGTTTCATTATGTTCTATTTAATTAATTAAATTTTATTTTATATAATTGTAGCCTGCCAAGTTGCAGGTCTCAAATAGCCATCTATCACCTCTATCTTCCAGGCAGAAATTTTCGCCATACTTCAGTGTTCGCAGATCAATCTTCAAAAACACTACGTTAACCATATAATCTACATTAAGTCTAATAGTCAAGCAGCACTGCTAGCACTAAGATCAAACTTGGTGAACTTGAAGCTTTTGGGAGACTGCGTGAACAGTCTAAATGCCCTGGGAGGTAACAACAGGGTCGTTTTAAGATGGGTTCCGGGTCACGCGGTTGTTGTAGGCAATGAAACTGCCGACAAGCTCGCACGAGAGGGCTCAAAGAGTACATAATTTAACCCTGGAAGCTCTTTACCACAATATATCACTTAAGATCTGGTCTAATACACCAGGCTTAAAACATTCTAAAATCTAAATTATAAATTCGCTTCGGAAGCCCTGGGATAAGGTAAAAAAATAAATTGCGCATTCTGGTTAGAGCCCTGACTGGACACTGTTGTCTTAAAATGCACATGTCCATCCTGAGACTAAGCAACACAAGGATGTGCCGGTTCTGCTTCCTAGAGGTGGAAACGACTTTACACATACTAATGAATTCCGGTCCCTTAATGCGCAAACGTAGCACTCATCTGGGAAACTATGTACTTCGCCCAAAAGAAGTGTAATTACTCACAGCTGAGTAACTCCTTATATTTATTGAGGATATAGGGCTTAGCAGTAAACTAAAGATATAGCAGTGATCACAATAGATCCTTCAAGTCACAGTGATACAGGTCTATCTAGACCTGCATAGCTGCTCGTACATAATAAAACAAGGATATTATTACACAAAGGTTGACTGAGATCCTTGTATTTTTGGCAGATTTTTATACTTTTATCATGTTAAAATATAATCTATTAAAATAATAGAAAGGATGCGAATATTCGGAAATTCTTACACAGCCTCTACATCCAAAACCCCAAACTCCGTTAAAATAGAAAATAACAAAATAAAAAGTAAGACAAACAAAACAAAGAAACACCTGAATTATTTCTAAAATTTGAAGAATATTCAAATATTTCAAATTAAAAAACCTTAATGAAATGCTACAATTGGTGTAATTTTTATAATGTATTTTTTGGTTTGCGTCATATCAAAGACGGAGGCATCTCCACTGCCTTATGGAATCATAGATTGTATAACAATTTTGCAATTTAACAATATATTATCCAATATTTTATTATATTTATAAATATTACAGTATCAGTAGAAGGCCGGTACAAGACAATTCATCACCTTATTTTGAACGGTGGGTTGAGTTAGAAGCGACTTAATGAAATGGCCGAAACATGTCTTAGTCATTTAATATTTATATTCACATATTATTAAATATGAAATATTAAAAAAGGTGACGGTAAGCAGTCTTAAAGGTGTAATAGGTGTGTTATTGTGAGTGACCATTCGCGTCTAATATGGCGATTATATCTCATTCTCGCTTCTACAGAAAAGGTCGAAGTTAACATGTATAATTTAGTTAATGTTTACTAATAAGTTATTTTCTAAAGCAGTTATGGGCAAACTATGACATGTTGAGGGCCAAACTTTAGCGTGCAAATACGTTCGCGGGCCGCGTTTAAAAGTACTTAGTGCATTTTAAAGTAGTGATAATATTTTTGCGTTAGATATTAGACATGAAATAATACGACAATGTTATTATAGTACAATTTATTAAAATAACAAAATGAAATTTAATAAAATGGTACATTATAATTGAATCGTTAAATATGCAATTGTTACAAACTACGAAAGTTGAATACACCGAAATCAATGAGACACTTGAGTTTGAATTTGGGAAACTAATCCATCAATGTTTGAATTAATTCCTCTGATACAAAGACGTAAAAAAATTTCCAAATTCAGTCTAGTACGATGTGTTGATTTATTAACTTTCATCAATGAAAAGATCTGTTCGCATTTATAAGTACTTCCAAACGTACAAATCAATCTTCTTGCGAATTTTCTAAGCTGCGGAAAATTGTCTTCTTTTAGGTATTTTTTGTGGAAATCGCACAATTCTACGTCTTCAAATTTGGATTTTAGGAGTGAGTTTTCTTGAATCTCGATCAACTCGATTTGTAAGTGTATTGGAGCATTTTGTACATTATATTTTGTAGGAGTAACAAATAAACTGAAACAGTCTTCCATGTTTTTGAAGTCACTAAATAGGTTCGAAAATTGTTCCGACCGTAACTTGAGTTCTTCAGCATATTCAGCATAAGCAATATTTTCATACGCAGATAGCGTGTTGAAATGGTAACTGTTACCAGACAGCATCTGTGACTCCCACAAGCGTAGTTTGATCCGAAACGTTTTCAAATGGCTGTTAAAATCATTTACTAACTGTCCTTGTTTATGAAGTTTCAAATTTAAATCATTCAAATAGCCTGTAAGATCGACCAGAAATGCCAAGTCATATATCCATTTTGGGTCACTTAAATCAGATAGTGGTTTATATTTTATTTTCATAAAGTCATAAATTCACTTCATTGGTAGAGCCATGCTGCAGCTATATTAATAGTATAGTTGTAGTACGAATGGGTCGGCTCGACCGGGGAAGGACCACGCTCTCACAGAAAACCAGCGTAAAATAGCAGCTTAATGCTGCTGTGTTTCGTATGGTGAGTGTAGAGAACCGGAGACCCTTTTTACTGAAAAAGAGGCATTCTATCTTAGTCCTCATGAGTGACAACGCATCTGCATTTTAATTCGCAAACGAAGATAAATGCAGATGTCTATGGGCCACAGCAACCACTTACCATCAGGTGGACTGTGTGCTCGTTTATCACCCTACTTCCATAAAAGAAAATCTCATTTCTAAGCTCGTAAAACCGTTTCAACATTTTTCTTTTGCTCAGCCATCTGACTTCACAATAATATGTTACGTCGTTATATTCAGCTGATATTTCATACAAAACGCCTTGAACTGACGATAGTTAAGCCCTCGGGATTGAATAAAGTTGATGGTTTTTACTACCACATTCATAACATTCTGGAGTCGAATGGACTTAGAACACAAGTTCTGTTGGTGGATAATGCAATGAAGGACTATCAAATCATCTTTTTGTACATTTAATTCTGTTGCTTTTTCATTCAAAATTCCGATGAAACCCTTTACGTAAGCCGACCATAGAAGGTGCACCATCAGTGCATACTCCAATTAATTTTGACCATGGCAAGCAAAAACTTGTGAATAACTTTTGAACTTCAATAAAAATATCCTCTCCTGTAGTGGTTCCTTTTAGCGGCTGTAAAGTAAGCAATTCCTCAGTAATAGTGAACTCCTTATCAACACCTCGAATAAACATAGCCAGTTGAGCTGTGTCAGACAAATCGGTGCTCTCGTCTAATGCTATGGATAATGATTCAAAACCAGCCATACGGTCAGTCAATGTTGTTTTTATATCATTAGCTATCATTTCTATATGTTGAACAACAGTTCCTCTTGACAAACTAATTTTTTCAAATTCATTTTTCTTTTCAGGACACAAAATACCGCAAACTTCTAACATACACTCCTTGATAAATTCTCCTTCGGCAAATGGTTTTACTGCCTTTGCGAAGTTTGAGCTAAGTATAAAAATAGCTTTCACAACATTATCAAGTTTTGTTCTTTGTTTATGAAACATTTGTTGCTATTTTTCCAAATTTGCGGTAAGCTTCTGGATTTTTTCTGTTCTTAAATGTCCTGTCAGTGAGTGCAGTGTAGCATGCTTAGTTGAGTAATGCCTCTTTATATTGAATTCTTTCATTACTGAAATGGATCCATTACACAGCAAAAACAAATAGGCTTACCATTATGCAAGATAAAAAAGAATTCTTCAGTCCATTTTTCTTGAAACTGGCGACCCTCTGTATCTACTTTTCATTTCTTTCCACCAGACATCATTTTTTTTCTTTTCGTTCAATAAACTTAATAACAAACTATAGTTAGTAACCACTCAAGATGCACACAAAGTCACAAAGCAAGTTGACGGCTCGAGCAGTTCGCTAGGATATCGCTTGTCCAAGTTATCACTTCGATAGCTCAAATAGAACGTTCGGGCTATCCACCTGCTTATATAGGCAAAATGAATTAATAATCTGGAATAAACTAGTTTAGAATAATTAAAAAGCAATAAATCTTTTGATGTGTCGCTCTTGAGGCGGCAAACCTCAAAGAATTTGATCGAGCAAGCCCAACGGCGGCGATTATCAAAGTGTGAGGCGGCAAAATCAACGGATTTGGTGTTTGCTGCCTCACTATCACTCCCTCATATAAGTACCTAATGTAATATTTTTTTAATTGGGTTTTTTCAAAATGTCTTGCGGGTCAGATCATATATTACAGCGGGCCGGATCCGACCCGCGGGCCGGTTGTTGCCCATATATGCTCTAAAGAATGCTTAACATTAACTTAAAATGGTTATTTTTAAACTGTTTATTTTAAAAAATAAATAAATGTGTTTTTTTTAAGAAAGATACATAAACCTCATGCATACTTAAGACATATGACATCACGTCGAATTATTTGGTAAGGGGCTCTGACTAAAAGAGTGTGAGGGCACACTCATACTCTTCATAACGTAATTTTTAATATCAATAGATTTTCTTTTTTTTAGTTTTTATCAATTAGATCTATTGAGATATTTTAAGAATGTTAGAAAGAATGTTTCCCCACACCCAATTTGAAAATATTTTTATAGAATATATATTCTAGAATTTATTTGCTAAATTTGGGAACTTACGAAGGTACATAAAACTTTTCGAACGTCTGAATGCAGTTACGTTGGTATAGTTATTAAAATGTCCGTAAAACTACAATCGTGCGAGAAAACTGTTGTTATAACTATCTAACTAGCATCGTACGAAGATGAGACATAAAACGTCGTTTCTCACTCGTAGAATTATAACGTGATATAATAAAACCTACCTCTAATGATAAATAACTTAAATTAAGTTTTTATGATTGTGTTTTGTGATTTAAAAATTTATTGCGTTAAAAGAAAAAGTTAAAAGAATATGCTCCACGTATAATGATCTGAGTCCAGTACCGTACTTGATAGTTGCTTTTGTGTATAACTATAATATTATAGTGACAATAATGATAATGATTAAGTTTAATTTAAAAAAAAATAGCCTAACCAATCCGGTAATATCCTCCATATACCTAGAAGTTCAGACAGAGTAATGGCGACGTTGCGTAATTTCCTTCAGAGCCTCAGAGCAGCTTGCATATATCTTCAGCGAAGTTATGCAGTGGGGCTTTGCAGGAAACCGACGACTTCTCTGTGATTCTGCTATAATAACTAAATCTTAAAAAAATACAACTATATCTAAGACCACGGTGATGAAAGAGGAACCTACCTTGCTGCACTTCAAGTCGGCTTGGCAAGATGTGTGTTGGTAGGCAGCAGTGAGAGGGATGCCTCTTCCCTCTACCGCTGCAGCCAAGGTGGAGTCTAGGAGGTAGGGGAGTGTTGTATGTCGTAGCACCACTCAGCCTATCCTCCATGACTCTGGCTGGGCCGCACCATGAATGCGATGGCGGTTTGACCAACAAACTTAGTTGAGCCATAGACCAGATCCGCCGCTGGAGTCAAGAAGGGTATTGCTTCCGAGTGCTCGACTTTCTTGGCCTCATGGCCTCATGACCCTGTACCAGGCTCGGGGGTAAAAAAAGTGTGTAAAATGTAAAAAAAAAGACCTCGAGCAGCTATCGTAATCCTACTATATAAACACCGATACAGCACTTAGACATACCGATAATCAGACACACACTAAATGAAAGTTGCGGGAAGTCGATGGATGCAGGTGTCTTGGGACTGTGCTTTGCTTACAGCATTACTTGGGGGAAGCCTATTTACAGCAGTGGACTTATGATGGGCCGTAATGATGATAATGGTAATGATAATAGACGATATGATAGATATCCTATCTATTAGCAATTCTACCGCAGTATAATCTTTTTCTCAATATACCTAGTCTGTTCTTGGTTTAATAATTTAGTTTTGAATTCAGCAAAAACATAATGTTTTAAAATTACGCTAACTTATACACATCCTACTTGCCATCTTCAGCTTGACTTGGGATTTGTCAGAATATATTTCTAGGAATCACGATTGATTTCAAGCTCTCATGCGTTAGGTACGTATAGGGTAGGAAAGGCGAAATTAAGATGCTCCTCGTTTACAGGGCAGAACCTATGTACTTAATAGGCCAGCATATTGCAGTTTTTCTATTGCTCGATGCAGGCGGGTTTTCTTCATTTTTCTTCATTAACACAATAACATAACACGGCACTAAGAATTAGCGTATTGTCTTTGAGTTTCAAGCTAGATTATTACTTTAATTATTTATGTTTTGCAAAAGCGGCATGCCCTTCTCTTCCCGGGAGTTTCCTCGTTTTAAATTATTGAGTGGCACTGGAGCCGATTATCTTTGTAAGATTCGTTGTTTTCTATTTTACTTGAGACGAAGATGCCAAATTAATAAAATTAATAGAATAAGAATATATGGAAATACGTTCTATAATTTGGGTTAAGACATTCAAATTAGAGATACATGTACCATTTGAATATAAAGGTATACAATGTACCGTTTTCGCGTCAACAAGCTCCAATAACTTATTTTTGCAAAAATAAACCTGTCTAAATTAGTAATCATTGCAAACTTACCACCTATTTTGAAACTATATTTTGGCCTAACTTGATAAAGCAGTACAAAGTTTTCGTATATTATGTTGAATTCTGGTGAAAATATTCGGATTTGCGCTTAATTTGGAAATAAGCACGGATTGGCGGAACTACAAAGTGAACTCGAGCTTTTAACTCCAGTGTTGCAGTAAAAGCGGTCTCTAAAGTGGTTACGTTCAGTGGACAAAGCATGTAGCAGAAATTGGATATTTCGCACAGAGAGGAGACAGGGAGTTACTGAACTTTAAAGAGATTCAAATAGTTTCAATACCTATTAAAATCCACGTTTTTAATTGTATTATTCATTCTTATATAGAATAAAAATGTCTAATAAAAATATTTTTATGATGAAGAAATAATACGCAGTATTCTTAACAAAAAAAAGAATATATTGTTTTTTAATGAAGAGGATTTCCTATTATAGACTATGTATAGTTCTTAACAAGTTGGGTCGCCTTCGCAACCACTGTATACGATTTATCTTCAAATTACGAAAACTAGTGGTCGTGCAGTGGTCGAAATTTGACTTTAATTCAAAAAGTAAATTTTTTTAAATTAAAGAAAATCCACCTTTTTATAGAATAAAGGTGACAAACCAGCACACAGCCCATCTGATGGTAAGTGGTTTCTGTAGCCCATAGACTTCTACATCTATCCTCGATTATGAATCAAAATGCAGACGCGTTGTCACCCGTGAAGACTAAGATGGAATGCATCATTTCCATTATAATGGGCCTCCGGTTCTCTACACTCACAGCAGCGTTGAACTGCTATTTTACGCTGGTATACTATAAGAGTGTGGTTCTTCCCCGATCTAGCCGACCCATTCGTGCTACAACTATACTACTTATATAGCTGCAGCATAGATCTACCACGTAATCGTTTTTTTATCACATTCGAATTCGAGCTATATTCAAAATTTTAAGTTTAATCAATTACTAAATTTCACCCGGAAGGACAGACAAACAAGAAAGGGACTTAATAAATACGTCTTAAAATAAACAATAAAGTGATATAATGATTTATTATATTTACGCAAACACTACACATTGAATAAAACTATTTTTACGGATTTTATCGCGTTTAATTAACTTATTTTATATTCCCGACGTTTCACGGGGGACTGAGGTGATTGACGTCCCGATGTCAGTGTTAAACTGGAGTACCTTCAGCTTTTTTAATTAATATTTTTGGTCCGATCTACGCAGAACGAACTAACTGTGTCTTGAAGTCTTGCAGTGGTATGCTTGGGTTTAGTTTTAATTTTATGAATTACAGGATCCCAAGCAGGTGGTAGTACCCAGCCTCCCTCTCTTTTGAAACTAGGATGTTTTTTTAATTTCAATAGCCTCACGTATCATCCTTGGCAGGAATCGATGTTGTTTCGCGAGAATTTGTGGTTTATCAAATCGAATGTAATGGCGGGGGCCGTCTAGGATATGATCACAAACTGCAGACTTCCCGGAACGTTGGTGCTTCACGTCAGCTATGTGTTCTTTTACGCGGGTTTTTATAGATCGTTTATAGGGCAAGCAAAACGATCTATAAAAACCCGCGAAACGTCGGGAATATAAAATAAGTTAATTAAACGCGATAAAATCCGTAAAAATAGTTTTATTCAATAAAGTGAAATTTACTAATACTTCACAGACTATGAAAAAGGAACATTAGAAATTACATAAAATTCACAAGTCATTTAGTCAATCTGTAGGTAATTATTTTACTGGCTACATTTTAAATTTTTTCTGCGACAATCTCTACTCTATCCGACATGTGGTTAACAATTAACATCGGCAGTATAAATTTAACCAATAAATGTTTTATTTGTTTAAGTCAAAGAGATTTAAATATAAAGGCAGTTTATCTTTATGTTTTCGTAATGTGTATTAATAGATATAAATTTTAGCTTTCTACAATCCTTCTCCTATAAACTTTAACTATGACAAATCTAACACTCTTCCATGCGCGCTATATGCTTAAAAATCTTATTCATTTATAGATACGCCCACAAAATTTATATTCCTTCTAAGCTGAAATGGCTTTCTATTCGTCAGATGCGTTGCTCCAGAATAACCCTTTTCCTTCTCCTTTTTTTCGGTATTAAATGATCCGACTACTCCTTCTTAACTTTAAGATATCTTCAACTTTCTATATTCAATTCTTGACTCTTGTGGAGTTTTAGCCAGTAAGAGTCCGGCATAAACTTTCTGTCAACCCAACAGCGGAAGGTATCCATGAGGATTTCCCTACGATAAAAAAGTGTTGACTGGTAAAAATACCATAAGACATTAAGTTCGCCCATTGTAACTCTTACTTTATGCTGTCTTACAATTCGATTAAAACCGTCTATTTAGCCGCGAAACTAGATTTAGTCTAGTGAGCAGTGCGGCTGGAACTAGTTTTATTGTACGCATAAGACCGCGTAGACTTATACTTTGATAGAGGGGAACGACTGCGTATGGCTACTCCTCTCCGATCCACCGGTGGTCCGAGTTGCTCTATGATATCTATAAATATAAATAAAATCAAAGTGTCTTCCTGTAATATTAAAATAACGGGTAACTACTCCTGGCATTGCTCTCTATCAGTTCGTTGTTTGTTCGGATATATTTTACCCAAAAAATTGGAGAATTTTTATCTATTTTATCATTTCTTTGATTTCTCAAAAAATAAACTTAACGAATTATTTTTTGAGAAACCAATGAAATGATAAAATAAATGGTATTTGATGTTTTTCTTAAATCTTAATAACGCCACAATAATAGATACCATACAAGCGAAGCCAGGACGAGTCGCTAGTAAACAATATAAAAAAAAAATATCTGAAATGATCTACTCAAATTAATAAAACATTTCAAGGAACATTTTCAACAAAATGCACTTGTTGTCTCACAGGACACACTCGTACAATACTTTTAAATTAAAAACGTGACATACAATTTTCTCACTCGTTATTTCCACTCGTTCTATGTTCTTTATAGCACAGTAAATGCTCGATTGGATTTTTATAGATGATTTTTATTACAAAATATGGAAGAAAATATTAAAGTATTTGTTTTTTTATTGTTATAAAAATAAATAAAAATATTTTAAATAATATTTATTGCTGGCAAATAAAATAATATAATTTTATCTAAATATATTTGAAATAGTAAGCCCGTAAGCGAATTTTTCAGCAGCAGCCCAAATTCAGCAAGTCGGCGTCGGTCTTTTACCCCCGTACCTCAGAAAGCACGTAAAGCCGTAGGTCCTGCGCCTGATCTCAGATTATCGTCCCATCGGATATGAGAGTGAGAGAATAGAGAGTGCACCTGTGCTTGTGCGTACACTAGGCACTATAATCCTGTCCTGCGCAGATAGCTACTCTCTGCGCAGATAGACTGTCCGCCGTGACCGAAATTCGGTCTGGAGGAAATTATTGCTGAATACAATTTTTTTTATTTCTTAGACGTTTAGATTCCCTTACGATGTTTTTTTTATGTGTGTTACCTCATACCTTTTTTCAAGGTGAACCGATTTCGATGATTCTTATATAAATTGATCAAGATCTGATCAATAATTTTTGAGTTATACTTAATAATTTATATCGAAGTCGAATGTAGAACATTTTAATTTTACCACTTATCATTTACCACATGCTAGTGATAAATCAGTATCTACGATTTTAGTAGTGCCTTCGGAATCGGATTCGGATTCCGGTCAATGTGGCGGTCTGCCAGGTGGTGACGCACATGGAGGGCTTCTAATGGCCAGTGTGGGTATTATTTGACGTCTGCCCAAACCATGTGTGGTACATTTACTGCGGCTGGATTTGATCGGACGTATGGCGTTGACACACATTGAAATGCGATATTTCAGTCGATGATTCTCTTTACGCACTATCAAGGGGAGTCTGTGATGGTACTTGTAAAATAAAAATAAAGTCAGTACTTGCCAGGACACCGTGTTTAATTGACGTACACCACACGTGACATGGCACAGTCGGTAATTTAAAGTTTAAAACGAAGCGAAGATTCGTTGTTAATTAAATAAATAGAAAAGTTAATAAGATTAATTAATTAGTTTATTATCGGTGTAATAGTAACAACAAGTACGAGTGCACATATTAAAAATGGAAAGTGTCTTAACGCCTCCATCTCCATTTTGTTTTGATAGAAACGCAATAGATTCGACCTCTAGAAGTTTAAGTGAAAGTTGGACAAAATGGCGCAATAGTTATATTATACAGGGTATATTTGGAACGCTCCCGAAAACTAAGACAGGCGACAGCACCAAGTATACCTTTGATCATGGGTTACAAATAAAGTCGATCCTGATGAAAAAAAAATCATCTTTTAACAACGTTTTATTAGCTTTACTCACGCGCTATCATGTTAGTACAGCTAAATGAAACGATAATTTCATAAAAAATATCATGAAAATACTGAAACATAAAACCAGCAGTGGAAACTGAATTGATATCACCTGACTAATGGAGGTTAATGTACGCGCGAACGGTGAAAAACAAACGCTGGCCTTGAACTTGGGCACTGAGCGATTTATCACATATTGGTACGAAAGGCGCGCGACGGGGGAACAATCCACCAGTATTAGTGTGCCTGCATGCTATTGGTTCCCGCGCTTTGTTCGCTCCAAAAATACAGTCGCATACACAGCTTACTTTGCGACTCGCGACGATGTTTTAAAAAGGAAGGAAAGAAAAATTATTTATATCTATTGTTTTATGACTAAACTAGTGATCGAAAAGGTAAATATGATAGGAGAAGGTGAATGGGGAAAATTGTGCAGTAAAGTTAAAAGTGTGGAGGAAGAATACCGAAAAAATTACCATGTGATCGACCTGATGACGGAAGCTCAAGCGAAGATGAAAGTGATGATCAAGTAGCATCCAGTAACACCAACACACCATTAACATCTGGCTTCCATGTGACCCAAGACGTCATAATGGACGGCGTGTTACCCTTAGCTAAAGTTTTCTTGTTACAAACTACTTTATATTTTACGATAGAAATAACAAATAATGCTCATGTAAACATTATCCATTTTTAATTCCCACCTCTTCCAAAGTTCTAAGTAACTAGTAAAACACCTATTATGATTCTACATTAAAACAATTAATTACTATAATATTATAAAACAATAGCCCAATACCATGTAGTACTTTAGAACGCGATTGTACCCACACCCCCTCCGCTATCCACCTGTATCTAGCTCGGTACGAAACACGCGGTCGTAAGAAAAAAGGGCGCATCTAACAATTTATGAATAAATGAGTTAAATATACCATTCGATTCATGATAAGAAGGCGCATCTACTAAATTTTTTTAATATTCACAAATATCAATATTTTAGAAATTATCGTAAGAATTTTAGACGTAACTGTTGATCACAGATGACTTTTTTTAGTAGAAAAGACTTATACAAATTCAACATAAAAAAAAAGACTTATTTAACCAGTTGCTACGTCATCTTTATCAATATTTGCATCGATTACTTAAATTTCAATTATTCTTGGTCTTGTCTTATTATTCTATATCTTATTATTAAGAGCTTATATCTTATTGTTAAGAGCTGGTGTTTCACATGTGGTCCCATATAAATTTGATCGAGGTCAGACCAATAGTTTTTGAGTTATCCTTAATTATTTATATTAAAGTCGGTTGTACAAAATTTTTAATTTTTAATTATTATCGTAGTAAGTCTTGTATGATATCCCCTTTAAAATCATTACTTTTTAAAATTATTATTTTTTGTGTCTCACTACCAATGCTTTTCTAATATTTATTAAAAAAAAAGTAGTTAATTACTATTAGCGTCCTTTCAACTTCAAATGACCTTTCCAAAATATGTAAAATTGTTAAATGAATGGCAGTTTTTTTTTAATTTATTAGGTTGGAAAGACGCAAATAGTTATATGCGTCTTTCCTTCGATGTTTTTGTGTTGCCAGGTGTATTTTTTAAGCTAAGATGAAAAGGAAAATTCGTTTTATTTAAATAAATAAACAAATTATCAAAAAATTTGTTCGTCCTTAAAATCTTCATGTCTCTACGTATTTTCATATAGATACCTTTTAATATAGGTACTTTAGAGACAGGGTCTGAAAGAAAAATTCATCAATTTATTTTTTATTTCCATTTTACGTTTTTGTTAGTTGCGTCCTTCTTTATGCAACCCGACGACGGCAGAATGTAACCCGGCCGGCTCGTGTCGCCTCACGCTGTGACGCAGTAGACAAAGCAAGGAGTAAAGTATTCTGTGAGACAAAGAGTATAATAACTGTCCTAGCAGTAGGTTTCAGTTTTGTTGGAGTTCGTTATTAATTGTAGTTTTTGAAACAGTTCCGTGTTGATTTTGTACACGCGTGCGTGAGCGACAGCTCAATCGTATTGTTATTACTTGTGATTACGTGTTGGTATTATACCTGTTGTTACGTTTTTTGTTTTAATAATGCTTAACGCGTACTTTTATAGTGATTGTGAATACAGCAACATGTTATCCGAACCCAGGTACACGAAGTATCGCCAAATAAATTGTTAAGACGTCGGGATGCGTTTGTGCAGTGCACAAAGTGTTGAAGCGTAACCGAATGCGCCCATACAAATTGCACAAAGTGCAAGCTTTAGTTCCCGGCGATCACGTCCGCCGACGAGTTTTCTGCCGTTGGTTATTATACCAGCGACAACGTGTGCCTGGTTCCATTGAGCACATTATCTGGACGGATGAGTCGACATTTACCAGAAACGGCCTGTGGAACCGAAGAAATACACACGTGTATTCAGAGGGTAACCCGCACGCTGTTCGACAAACCGGGCACCAAACCCGATGGTCGGTTAACGTATGGGCAGGTTTATTTAAGGATCGCATACTGGGACCAGTGTTTCTGCCACAGCGACTGAACAGACAGCGATACCATGTCGTGAGGTTCGTCCGTGAGCGCCTCAATGAGCTATTTGATGATCGCTGGATCGGCAGACTAGGACCACACGCTTGGCCACCTCGCTCACCAGATCTGACCCCGTTAGACTTCTTTTTGGTATGTGAAAGAAAGGGTTTTTAATCGTGAGTGTGATAGTGCTGACAAAATGCGCCAAAGGATCGTGGATGCTTTCGAGAAACTATGTACGGACTGTGTCGAAGACCACACGATGATGCCCCGCCTGCACCCAAATCTACCTTGAAATGAATGGAGCACAATTTGAGCTGCATCTCATAAGACCACGGAGGATTTAGAGCGGTAAGCTGTTTCATAACTATTTTTTTTAAATAACTTAGTGCTGAACTAATCTGAATAGGTACATAACTGAATACATGAGAATAATAAACATACCTACACGATGAATAAAAACGCATGACTCCAACCTTGGTTACATTTCATTTAAGTATTTTTTCATTAGCGTATGTAGTGGTATGGCCCGCTAGTTGCGGGCCGCGCGAATTTGCGTTCGCGAGTACATTGACCTTTAGTCAGGTGATACAATTCAGTCATTCCACTGCTGGTTTTATGTTTCAGTATTTTCATGATATTTTTTATGAAATTATCGTTTCATTTAGCTGTACTAACATGATGGCGCGTGAATAAAGCTAATAAAACGTTGTTAAAAGATGATTTTTTTTTCATCAGGATCGAATTTATTTGTGACCCATGATCAAAGGTATACTTGGTGCTGTCGCCTGTCTTAGTTTTCGGGAGCGTTCCAAAAATACCCTGTATATTGCAAAGCCTGCGAGATTGATAAGAAAAATGCATCTATCCAACTAAATATATTACTACATGTGCTTGAGTGCCGTGGTAGCTCAGATGGTTAGCGCTTGCTGTAAACTTCACAGTACTCCAGCAACCCGGGTTCGATCCCCACCGGCACCAAGGAAATTGTTAATTGCAATTTTAAGTGCTGATTTACCATGCGCTCAGCGGTGAAGGAAAACATCGTGAGGAAACCTGCATGTATGAGAAATAAAAAAATAAAATATTCCCAAGACATGTGAAGTTCACCAACACGCATTGGGGCAGCGGCGGACCGGCGGACATTTCCTTGCCCTAAAACCCTCTCAGAAATGAGAGGAGGCCTGTGCCCAGCAGTGGGACGTAAATAGGCTGCAACTTTACTTTACTTTATGTGCTTGGGGAACAGTGTCGAGACATTTTAGACCAGTCTTCGGAAAAATACGTAGAAGCTGAGGGTGTCTTAACAATATTAGACCGATATTTTAAAACTACAAGAAACTTTACGGTTGAGCGGCATAAGTTTTTCACACGAGATCAAAAACAAAATGAAACAATCGATCAATATGTATTTGAGTTGCGAAAATTATCCCAAACGTGCTAATTTGGTGAATTATGTGATAGTCTAATAAAGGATAGACTGATCTGTGTTGTGACTAATGCGAGTATTCGAGAAAGATTGTTAAGGGAGGACAATTTAACATTAAAAACTGCATTGGACATCTGTCTTGCGGCAATAATTTCAGACGTGAAGAGTCAACTTACGAGGTTAGAAATTTTAATAGAGATAGAGAGGACATACGGGCTATACATAAAGTTTCATACTCGTCGTGGGATAAACAAAGAAATGAAACGCAAACGTGTCATAATCGGGGTCGGGGCAACAGAGGCGCAGTGCGCGGAGCCAGCGCGAGCGCGGGCCGCTGGCGGGACGCAACGCACGCCGCCGGCGCGAGCGGCTGGCGGAGCGGACCAGCGCCACCACACCGTCAAGGATTTGCGCTTAAAGGTACCCCGTTAAACGACAACAAGTGCATTAACTGCGGGAATGTACATAAGAAATACGAGTGTCCTGCGTTTGGTAAACGGTGCATGCGCTGTTTAAAGATGATTCATTTGGCACGAGTGTGTGGTGTATATTATATAGAGGAATCGGATCAGCAGGTAATAAACTTATTAAAAAGGCGGAGTGATTGGAATGTAAATTTAATAATTAATCATGTACATGTGTACATATGTTTTAAAATTGATACCAGGGCGGATGTTAATGTATTGCCTATAAATTTTTTATCGAGTATAGGAATCACAAAACAAGATTTATTGAAAAGTAATACAAAACTTAATGGTTATTCGGGTGGCCAATACACGTTCTTGGTAAAATAAATTTACGGGTCAATTATAAAAATAACTTGTACATTTTGGAATTTATTGTAGTTGATGTAGACTCTATTCCTATAATAAGAAAGTATGTATGTATAGAATTGGATGTGGTGAGGCGTGTCATGTCTGTGCAAGAAAGTAAAAATAATGAACCGTTATTTATTAAAGATTATGAGGACGTATTTAAAGGCTTAGGATGTTTACCGGGTAAATATACGATACGCTTAAAGCAGAATAGTGTGCCCGTAGTGCATGCTCCACGGAAGCTACCATTCGCAATTAGGAATGAGTTTAAAAGAAAATTGGATGAAATGGAGTCACAGCAAATCACTTGTAGGGTTGAGGGCCCATCTGACTGGGTCAATAGCATAACTATAGTTAAAAAATCCAACGGTGACTTACGAATTTGTTTAGACCCTAAAGAATTAAACAATGCCATTCGGAGGGAACATTTTAGGCTTCCAACTCTCGATGAAATTGTCTCAAAACTATCACGAGCAAAAATATTTAGTACACTAGATGCTTCATCAGGGTTCTGGCAGGTACAGTTAGATGACACTAGTGATTATTGTACGTTCAATACTTCTTTTGGTCGGTACAAATTTTTGCGAATGCCATATGGAATCTGTTCGACTTCAGAAGTGTTTCACAAAAAAATACATGAAAATGTTGATGATATTGAAGGTGTATGTATGTATATTGATGATTTATTGGTTTTTGGTTCGAACAAAGCGGAGCATAATAGGAGACATATAAAAGTTCTAGAACGATGTAGAAAAATTAATCTAAAATTGAACAAAAGCAAATGCCGGTTTGGTTTAAAGGAACTAAAATATTTAGGTCATAAAATAACTGAACAAGGATTATATCCCGACGATTCTCATATATCAGCAATATTTAATATGCCAAAACCTCAAAATAAGAAGGGCATTGAAAGATTATTAGGTCTTGTAACTTATATAGGTACGTTTGTTCCAAACTTATCAAACAGAACACTCTTATTTAGAGAACTTTTACAAAACGACACCGAGTGGCATTGGAATGAAAATCATGAAAAATTTTTAAAAGAACTGAAAACTTGTTTGTCCAGCACTCCTGTATTATAGTATTATAACTTAAATATTCCTGTGACTATATCGGTGAATGCCAGTAAGAGTGGTTTGGGCGCGTGCTTAATGCAAAAAGGTTTACCGGTATGCTACGCGTCAAAAGCGTTAACTAAAGCTGAACAAAGATACGCACAAATAGAAAAAGAGTTGTACGCTTGTGTATTTGCTTGCGAGAGATTTCACGCTTATATTTACGGTAGAACAGATATTACAATAGAAACGGACCATAAACCTCTGGTTAGCATTATTAAAAAGCCCATTGTCGATTCACCAGCACGCTTGCAACAAATGTTGTTAAGATTACAGCGTTATACGTTCAAACTAGTTTATAAAGCGGGCAAACACTCGTACATAGCCGATGGGTTATCACGTGCGTACGAACCGACAGCAATAAGCGCGCTGCATTCAAGCGCCGACTCGCTACATGATGAGTTGTGCGCGGTACAACGAGTCACTGACGACATTACAGACGTTCAGTTCACGCAACTCCAAAAATGCACGGAAATTGATAACGAGTTAATAAAATTAAAGAAGTACGTGCTAAAGGGTGAAAGTGTCAAAGGAGAAGTGGACGATATAGTCAAGCCGTATTGGAAATATAAAGAGGATTTATCTTTTGCGCATGGATTAGTTTGGAAAAATGAGAGAATTATTGTTCCTAAAATATTAAGAAAAGAATTTTTGAACAAACTTCATATAGGCCACATGGGTCTCGAGGCAAATGTAAATTAAGAGCAAGAGAAATTTCATTTTGGCCGGGGGTAAGTAATGATTAAAAAAATATGGTGTCAAGTTGTCAAATATGCTTATCATTTAGACGAAATAATCAAAAGGATGAACTACAATGTCACGAAATACCGGATAAACCGTGGGCCAAACTAGGAGTAGATTTATTTCAAGTAAAAGACCAAACTTATTTGTTACTAATAGATTATTATAGCAAATTTTTTGAATTAGTTGAATTGCAATTAACTCACTCGCTTTCTGTTATTTCATGTTTAATAAATGTATTTTGTAGACAGGGTATACCCTACATAGTTATGACTGATTGTGGTCCACAGTTTACGTCGAGTGCTTTTAAAGAGTTTTCATCAGAATGGAATTTTACTCATATGGCTTCATCGCCGCGTTCCGCTCAATCAAACGGACAACTTGAACGCACCGTTCAAACAATAAAGAACATTATTCTGAAGTCCACTGCGGAAGAGCAGGATTACAGGTTAGCTTTATTAGAATACTAGCTGTTCCCCGCGACTTCGTTCGTTAGGGTTTTTATGTTTTTGCGCGGAACCCTAATTCTTTTTTTAAAATAAAAGTAGCCTAAGTTACTCCTTATGAAATCAGCTATCTTCCAGTGAAAGTCCCGTCAAAATCGGTCCAGCCGTTTCGGAGATTACCCGGAATAAACAGACAGACAGACAGACAGACAAAAATTTTAAAAATTGTATTTTAGTTATAGGTACCGTATTTACTTTCATATGCATTTAGTAAAAAACTGTAATTTTGACATTACAAACAGACACTTCAATTTTATTTATTTGTATAGATTTAAATACTTCTTTAGATGAAAACTTGCCTTCTCCTGCAGAATTATTACAGAGTAGAAAATTGAGAAGTATATTGCCAGTGTCTACAAAATTTTTAAAACCTAAATTTAAGTAAATTAAAAAAAAAACAACTAAAACAAAAAATGTATTATGATCGCAATGCAAAAATTTGCAAAACCTAAATGTCGGGCAGAATATAAAAGTGTTACTAGACGTAAATAAACGAAATTGGATATCCGGCACTATTACAAGGAAAATAAGAGGCCGCTCATATGAAATTAAATTAGTTACCGGTAATAAAAAAGTTAGAAACAGAAAACATATAATAAAAGATTCACCAAACAGCTATGACACTTCTAACTACGATTTTGAATATGATGACGTTAATGCCAGTGTATCTTGCCACAACAAAAATATGTACTCAACGCATAGAGAAAATGCAACTATTTATAATTATGTTACTCGATCCGAACATAAACTGGTGCATCATGGTTCATCTTACAAAGTATGTGAAACAACTGGGTGTATGCAAATAAACTTTTATTTCATTTACTATATTTTTATATCATTTAAGTTTTATTAATTTACTTTTTAGTTGTTTATATATATTTTATTGTAATTTTAATGAATAATATTTAAGGAATCCTAATTATCACTTTGTTACTTTATTTTAATTAATTTAATTTATATTTAATTCATATTCAATTCAATGTACTTATGCAATATTGTTTAATGCTTAATAATTCAAATAATAATAAAAAATTGTAAGATATATAAAATATATTATTATATCTTACAAGATATTATAGATATAATAATATAGAAATAATGGATAAAATTATTAAAGTAATACTTAATAATATTTGTATAATACGAATCTTAATCAGTTCAATATTTTCAATCTTTTTAAAGCAATAATTAAATTATTAAAAATCAATCTCAAATCAGTATTGTGAAATGGGTTTGACCTACTGAAAATAGAATTCATTGGTTTTTAAATAAAACATAATATATCTTGTAATTTTATAAAAAAATGCATGTTAATTTTAAGTAGGCATGATTTAAAAAGTAAAAAAATATAGATATATTTTATAAAAAAAGAAGGAATATAATTTCAGCATATTATAATTTACACGTTTATAAATTGGTGTTTAATGATTTTTTTATTTAAGTATAATTACTGTGTTCCTATGTCAGATAAGTAAACCTGTGCGAAGGAAGCTATTTGTTTATTTGGGGGAGAAGGATGTGATGGTACTTGTAAAATAAAATAAAGTCAGTACTTGCCAGGACACCTTATATATAAGTCTATGAGGACACCGTGTTTGATTGACGTACACCACACGTGACAGAGTCGTCCCTCTTCGGGTATATCGCGTTGTTAGGGTTGGTGGTCACGGCGTTGACCTGTGTGGAGCCGTGTGCCCCTCCCCATATTTTTTTATAAATGGGAGAGCGAAGCATAAAATTTCGTAGCGGGAAAGGCTTAATAATTAAGGAATGGACTGATGTAAACTTGATACAATTAAAATAGGCACGATTTAAAGTTCTTTAAATTTTTGAGCGCTTCCTCTTGAAATTAGTAAAGAACATTTTACATTATTATTAGATTTAGTTAGAGCTTTCATTTTTCTTTGTTTTTAGTAAATTATAGATGTACTAGAACACATAACTAAGTAAGAACACATAAAAAACTAGATTACTTTTTTTTAGCTATTTCCATAGCATTCTATCATATGGGATCTTGCTATAGAGTAATGCGTCTGGCATTGACATTATCTTTGTTTTGCAGAAGAGTTAATAGGAGTCCCTTAAAGAAAAATCCAAATTAATTAATTAATTAATTAACTTTGGCCCCTCAGTATATTTACGAAAATTCAATTTATGTACACAAAATATTATACATATATAGTTTATTAAAAATAGTGATGTACATTCTGTAAATACTAGGAACAAGCACAAGTTTGTAACACCAGTTACTCGACCCAAAAGAGTCAGTATTTCCTTCATGGCACAATGTATACGCTTTTACAACAAAGTCACAAATAATAGGTCATATCTACTAACCCTAAGGAATAAGGAGATCGCAACTATGTTTGATGTTTCCAAATGTTTTCATACATAATTATATAAAATATTACTTATATTGTAAATTAAGGTTTAAAAAAATGTCCCGCTGGGTTTCTTGCTGGTGGTTGCCAGGACAGAGATTTCTTCCGAACCAGTGGTAAAGCTTAAATAATTCTCAATAAGTATTCTTGTAATTTTTCTATACAAATAAATAAAATTGAAGTGTCTATTTGTAATGTCAAAATTACAGCTATTTACTAAATACATTTGAAAGTATACATAACATAATACATAAACACTCACGCCTGTCACCCAGAGGGGTAGGCAGAGATTATGGACTTCCATTTGGCACGATCCTGACACACCTCTCTCGCTTCCTCCACATCCATATACCTACGCGAGTGGATTGAAAGTATATACGGTACTAATAACAAAAATTCAATTTTTAAAGTTTTTGTCTGTCTATCTGTCTGTCTGTCCGTCTGTCTGTTTGTTTCGGCTAATCTCCGAAACGGCTGTACCGATTTTGACGGGATTTTCACTGGTAGATAGCTGATGTCACAAGGAGTAACTTAGGCTACTTTAATTTTAGAAAAAGAATTAGGCCCAAAAAACACGCAAGCGAAGTCGCGGGGAGCAGTGCTCCAACCACGGCTTCTTTTTGATCGCTCCGTGGCATAGTGACTTAGCAATGAGTTGCAATGCTGAGGTCCGCGGGTTTGAAACCCGCATGGAACAATCACATCTTAAATATACACATAAACAGTAGTAGAGCCAAGCGGTAGCTTTAGCTGTCGCACGGATGGGCCAGCTCGAACCGGGGTGGTACCACGACCTCACAGAATACCAGCGTGAAGTAGAGGTTTACCTCTGCGTTGCGCTTGGTGAGTGCAGGTGGCCGGAGGCCCAATCCCCCCCCCCCCCCCATCAACATGGTAGTGGAATTAAATAAAAGACTACCCCAGGAGGGTACCAGCACCCCTGGAGAATCCCTCGCTGAGCATCCACGACCAAACTACTTCACTTCTGAGCGGGTGCTCAGGCTGCCCCGCGTATTCCGGGGGGTGGGGCAAAATTCCGCTCGCGACTAATGCTGCTCGGGGCAAGCGGAGCAATACAAACAAGGCGACCCCTGTCACGCTATCCGTGAATTTTTGCAACATCAGGGGACTTCATTCCAACCTTAACTCTGTCCATTACCATCTAGAGACGGCGAAGCCGGCCTTGCTCTTTTTAACCGAGACTCAGGTGTCCTCTCCGGCTGATACTTCATATCTCTCCTACCCGGGATACAAATTGGAACACTCCTTTGTGCCCCGGGCTGGAGTTTGTGTATACGTCAGAGAGGACATCTGTTTTCGACGCCTCGGCAGCCTTGAAGTTACGGACCTGTCCATCCTATGGCTGCGCGTAGACAGCGACGACCATCCCCGCGTCTACGGGTGCCTCTATAGGTCCCATAGCGGTAATGCCGAAATAGACCGACTCATCGACCACGTCCAAATGGCTACAGATTCCTTGCTACAACAGGTCCCATCCGCAGAGATCGTGATCCTTGGCAATTTTAACGCCCACCACGCCGAATGGCTCGGTTCACGTTTAACCGATCATGCGGGAAGATCTGTTTATGACTTTGCCTTGGCATATGGTCTGACACAACTTGTTACTTCGCCTACGCGGATCCCAGATGTGGAAGACCATGTACCTTCCCTGTTGGACCTTCTGCTGACCTCTCATCCGGACGGATATCAGGTCTCCGTCGATGCCCCTCTGGGCTCTTCGGACCATTGTCTGATCCGGAGTACGGTGCCACTCACGTTCCAATCGCAATTGCGATCTGCAGCTTGCCGCCGTGTCTGGCACTATAGGTCAGCTGATTGGGACGGGATGCGGTCTTTTTTTGCATCCTACCCTTGGGGGCGGGTTTGCTTCTCGCCGGAAGATCCCAGCGTTGTTGCCGATTCTGTTGCTGATGTGGTGCTTCAGGGTATGGAACTTTTTATTCCATCCTCTGTGGTGCCCATCGGAGGCAGATCCCAGCCATGGTTTGGTCGCTCCTGTAAAATAGCATCACGCTATAAGCAGGAGTGCTACCGGGCCTGGGCTGACGCATCAACGTCTCGGGATTTAAATACCAGCGCACTTAAAAAGTGCCGTGTAGTGGCGGTTAAGAATATCCACTACCCCATATCTTCCCGTGGGTGTCGTAAAAGGCGACAAAGGGAAACAGGCAGGAGATGGGCAGCAGCATCTTCCTGATAATAGCCAAAATAACAATAAAAAAACTGCGGTTGCCAACCCGCTCGCCAAGCGTGGCAACTATGGCAATATACACCCCATGAGCAATGACAATAATAAATGGCCCCCAGTCCCCGGCGGCCCCGCTATTCCTGGCTACGGTGGCGACCATGGTAACGGCGGGGCAGGGGGTGCTAAGAATCTCCGGTGGAGGTTTGGTTGCCACCTACGAAGACTCGACCTGGCAACATACAACGCACGCACCCTGAGGACTGACGAGAAGATTGTGGAGCTGGAAGAAGAGATAGACAAGTTACGCTGGCATATTATAGGATTATCCGAAGTCCGAAGAGAGAGGGAGGACACGGTAATCCTCGAATCCGGCAACTTGCTCTATTACCGGGAGGGCGACCATCTGTCCCAAGGAGGTGTCGGATTTATCGTCCACAAGTCTCTCGTTAACAACGTTGTAAAGATTGAGAGTGTGTCGACGAGGGTTGCGTACCTTATACTCAGAATCACCAAACGGTATTCGCTGAAGGTCATACAGGTTTACGCACCAACCTCGGCACACCCCGATGAGGAGGTGCAGGAAATGTATGAGGATATCTCTAGAGCCATGCATTCCTCCAAAACCCAATATACGGTGTTAATGGGAGACTTCAATGCAAAACTAGGCACAAGAGAGAACGGTGAGCTGAAAGTAGGGAAATTTGGAATAGGGCAACGGAACCCAAGGGGCCAGCAGCTGGCCGACTTCATGGAGAAAGAGGGACTCTTTATGATGAACTCTTTCTTCCAGAAGCGGCCCCACAGGAAGTGGACCTGGTCGAGCCCCGACGGTTCCACAAAAAATGAGATTGACTTCATTATGACGACCAGACGACAACTGTTCAGTGATGTCTCAGTGATCGCGAGGGTGAAAACCGGCAGCGATCACCGAATGGTTAGAGGCACACTGAACCTAAACGTTAAGTTGGAGAGGTCTCGTCTAATGAAGTCAACGCTCCGTCCCCCTCGTGCTCTAATCCAAAGTCCCGAAATCTTTCAGCTCGAGTTACAAAACCGTTTTCAGTGCCTAGAAGACTGCAATGAAGTGGACGATTTGAATGACAAGCTCGTGGAAACTGTCCATGCGGTCGGAGCTAAGTACTGCAAGACCCGCCGCAGAAGAACACAAAAACTCTCCGATCACACTCTTAATCTCATGGCTGTTAGACGGGAGATGAAGCTACATTCTTCAACAGATTTAACAGCATACAGGCAACTGAACAGACAGATCTCCAAATGCATGCGGCGGGACTTACGCAAATTCAATACAGCTCGTATTGAAAAAGCGATCGAGCGGAACCGAGGCTCCAAAGTCTTTGCCAGAGATCTGTCTGCCAGAAAGCACCAACTGTCAAAGCTGAAGACAGAATGTGGCAGCATCGTTTCCGGGCACCTGAGATTTTGAGTGAGATTGAGAGGTTCTATGGGCAGCTGTATACGTCATCGTTGGAGCCGCACGCAAGTGTGAGTAACGATCCAAGAGCGAGTCTTATCCGACATTATTCCGATGATATCCCGGACGTCAGTCTGAGCGAGATTAGAATGGCTATCCAGCACCTTAAAAACGGCAAGGCCCCAGGCGAGGATGGAATTACAGCGGAGCTTCTGAAAGCGGGTGGAAAACCGGTACTTGAAGTCCTTCAGAAGCTCTTTAATTCCGTCCTCCATGGTGGCATTACACCGGAGGCGTGGAGCAGAAGTGCGGTGGTCTTGTTCTTCAAGAAAGGCGACAACGCTCTCTTGAAGAACTACAGACCGATTTCCCTTCTGAGCCGCGTCTACGTGCTGTTTTCGAGAGTCATTACGAATCGTCTCGCGCGCAGACTTGACGACTTCCAGCCTCCAGAACAAGCCGGTTTCCGAAAAGGCTTTAGCACCATAGACCACATACATACCCTTCGGCAAATTGTACAGAAGTCCGAGGAGTACAATTTGCCACTATGTCTGGCGTATGTGGACTATGAGAAAGCCTTTGATTCCGTCGAAATTTGGGCGGTGCTGCAGTCCCTTCAGCGATGCCAAGTTGACTGTCGGTATATCGAAGTGTTGAAGTGCTTGTACAGTAGGGCTACGATGGCTATCCGAGTACAGAACCAGAGTACGAAACCTATCCAATTGCAGAGAGGTGTAAGACAGGGTGACGTCATATCCCCGAAACTCTTTACCGCTGCATTGGAAGATGTTTTCAAGCTTCTGGACTGGAAAGGATACGGTATCAACATCAATGGCGAGTACATCACTCACCTTCGATTTGCCGACGATATAGTCCTTATGGCAGAATCGCTGGAGGACCTAAGCACTATGCTCAATGACCTCAATAGTGTTTCCCAACGGAAAGGTCCTAAGATGAACATGGACAAAACAAAGATCATGTTTAATGTCCATGTCACACCTATGCCGGTAGTTGTTGGGAACACTAAGCTCGAAGTTGTTGACGAGTATGTTTACCTGGGACAAATAGTCCGACTAGGTAAGTCCAACTTCGACCGAGAGGTCAGTCGACGGATTCAACTCGGTTGGGCAGCGTTCGGGAAATTACGGCACATCTTCTCGTCAGGTATACCTGAAAACTTGAAAACGAGACTGTACACCCAGTGCGTGTTGCCAGTGATGACATACGGAACTGAGACGTGGTCCTTCACTGCTGGCCGGATGAGGAAGCTTAAGATCGCTCAGCGAGCTATGGAGAGGGCTATGCTCGGAGTTTCTCTGCGTGATAAAACTCAGAAATGAGGATATCCGCAGTAGAACTAGAGTGACCGACATAGCCCAACGGATTAGTAAGCTGAAGTGGCAATGGGCCGGCCATATAGCTCGAAGAACCGACAACCGATGGGGAAGAAAGGTTCTCGAGTGGCAGCCTCGTACCGGCAGGCGAAGTGTAGGGCGTCCCCCCACTAGATGGAGTGACGACCTGGTAAGATATGCAGGAAGTCGATGGATGCAGGTGGCTCAGGACCGTGCTTTGTGGCATTCTTTGGGGGAGGCCTATGTTCAGCAGTGGACTTGTGAAGGGCTGTAATGATAATGATGATGATGGCACTTAAAAAGAAGTATAATTCCGCCTCCAGGTCTTTCAAAAGCGTCATTGCCAGGGCAAGGTCTGAGCACATCGGCAGAATTGGCGAGAAGCTAGTTCGCCTTCCTTCGGGAACCCGTGCATTCTGGTCTCTCGCCAAGGCTGTCCAAGGGAACTGCTGTCAGCCATCCCTTCCATCTCTGCACAGAGAGGACGACTCACTGGCCCATGCCGCAAAAGAGAAAGCCGATCTGTTGTACTCTCTTTTTGCGTCTAACTCGACTCTAGATGACGGGGGGAACACACCGCCGACCATCTCGCGATGTGAGTGCTCCATGACGGATATGCGATTTACACAGCGCTCGGTTCGCAAAGCACTCTTCTCCCTGGACGTCAGCAAGTCGAGTGGGCCCGATGGAGTCACTCCCATTGTGCTGAAGACGTGTGCTCCGGAGTTGGCACCGGTTTTAACGCGTCTTTTCCGGTACTCCTACTCCCAAGGCGTAGTCCCGAATTCATGGAAGACAGCTTTGGTCCACCCGATCCCTAAAAAAGGCGACCGCTCAGACCCGTCCAACTACAGGCCTATCGCCATCACCTCCTTGTTCTCCAAAATAATACGTACGGTTTTCGTCGGGGTCGATCAGCAGGTGATCTTCTAGTTTACTTAACTCATAGATGGGCGGAGGCAGTAAAGTCCAAGGGGGAGGCATTGGCCGTTAGTTTGGACATAGCGATGGCCTTCGATCGGGTCTGGCACAAGGCGCTTCTTTCGAAGCTTCCTTCCTATGGGCTTCCCGAGAAATTGTGCAAATGGATCACCAGTTTCCTTGCTGATCGGAGCATCAAGGTTGTAGTAGACGGTGCATGCTCTGATTTCAAGCCTATCAACGCTGGTGTTCCACAAGGCTGCGTGCTATCACCAACGCTGCTTTCTCCTGCATATCAATGATATTTTGCTAACTGGTAGCATTCATTGCTATGCAGACGACAGCACTGGGGATGTCTTTTATACCGGCCGTGTCAATATTTCTCGGGAAAACGTCGCCGAGTACCGGGACAAACTTATGTCTGAAGTCGAGTCTTTGCTTAACAAAGTCTCGGATTGGGGCCGACTAAATCTAGTCCAGTTCAATCCCCAGAAGACACAAGTTTGCGCGTTTACCGCTAAAAAGAACCCCTTTGTCGTATCTCCTCGAGAAAGTATTTCATGCCGGCACATCGCTTGCAACTTTACAAAGCGCATGTTCGGCCCCACATGGAATACTGTTCTCATCTCTGGGCCGGGCACCCCAGTGCCAGCTCCTTCCACTTGACCGCATCTAGCGCAGAGCGATTCGAATCGTCGACGACAGAGTTCTTTCCGATCGGCTCGATACACTGACACTGCGTAGAGATGTTGCATCTCTTTGCGTATTTTATCGCATCTATCACGGGGAGTGCTCTGAGGAATTGTTTGGACTAATTCCAGCCGCTCAATTTCACCACCGCACGTCGCGACAAAACTCGCGTTACCATCCATACCAACTGGATGATTGGCGGTCCACCACTGTGCGATTTAGAAGAAGTTTTCTCCCTCGCACAACTTCTTTGTGGAATCAATTACCACCAGCGAATTTTCCGAACCGATACGACTTAGGAACCTTCAAGAAAAGAGCTTACACCTTTCTAAAAGGCCGGCAACGCATCTGCAATTCCCCTGGTGTTGCGGTTGTTCATGGGCGGCGGTAGTCACTTACCATCAGGTGAGCCGCATGCTCGTTTGCCCTCTATTCTATAAAAAAAAAACATCGAGCATCTTGCGATTCAATCAGCTCAAATTATCATCACCATATTTTTTAAATAACGATAAATTTTATTTTAATTATTTCTTATGCATTGTCACATCTAAGGACTAAGATGCGTCGTCACCTCTTAAGGTTATGATGGAATGCCTCACAGCCTGTAATACTGAGTTTCTTTACCCTCCAGACAGTACACGCACTGCTGTGTTCCGACTGATTCCTAGGCACATAAGACTTCACAACACTTAGTAAAAAGCATGACATATTTATTGGTTTTCTTCAACTTTTCTTGCTTGTAGGGCAGGCAGCGGCGAGCCCTTCTTTACTACTCTTCTATTTGTCTACCATGTTTACCATCGTATAACAATGCTACATTTTCTGTAGAGTTAAGTGAACAATAAAGAGATTTAAATATATAGGTGTACTATAGAGCGGACATTGGGAACATTTATATACAAAAACTTTAAGCTAGTGTGCGTGTGGTACCCTCTAGCTAAAAATAGCGAAACAACGCTAAGCATTTATTAAGACAACATTTTAGCTATTCCCCAGTAGGTGACGCTAATAAATATAACCTCGTTTTAGGAATGCTACCGTTTCGATATCAAAGTATCGATAATGTTGTTGAAGATTACTAAGTTTGAAATGCTTTTCGATATATAATAGGTGATAAACATAATTGTTTTATTGTATAAATCTATTTATGATGACTTCCATCACACGAAAAAAATCATATTACGCCCCAGTAGTGTCATGAAATAAAATATTTAATTTCCTATAACTTAGAATCAATTCAAACAGCAGTCACTTTGGTTGCCACCTTGGTGGCATCACGTCACTCGGTCCATTAGCTGCTATAATAATAGCATATGATTGTACAGTCAGCGTTAAAGACACATCGAGAAACGCCAAATCTAATAAGAGAGCGCCTCTATGTTTTAAATACGTTTCTATTACGAAAATACACTTCATTTCTAAAATATTTTAGGAAAACACTGAACTTAAAAGCCGTTTCACGATTTTTCACGTCTCATCAGCTGCAGTAGTTAAAGACACTACCCACATCAATAAAAATATTTATTTTAAGTTTTTACCTTATTTTCTAACTCAGGCTTAACCTACAACTTCTTGCATCTAATATCTTTAACAGTACAAATTGTTTTTAATGTAAGAAATATATTGTCCTCTCCTATCACTGAAAGCGAAGATGTATAATGGCTTTGTCCTTGAAAACCAACAGACATTGAAGCCCGGTGTAAAACCACCAGACAATGAAGCCTGGTATGTAAAAGAGAAGACTTGCTGTATTGCTAAACATCAACACAGCAAGTATTCTCAGCATGCTCATAAGCAACACAGAAAATCTCACAGCATGCCTAAAAAAATTCCCACTCTTGCTCCACATAAAGTAGGGTACTTAGCATAGTTGGTATATGCTACTCATTTATGTATGGGTACAGTATCGTTGACTGTTTATCCTCCTTAAATATTGTAAAGGATTAAATCGGCATCCTGTATATTTTTATCGATAATCCCAATCTATAAACGTCGTCAATCACTAACTTTAAAACTGGTAACTAAATAGTGACATTTACTGGATAACAGAGGGCGCTTATTACAATAAAAATAAATGTTCTAGAATAATCTACTAGAAATAATAAAATTTAAAGATTATTCGGTAAATATATGTTATATTTACAAAAATAAACCGAAATCACGTTAATTTTTTGCTCCATATCGTGACTTACAATATCTTAATGCACAACCGGGCATATGTTCTTTAAAAATATTTTTTAAATATATGAAGCGAGTGCTCTTGAGTTTTTGACGATGTCACTAAGACTAAATGACAAAAATCGGAAATATATCCTATAGGACATAAGTTACAGACGACAATTTTGCTACTGATGTCCGGTCTATTATTACTACTACTTAAATGTCTTTGAATAAACAGAAATAACAATATATTCCTAGCAATACGATCTGTATTATAAGCTTCCAGATGCTATAGGATCCGTTTTCCTTCTAGGTTGTTGTAAAATGTAAAAACGTTCGAAATGTCTAACCAGTTTACATATCTACATAAAATGACTCTGTTGTAGAGTACCGCAGTATCAAGAATAGACAGCTCATACAGCCCCTACTAGTTTTGAATTCACTTAGTGCTTCTGAACTGACAGAATATAAACTTACGCAACCATTATTCGTATATGTCACTTATCAAACTGACGTACGGGTACAGTCTTGCAGTAATTTACAATTTGTCTATATATATATATATATATATATATATATATATACATATATAACCATATATACATATAACCGGAAAAATTTACTGAGGAGGTTCGGAATAGATAACATACGCGAATGGTGAAAAAAAATAAACAAGAAATAAAAAACTGAAATATTTTTCCTTTTCGTTAGGGAGTGTTGAGTTGAGTCGGCACTCGCGCTCGATTACAGATTTAGGTATCTAATAGTTATTTTGACTTAGTAAAAACAAACACGTCTCCCTGGCTCCCCACGCTTTTACATTCAATACACCGCTGGGTACGTTCACCTGGCCGACCGGCACCCAACAGTGTTGATTTGACCGTGACCTCATTAAGTACCGAATTTGCTATTATTACATTTTCTTAGGTAGTATTACTTATCACACAACGTCTGAAAACTACCGAATTCTTCTGGATATCACCCATTTCATTACCAACGTATGCAAGCACTGAATAATAAAAAAACATTTTTGTGAATGGTTGTTGTCAAAAATTGATAATACTAACATTATGTGGACTGACGAAGCTCTTTTTAATTGTCGGATTTATAATAGTCGCAACGAACATTAGTGGGCAGTATTCGCATACTCTATAAAAGAGAGTTATCATCAAGTGCCATTTAGTGTAAATGTTTGGATCGGAATTATTGATAACATAATTGTGGGCCTGTACTTAATTGAAAGACGATTGATGGGTGGTAATTATTTGGACATGTTACATGGTGTTATTCAAGATTTCCTGGACGATATATCCCTAGTTTTACTGATTTTTTTTCCAACACGTCGGTGCTCCGTCTTACTATTCAAGTTCAGTGCGTGATTATTTGAATAGCGAAAATGAAGATAGGTGGATTGAGAGTGGCGACCCAATACCATGGCCTGCAAGGTCACCGGACCCCACATTGCTGCATTCACGGAAGTGAAAAGTGTTCAGACATATGTAATTAATGTGAAAAATAATTTAAAGAATCGTGCTCAACTGTGCGTTTTGAGAAACGGACTCCATTTTGAACACCTATTAAAATACCAGTAAGTTAGTTTTATATTAAGTGGTTGTATATTTAAGATGTAAATAGTTAGTCGTTTTAAATTATTAATAGTTGCAAATACTTGATTCCAATTTTTAATACGCCATAATAAAGATAGTAATCGATTACGTCTGTAATACAACAATATACAACAACATACAACAATATACAACAATATACAATTTCTGTCAGTTGTGAATTATTAAATATGTATATTGAACAGCGTACGCGCGACGCGATGTTCGTATCGGTTGAGGTCGACATTGCTCGGCACACTGCCTTCGTAACCGTCGGGCGACTTCGTCTTTACCGGCCAGCACCAGCTAGTCCGCTTTAAATCATTATCATCATGATCATTATCATTAATCAGTTAGTTGAGCTGGAAGGCCAACCTTCCAGCTCAACTATCTTTTCTACAACTAATTGTTAACATTTATTCTCCAACTCTTTCCGTTGCTTTGTAGTCTAAACTTGTATTTCGAACTGTCTTTTGTGTTGGGGTTAAAATATTATTTAATTCAAGGTATGTAGAACTTTTTATTTGCATAGCATTTATTCCAGTCGTCGATGAAATTTATTTATTTATTTATTATGACAGTTATCAGTTATCAACTAAGTAGCGAGCGTGTCATAAGTAAATAGTAGGTACAAGCTCCGTGCATTAACTCGTACACACACGAGCGCACGTCGTTGTTGCCCATAAATTACATTCTATTTCGGATATTTTGAAATAAACGTAGAAACATTATTTACGCATACTTTTCAAAATTGCAAAAAGTGTATATCAGTATTTATATTTTGAACTGAAGTATTATATTTGGCTGGTCTTTGAAAAATAACCCTGTATATACATGTCAACCAAGATCGGTAATATTGTATTTTGTACGATGCATACATTTATATTGATATTTTTTTTAATATTTTAAATACATCGGAACTATTACGATCTACAAAATTTAATTTACTAAACAGTGCAGTTCAAAGTAAGCCAGTAAATAAATTCTATAACACGTAGACTTATGAGATCGCTGCACAATCTTGCCTAGGAGAATCCTTAAATGCATTTGAGCGGCTTTAAAGAGAACACGGAGTAAATGTCTCCGAGGGATAAGTTGATTTAATACGATTTTTTTATATGTTCCTAGAGAGTTTATTTATGTGATAGTAAAAATAAATATTAAATTTCAGAAACACCATTACTTCTTTAATTTTTTTTTTTGATAGTCAGCGATAAAGCTTATTGTTTATCTGAATTTTAGTTTTTTTTTCGTTACTAGCAAGAATTAACTTCTTGCTAGAAACGAAATAAAAATTAAATATAAAGAAAAATTAAAAATATTCTCATTATCAAATTAAAAGAAAATTGTCGGATATTTTAACATATTAAAATAAATTTTATTTGTTAAATAGAGAAACACGGGCCATCGGTGGACTGGATGTGAGTAGTGATAGCGTTTTTCCCCGATACAGAAATGTCTGTAATTATTTGCGGGGGAAAATCTGTGCATACAAAAACAATCCTCTGTTGCTACGAAACTCAAACATAAGAATTAGAACAATAAACTAACAATTTTACACACACATAGATAACAGTATAGATAAAAGTGTCACTTGGTTACAGCGACAACTCGACTGGTGAGGGCGAGCATACTGTGTTCGTAAACAAATTTGAAACAACGTGACTATTGTACGTATTGTAATTTTTAAGTTTAAAATTATTTAAATAGCAATAATGTGAAAAAATTTCATAAATATAAAAGGTATTGCCATCTTTTTGTAAATTGTAAATTTGATGTGGCAGGTGTCTTTTTGCAACAAAAAATTAAACAATTCGGCATTTTGGTAGGACGTTGATTCAGCTGCGCAAACCAGACTTAGTCTAGTGAGCACTACTGTATGCAAAGACGCGTGGACTTATGCTTTGACAGAATTTTGAGGTCGAAAACATCTGCTTATGTTTACCCCCCTTCAATCCGCCGATGGCCCGTGTTGCTCTATGATTTGTTAAAGACAGGATTTCTCGGAAAGATGTCTTTGCAATTACAGTTTGTAGTGTAATGACGTTATTAAGTGAGACAACTTTTCTGTTTCAAGTCGTGTTTATTAATAATGACTTAAATTTATAATTCGTATTACATTAGTGGATACCGTGAGAGACACTACAGAAGAGAAAATGTTTCTTTCTTCTTCTTATTAGGTTCTCTTATTTACTCCCTGTTTCCACACATATCACCCAAAATGTATATATTTCGAACATCCTACAACCGATAGGAAAGAAAGGTTCCCGAGTGGCAGCCGGTAAATGAAATGCAGGGCAACGCCCCTACTAGTTGAGGTGACAACTTGGTAAGACATGCAGATAGTTGATTTAGTAGTGGATTTGTGATGAAACAAATAAATACATAATTATGTTTTGAAAAAATGTGTCGTGATACGATTTGTTTACCTTTCTCGATAGTCACTCACTACTAAGTACTAAGATGCTCGTAGTCTGTTTTTATACAAGCTCTACGCTTTTAACCAAAACTCAACAGTGGATGCACTGCTGTATAGAGAGAGAAATGGGTTTCAAATTATTTGAAAGGCGTTTAAATGTTTTTTTCTTCTGAATCTTGCCGCGCATTTTCATTTTTATATGATTATAGCGCAAATCTTTAGCATAAAAAACACCTAAGTGACGCTGTAGCCCAAGACGAACGATGGTCTAAGAAAAGAATCCAATTATTTTTCTATTTTACAGACAATCCTTTACTGTAAGCATTAAAAACGGAATTACAAATAATTTAACCTTCAACCTTTTTATTCTTTGTTCGAGGGTTGTGTAGGAATGAATTTCACGGATGTCAGCAATTACTATATTACGATAACTACATATAACACGTATGTATAGTGAGAGACTGATTATCTAAAAAAGTAGTATAATAATGAGAGAGATGATCGGATATAATATATTCAGATATATCAGTTACTAGAGGTGTGGAAATCATCATCCAAAGTCAAGGAAGCGCACATTTACCAGATCACTTTAGGATTATTTTTCTTAACCCACATATTTCCGGCTTTACTAGAAAAATAAAGGTGACGTAAAAGGGGTAAAATAGACGTTCTTTTGTTTAATAAGGTTTTAAGGATAAGAAAGTCCTTCCTGCTGGCCCAATGTGTTGTAGCGTCTCTCTCAAGCCCCTTATAACCGTCGAGAATATTATAAATTATTTGAATTAATACGATACCTATGATTTATTTATTATAGTACTTTATAATGTTATGGTGGGTATGAAATCTAGTTTCTAGTGTACTGCGAAGTTCATAATAAATATGATTATAACCATATTCGTTTTTTATTGCCAAAACAAAAATGAAAACAAATGGTGGATAGGGATAACGTAGTAATTAAAAGCATTTGGTTGCATTTTTAATTGATGCTATTTAACATCCAAGCGTGTATTGGCTGGTTTCCAGGAATTTAATGGAAATATTAATAATCAGTTAATACCTGGAAATCAGCCAATCTAGTTTATAAACTATGCGGTCATCTTGAGGTTGTTTACACATTGGTGAATTTACAATAAGTGTGTAGAAATGTAAATAAAAATGTTTAATCAACAGGCTCACTTGGCAATGGTTTGCCTTATAGCTCAACGAGCTAACAACCGATGAGAGAGAAACGTTTAGTAGCAGCTTCGTACTAGAAAGTGTGATCAATATCAGGAGTAAGTATAATATATTGTTAAAAGATTACGTTGACAATTTTACAACATCACAATGAATGATACTACACTATTGTTTAGAAGCTCACCTAGTAGTAGATCTGCCTGTTGCTTAAAACGTTACAGCCTATTTACGTCCCACTGCTGGGCACAGGCCTTCTCTCACTTCTGAGAGGGTTTTAGGGCAACGAAGTGTCCACCGCGCTACCTCAATGCGTGTTGGCGGACTTCACATATCTTCGAAATATTTTATTTCATTTCTCAGAGATGCAGGTTTCCTCACGATGTTTTCCTTCAACGATGAACACGTGGTAAATCAGCACTTGAAATTTCAATTAACAATTTCATACTGTGAAATTTACAGCCAGCGCCAAGTCCCTGAGATACCATGACTGACATATGTTGCTTGGGAAAAAAGACTAGCTAATTGCAAGCCTTTTTCTGCAGCACTGCACTGCACTGCACTGCAGCACGAAAAGTTCAGCTTGGCCGAGAAAAAACCACCCTTGCGCAGAATTATCAACATAAAGCTGCTGTCGTTTGGTAAGTGACAAGAACTGGAGACCCTTTTTGGGGCGATGTGACCTGACGATGCAACTGCAGTTACCGTTACCGTTTCCGATATCGAAAAAATTTAAAACTTTAGAAACAAAAAGTACCATTAAGTTATGTGATGGATCGGGTATACATGAAGGCCCAAATTGTTTTTGTGATGAGTTCAGTGACATAAATACTTTTTATTGCAATAAATTTGTAAGCATTTGAGATTATGCGTGGGCAATAGAATGTTTTACACAGAATTAGAATTATTACGCATAGAAACGCAGTCCAGTATAAAGCAAGCGCGTGAAAATGATGCAAAGTCATTATGTTAGTGGGCGCGAGTCGAAATTGCCTACGCTCGTCACACGTTTCTGGCGTTTGCAATCAAATTGTGCAAATCACTATTTTTTGATTAATTTTAAAAAATCGATATAATAAAGATTACGTTTACTTTCGAAGATTATTTAGAAGAAGTATTTTATGAGAATATAAAATGGGATAAAATAAACACAATAATGATGTGACTAATATAACTTTATTAAAAATATATTAATGGTAAAAAATGCAGACGTAATAAAATTTAAGAATATTATTAAACACAATTAATTTGCTCGAATACAATAAGCACATCGCGTAATGTTTATTTTTAACCGACTTCAAAAAGGGAGGAGGTTATCAATTCGGTGTATTTTTTAATGTATTACCTCGGAATTCTACAATTTCTAAACCGATTTAGATTTTTTTATTTAAAAGGATATACACACAGATTGATCCAATACACACACTGAAATTTTAATAGTTGAAAACAACTGTGAAATGATTTGCCTTACAATAGATTTATTAAAATAAAATTATAAGAATGTAAAAATGGCAGATTTACAATCGAGAAAAACAAAACTCGAATGCGATCTCAAACCAATAGCATTATCTCGCAAGTAGGTCGGGCGTACAGGCTAGCTTATACCGAATTACTATAATAAAGTCTGAAAAAAAATTCGCTAGACGTAATGTAGTGTTACGTCTATCGCACGTGCTACCGCGCGCTTGCTACACAGTGAAGGGCCACTAATAAATGTTCATAACATGAACTCTCAAGCGTAGTGATACGACATAAACTAGTTTGGACGCCCGAATAGCTTCTGAGGATGTGAGGTATTACTAATGTAAATCTGCCCTTTTTTAATTGTAATATTTTTTATTTAATAAATTGACTCTACTATCGAGACAGTATAATTTGGCTGCGGGACAACAACCACTAAAATTTCAGCATGTATATACGAATTGATCAAGCTTAGAAGTCAGTGTACATGCATATTGATAACCTTTCTTTTTGGGAGTCGGTTAAAATAGGCTATGTTTGGGTCTAACGTAACATCTGGTTAATGTTTGGGTGTAAAGTGACATCTGGTTAGTAAACGCGTTCTTATTAATAATCTCATGATGTTGTAAATAAAAAAGTTTTATTCTATACTCTAAAACGTAACCTTAGTCAATAAAAAAAGCAATTAAAATAAAATAGTTGCGTTAAAATGGCGTCAACGAATCGCGATCACCTGATCACTCCGTATTAGTTTTGAATAGGCACCCATTGTTAAAATAATGTTAACACTTAGAGAAGTAGGTATTTATATATAAGCATGTATAAGTACATTATACTTCAATGATAAACATCTGAGTTTTACACAGAGCGTTGCGATTAAACGTTTTAAACACAAATAGAAAATAAATATATTTAAAAGAAAATTGTGATTTTTCCCCACAACTAGCAACATTTGTATTATGAGAGCTTAGGTAAGTATTTTTTTAGTTTTACGTACTTATAATGAATTAAATGTATAAACTTATATGTGAAATGTAATACCATCACTTCTTTTATGTTTATCATCACCGTTGTGACAATATTTTACAACACAAACGGTAATTTTTACAATTTTTCGCGAGCTCTTCTCCGTAAGTCGTGACGTTACGCATTGACGCGTCGCAGAGTCAACTTACGCGGTTTCGCGTTAGTTTTACTTGCTTCACTTTCGGTGCGCGTACTAGTATTCTATGCGTAATGATTCTATGGTTTTACATTATTTAAAATTACTTTCTCATTTTTCAATAAAACATGAAATTTTTCTCAAATTATAATCGATAAAAATTAAATATTGTATTTTTAATTATCTACAGAAAATTTTCAGAAGTAAAACTCTCATAATATTTAAAAAAAAAACGATACTTTCGATTCAGAACAACAAGAACAACTCAGCGCAACTTCTTAATAACGCGAAAATATTTGTGAAGTGAATATATAATCATTCACAATATAAATATCTATTTACAAAATGCAGGGAAGTAAAATAAAAATATTTATCGCGTTTTGTTTGACAAAAAATTAATATTCATCAGATTAATATTATAAAAAATGTCATCATTATCATCATCATTGCAGCAATCGAATTTAAAATAAAAATGGAACAGTAAGTCTTGAGTGCAAGAAAAAAATGTTAAAAGTCAAAATATTTACTTAGATGATTAATGTTTACTTCAAAAATTAAAAGAGATTCCCAAGAGCTGTACATTTTACTTTTGATCCTTTAGTTCAAGCAACTGCTATGGAGATTAGCGCCCGTTCAGGTCACAAATGTTTTATCGGCGAAGCTGACAACCTAGAACATCCTTTTAGGTTTTCCAGTGGTGTTTCAGAAGTTACTGAAATTAGGTTATGATTTAACAGAATCGCTCCTATCAAGAAAAATATAAACACACACACACACCCACACACATACACACACATACACTCATACTATACACTACACTACACTAACATAACTATATAACAACATACATACATAATATATGTATTTATACATTTTATATCCTAATACACTCTTAATTAGTATTTATCCTGGATTTTCGTTGTAAATGTATTTCATTACAATATAAGAATTACTTTGTTTATCTATGTAACTATTGTTTTCCTAGAATAATTTCATACAATGTCATAGCATTCGAGGGTTGATAACCTGGTGACTTGTACTACAGGCTTATATATGCCTACTTCAGGCAACAGCTTCTCACATAATGGAATTCTGTATATGTACTACTAGATTTACATTGTTTTACTTTATGTTATATGATATAAAATTTTCTCATCTGGTTGGGAAATATAAATATATAATTGTAAATAAACATGGTAAACGTACATAAATATCAATAAAATAAAATAAATACATAAAAAATACATAAATATATAAAAACCCAACCAGATGGAAGCCCTAGGCAGGGGAGACCAAACGGCCAAGGGTTACGGAGAAAGGGAAAGAAACCGGCGGACGATGCGGGCGGTATATTATTATTATGTGGGGTATTGGTATAGTTTTCTCATCTGGTTGGGCTGTATAAATATATAATTGTAAATGAAAGTGATAAACTTACATAAATATCAATAAAATAAAATAAATACTATTATTATTATGTGGTATCTATAAAGTTTTCTCATCTGGTTGGGCAATATAAATATATAATTGTAAATAAACATGTTAAACGTACATAAATATCAATAAAATAAAATAAATACATAAAAATACATAAATATATAAAAACCCAACCAGATGGAAGCCCTCGGCAGGGGAGACCAAACGGCCGAGGGTTAGGGCGAAAGGGAAAGAAACCGGCGGACGATGCGGGCGGTATCGAGGAGCACCGCCTTCTGCATTTGAGCATGGAGCGGTCCGTCACGGAGTCCCAGTCGCCTCAGATGACCAGAGAGGCTGACTGGGATTAACCCGTTCGCAGAGACGACTACAGGTATGTTTCAACAGTGGTAGAGCCACGCGGCAGCTTTTGCTGTCGCACGGATCGGCCGGTTCGAACCGGGGTGGTACCACGACCTCACAGAAAACCAGCGTGAAGTAGAGGTTTACCTCTGCGTTTCGCTTGGTGAGTGCAGGTGGCCGGAGGCCCTTTTTACTGGAAATGAGGCATTCCATCTTAGTCCTAACGGGTGACAACGCATCTACATTTTGATATGTAATAGAGGATAGATGTAGATGTCTATGGGCCGCAGCAACCTCTTACCATCAGGTGGACTGTGTGCTCGTTTGTCACCCTTATCCTATAAAAAAAATGTTAAATTTCGGCCGGCAATCCACCCCATACGTCGGTCACCTCGTGAGCCAGGTCCAGATATTTTATTACCTTATCTGATCTCTTCCACGAGGTTCTCGTCATAAGGAATGGTAATGTCGACCAAAAATATCCTTGACTCTGCCCGGTCCATCAGCACAATATCAGGCTTATTCGCAAGAATAGTCCTGTCTGTGATGATGGCCCAGTCCCAGTAGAGCCTGGCGCGGTTATTTTCGAGCACGGCTTCCGGCAAGTACTTATAATACGGCAGTTTCCGATCCACGAGACCGTATTTCAGAGCGAGCTCCTGGTGTAGAATCCTGGCTACTAAGTTGTGCCTGTGCAAATACTCAGAGTTAGAAAGCGCCGAACAACCGGAGATGACATGCCTAAGTGACTCACCGGGATGGCGACAAGCTCGACAGATGTCGACGGTGCCATCCTTTAGGATGTATATCCGATAATTGTTGGTCTTAAAAACCTGATCCTGTATCGCACAGACAAAACCCTCGGTTTCCCCAAAGAGGTCACCGAAACGTAGCCAGTGGAGGGAGGCGACTGTGTCTACGAAAGGCTCATGTAGAGCCTTGTAGAACCTCCCGTGGAGTTCCTTCTCCTTCCATACGGTTTCCCGATCGGAAATTCTCTGTATTGCCGGGTCTTGCCATTGCTCGTTGGCAAAAGATAGAGGGGTAAGTCCTTTATTACAAGAAATAACGTCCCTATAGTATGGATCATCCGCTCTCGTCAGAAAGTAATTACGGAATATGCACACTTCGCGATTATGCATGGTAAGCGCGCTTAAGAAGCCGCGCATGGTGGGCGCTTACGCGGCAAGTACAGCCTCATTACTGACGATCTCGGATGATGGATCATGTGGGACGTCATTATAGTGCGGACTTTTCTGTGCAGAGCGTTCAGTTCGGTCTGAGACCACCTTAGTATGCCAAAGAGTACATGAGAACAGGCATGATCCAACCGTTATATGCGTGCGTCTTAATCACACCGGACAAAAGGCTGTTAAGCACTTTGGTCAAGCTTGCATAAAACACATCGCAAACTGACTGTTTCATACCCGCCTCATCTACACCGGTGTTCTGTGACATACCCAGGTATCGGTATGTTTCAACCTCGGAAAGGGTCCTTATGTTGATGGGCATAGATAAGTGTATGCCCTCAGAGTTAGCAACCCTTCCCCTTTCAACATGGAGGACCGCACACTTATCCGTCCCCAGCTCCATTCTAATAGAACTACTGAAATCACAAGTGATGTTTAGCAGCTCCATAAAATGTGTTTCAGAAAGAGAACTGAAATGTAAGTCATTTGTAATTGCAAAATTATTACAATCTTTAATATTGCCCCTATTTTAAGTTGATGACAGCACATTTATCTATTCCAAATTCCATTCTAATATCATTGTTGAAACTATGTGTTAATTTCAATAATAATAGTAGGTCACTCTCTTTTGATGTGAATAGCTTGAGATCATCCATGTAAAGTAGATGTGAGATGGGTGAGTTTTCTTTTCGAAATCGAGGTTTTCGATCCGGATTCCTCAATAGTGTTTAAAGGATTCAGGGCTAAACAAAACCAAGTTGGGCTCAAGCTATCACCCTGGAATATACCCTGCTTAATATTTATAGAGTCTATCGAACTACTTTGCCACTCACCTGGTCGATTTAGGACAGTGTTCCACTGACTCATTAATTAACTTAAAAACTTACAAATTTTGTCATCTATTTTATATATTGCTAAAACTCTCTCTAGCCATGAATGTGGAACGGAGTCATACGCCTTTTTGAAATCCACCCAAGCAGCGGACATATTTTTGCGATTACGAAAGACTTGTCGGCAAATAGCTGTGTCAATGAGAAGAAGTTCTTTACAACCACGTGATCCTTTCCGATATCCGTTCTGCGCAGTTGAAAGAATGTTATTATTTTCCAAGTGTTTATAGATCTTGTTATTTAAAATTGCAGTTATTAATTTGTATATAGTTGAAAGGCACGTTATAGGTCGGTAATTTTTAGGTTCCGTGGTGTTTCCATTTTTATATAGTAAGTGGGTAATACCAGTTGTAAGAAGTCTCGGGAGCTCACAGCACTCTATGGCTTCTTCAATCTGTGCAGCCAAACGTACGTGGCTACTTGTTATCCATTTCAGCCAAAAGTTGTGTATACCATCTGGTCCAGGTGATTTCCAATTGTATAATCTACGAGTAATTGAGTATACATCTTCAGCAGTTATTGAGATAGAACTCATGTTAGGCAAATTAGAAAACTTACGTTCGGTTGCACGAATCCATTCGCCTTTATTATGAGAAACTTCGTTAGATATACTTTTCCAATAATCTAGACATTCAATTAAGCTTGGGCTGCCATGAGTACAACTATTAGTTGTAGTGTTCTCCCAAGGCCGATACACCCACTTTTGGTTACTTTCGAATGTGCGATTCTGGAAGTACCATTTAGATCTTTCTGAATATCGTCTAATACGGTTGGCCCATGCTTTTAACTTTTGTTTTCGCGTATCAATGTACTCAGTAATTTTATCCGGAAAATGGGGATCTAATTGGCTAATAAATCATTTTCAATAGCGATTTGATTTACTAAAGTAATTATTTTTTTACGTCTGTTACCTGTTTGGTAGCTTATTAATTTTCCTATAATTTTGCGAGTGTTGTCAATTTGTTTTTGATTTATTTGTTTCCATTTAAGTTCTGTATTATTTTTCTTAAAATTTTGTACTAAAATGACTGGAATTTTCTTTATCATACATACAGCATAAGCACAACAGTATAGAAGAGACATAGTTTCCAAAATAGAATTACTTTGTTCAAAATAATTTTTACATAGAATATTCATTGATGCTACTGTTAATATAATTTTTTTGTTGTTAGGAAGTTTAGGTAGTTTCGGTCTATTTTCCATAGGTGTATTTTTATATTCCAGAAGGTATTTTTACATTCGAAAGTCCTTCTCATATATTCGCTGTCCTGGGAACTCACATCTATATCAAAACAATTTTGCTCTATTTTTCGTTGTTTAAGTTAGTAATATTTATATTATGGTTAATGTTATTAATATTTAAGTCATCAGTCTCACCTGGAAGTGTTCGTTGGGAATCAGGAATTGAATTGATAGTAGATGTTGAGTACTCTGTTCTGTTGAAGTAATCTGTCGTCCAAAATCTTACGACTTAGAATGACACGTACATGATCTGAAAAGCCTTTGGGCAGTTAAGTTTGTTATGTTGGGCTGTAGGTAGCTGTTGGAATTTAGACAGCATTTTAGGGCGATAAGTTGTAAGATTGGTTCCTCCTTTGGTAGCCTTATAGTACGCGCGCATAACACTTATATTTAAGTCTTTAGTCCAGAGCATTCGTCGTCGCACTACACCATCAGTAGTGGGGTCCTCTTGTAGAATGGTAATTCCTGCAGGTCCCAAGCCAGCCGGTGGCGGTCTTCGTCCCCTCAAAGATGGTACGGGGGTTCTTCTTGTGCCTCTAGGATTACATTCCATGGATGTGTAGTCCTCCGTAGGCGATATTACGTGTGCGATTGTGGTATTGACGGTATTTATTCGTATTTGTCGTCTCGTTCTATGCATAATGTAACGTTAAATTAAATATTTTATAAATCTGTTTGTAAAATTTTTTAGTTGACAGTTGTCAATTTGAAAGAAATAAATTTTTCTTGAAATTAGTTTCTTATCCACAGATTTCTAAAGTTTTATTTATGTTGATATTGTAAAATCTATTTGCGTTGAAAATTTGTTATTTTGGAACTGGAAACATATACAAACAAAATTCATATTTAAGATTTTGTACTGACTGCATCATTTACTTCTGGCAACGTAATAAATTTTTTATTATTATTATTATATTTTCTTATTCTAGGATTATCCTTTAGTACAAGTCTATATGGATCTCGAAGACTACGGGGATTTACATCATCTACCGTTTTAAACAACGTTTTGTGCTTCTGTACAAACATACGTACTTCATAGATATAATAAAGTGATGGTAGTGGTAATAAGCCAATATTTTATTTTATTAAAAAAATAAAGAAAATAAAATAAAAAAGAGAATAAGCCAAGTTTTTAAACACTGGTTGACACGATTCATTCGGTTTTAGCCCACATATCGCTCTAATGCATTTTGTGCGACAAATGATTTATTTTGATCAATGCTGTTGCCCCACATTATAGGACCATACCGCAGTAAAGATTCTACGTATACATGGTAGGACATAATAGCGGTTTTTATGTTTGTTATGTTTTTTATTTCTTTAAGTGCGTACACGAATTTATTTATTTTAATAGAGATATCGTAGTACAAAATAAAATCCGCAAAAACTAGTTTCATTTAAACAGTTTAGGTATTTTAATAGCTCTTATAAACGTCAAAATCCAATACCGGTATGCTAAAATAAGACCACCTCAGAGAAGACCTTAGTGTATAGTTCTTTATTATATGCTATGTTACCATTTCCTTTACACATCATTATATTTTGCCGACTACAAAAGCAATTGAAACTGTGATTCAGAGAAATATTTTGCTATCAACATGAAAACATTTTCAAAGAACGTGCGCAAAATTCCTAGTATCAATAAAACATACTCGACTAACGATTAAGTAAAGTTTGTGCCGTGTGTAGCGACTAAAGTGAATCCATCAATCCATCTAGTCCTATGGGTGTCGTAAGAGTCGACTTACGACTATTCGAAAGGTTCGAAACACTTCGTGGTTTTCGATAGACAGCGGTGCACTAATATTTTGTATATATCTGATGTAAAATGTCCAGTTCCTATATTATAGCAAGGATCTGCCTGAAGATATATGTTACGGTGAAGCATAATATGGCCAAGGCTGTTACTCCAACACCAACCTTCGAAAAATATTTAAATGAAAGTATACGTAATAACTAAAGTAGTACCAAGGATTAGTAAGTATCTATTAAAACATAAAAATGTTAGTCGAACTATGCACATATCGCTACAGCAAGAATGTATACTATCGACCGAGGAAGGGCCACGGCCTCAGGCAAAATGCTAAGAAATTAACAGTATAATGTTGCTGTGTTTATTTGGTGAATGACAAATTCCGGATTATTATATCGGCATTCCATCTTAGTCCTCAGGGGAGAAAACGTTTCTGCATTTTAATTATTATTATTCGAAGATAAGTACATGTTTTTGTACCTATATAAGCCAATGGTTGACCAATATCCCACTTGATGCAAGTGGTGATGCTTGATGCGCTTAGGTTTCCACTTTTTTACAAAACCTTATTCACGCTTGCCTTGAGGAGACACATTTTAACCTGATGGAAAGAGAAACACTAGAAATTTATTACGCTCCATTGCTGTACGCATAAACATCGTATAAGCAAACTGTTTGGTTCGGATGCGTGGTTTAATGACCGCAAAATAATTATTTTAAATAAATATAAACCCTTAAGCTTACAATCACAACGCAGTTTAATTCATTCATCATAACGTAGTTTAATTCAAGAAAGAAAACAATAGGGAAAAATGATAGGAAAAAGTTGTGAAATTTTCAATGTCGCATTTCTAAGGAAGGATTTATGAAGATTTATCGATGCTTCATTTCACGAATCAACTCCATTCACAAGATAATACAGTCCACTGATGACTAACGTCAAGACTGGGACCATACCATAGGGACCCGTAATCTTAGTCGTCTAACCTTTATTTTGAGAGAGTGCAAACGGGCTTTGAGTAACACACCTTCTCAGGGGTCACGCCCACCTCATTGTTCCCAAACCCAACATGGTGTGGTATTAGTATCTGTGTATAAAGTGTGTATGTGTGAATAAAAGGTCACTAATTGGTCGATCTCTGTTGCAGGGCGGGTCATGAGGAGCCGCAGCACCCTTTCAGACATCCATAGGACGAAATGAGTTATCATCATTCATCATCATTACAGCCCTTCAAGTCCACTGCTGAACATAGGCCTCCCGCAAAGAATGCCACAAAGCACGGTACTGAGCCACCTGCATCCATCGACTTCCTGCATGTCTTACCAGGTCGTCACTCCATCTCGTGGGGGGACGCCCTACACTTCGCCTACCGGTACGAGGCTGCCACTGGAGAATCTTTCTTCCCCATCGGTTGTCGGTTCTTCGAGCTATATGGCCGGCCCACTGCCACTTCAGCTTACTAATCCGTTGGGCTATGTCGGTTATTCTGGTTCTACTGCGGATATCCTCATTCCTAAGTTTATCACGCAGAGAAACTCCGAGCATAGCCCTCTCCATAGCTCGCTGAGCGACCTTGAACTTCCTCATACGGCCAGCAGTGAAGGACCACGTCTCAGTTCCGTAAGTCATCACTGGCAACACGCACTGGTTGTACAATTTCGTTTTAAGGTTTTGAGGTATGTCTGACGAGAAGATGTGTCGTAGCTTCCCGAACGCTGCCCAGCCGAGTTGAATCCGTCGATTGACCTCTCGGTCGAAGTTGGACTTACCTAGTCGGACTATTTGTCCCAGGTAAACATACTCGTCAACAACTTCGAGCTTAGTGCTCCCAACAACTACCGGTATAGGTGTGACATGGACATTAAACATGATCTTTGTTTTGTCCATGTTCGTCTTAAGACCTATTCGTTGGGAAACACTATTGAGGTCATTGAGCATAGTGCTTAGGCCCTCCAGCGATTCTGCTATAAGGACTATATCGTCGGCAAATCGAAGGTGAGTGATGTACTCGCCATTGATGTTGATACCGTATCCTTTCCAGTCCAGAAGCTTGAAAACGTCTTCCAATGCAGCGGCGAAGAGCTTCGGGGATATGACGTCACCCTATCTTACACCTCTCTGCAATTGGATAGGTTTCGTACTCTGGTTCTGTACTCGGATAGCCATCGTAGCCCTACTATACAAGCACATCAACACTTCGATATACCGACAGTCAACTTGGCACCGCTGAAGGGACTGCAGCACCGCCCAAATTTCGACGGAATCAAAGGCTTTCTCATAGTCCACATACGCCAGACATAGTGGCAAATTGTACACTTCGGACTTCTGTACAACTTGCCGAAGGGTATGTATGTGGTCTATGGTGCTAAAGCCCTTTCGCAAACTGGCTTGTTCGGGAGGCTGGAAGTTGACAAGTCTGCGCGCAAGACGATTCGAAATGACTCTCGAAAACAGCACGTAGACGCGGCTCAGAAGAGAAATCGGTCTGTAGTTCTTCAAGAGAGCGTTGTCACCTTTCTTGAAAAACAAGACCACCGCACTGCTGCTCCACGCCTCCGGTGTAATGCCACCATGGAGGACGGAATTAAAGAGCTTCTGAAGGACTTCAAGTACCGGTCTTCCACCCGCTTTCAGAAGTTCCGCTGTAATTCCATCCTCGCCTGGGGCCTTACCGTTTTTAAGGTGCTGGAGAGCCATTCTAATCTCGCTCAGACTGACGTCCGGGATATCTTCGGAATAGTGTCGGATGAGACTCGCTCTTGGATCGTTACTCACACTTGCGTGTGGCTCCAACAATGACGTGTAAAGCTGCCCATAGAACCTCTCAATCTCACTCAAAATCTCAGGTGCCCCGGAAACGATGCTGCCACATTCCGTCTTCAGCTTTGACAGTTGGCTCTTTCTGGCAGACAGATCTCTGACAAAGACTTTGGAGCCTTGGTTCCGCTCAATCGCTTCTTCAATACGAGCTGTATTGAAGTTGCGTAAGTCCCGCCGCATGCATTTGGAGATCTGTCTGTTCAGATGCCTGTATGCTGTCAAGTCTGTTGAAGAATGTAGCTTCATCTCCCATCTAACAGCCATGAGATTAAGAGTGTGATCGGAGAGCTTTTGTGTTCTTCTGCGGCGGGTCTTGCAGTACTTAGCTCCGACCGCATGGACAGTTTCCACGAGCTTGTCATTCATATCGTCCACTTCATTGCAGTCTTTTGGCACTGAAAACGGTTTTGTAACTCGAGCTGAAAGGTTTCGGGACTTTGGAACAGAGCACGAGGGGGACGGAGCGTTGACTTCATTAGACGAGACCTCTCCAACTTAACGTTTAGGTTCAGTGTGCCTCTAACAATTCGGTGATCGCTACCAGTTTTCACCCTCGCGATCACGGAGACATCACTGAACAGTTGTCGTCTGGTCGTCATAATGAAGTCAATCTCATTTTTTTTCGAACTGTCGGGGCTCGACCAGGTCCACTTCCTGTGGGGCCGCTTCTGGAAGAAAGAGTTCATCATAAAGTCATAAAGTCGCAATTTTACTACCGGTTAGTGCAGTCGCTTCATAATGACGTGACGGCTCTAATGCCGAACTTACAGTATTTTTGTAGCGTAAGCATACCTACTGCGCAAAAATAATTCGAAATGGCGTGCCAACCTAAACGTTCCGAAACCGTCGTAATCCACGAGTTGCTGGCCTTTGTTCAACAAAAATTGGACGTCATGGACCAGGTGTCTCTAGAGCAGATACTGATGACAAGCTTCACCGAGGACGATATCATCCAAGCGAAGAAGGTGTTAGCAGATTCAGCCGTGACCCAAATCCGTCTTATCACACGTCACAGGGATGGACGCGGTAAGAAAGACCTGCAAGACATCTTCAGGCTGTTCAATGAGACCACCCTGATGACATCCCAACTTTCGTCGCGCGTGATCTCAACAAGCTGCCTCCCGTGACGTTCGATCACGTAGACGTCACCAGATTGTTGAAAGACATCACCACGTTGAGAGCCGATATTACCGACATCCGTTCCAAATTTGAGGAATCAGAACGAGCCGCAACAGAGCTGAGGAACGAAGTCAATATGTTGCGCAACATAATTGCAACATCTGCAAATTCACCGCCGTCGCAGAATGTGAATACGACACGCGGTAACCGTAATAGTAGTCATATTTCACCGATGATTGCGACTCCGTCACGCGATACCGTCTGTCAGCGGGTTAATGACCGAGAAACTAGGGCGACCTCGGTCGTCATTGCATCACCACCTCAACCCTTGACTGAACCCATTGGTACTCCTCCGCCGAAGCCAACCTCAAAACAAGGGAAGACGTTTGCGGATGTTGCCCGAAAATCTTTACAACCGGCACCCTCTTGTGGTCGAAAGCGGAAGAATGTGGAAATAAAATCAGTTCCAGTAGTGACCCAAGACAAGATTGATAAGGACGGGTTTACTCTTGTTGAGAAGAGACGTCGGTCGCGACCCGTCTGTAACCAGCGTGGGACCGCGAAAATAAACGCGAGTACAACTTTGCGTGCTGTGGAGCCAACCATACAACTCTACATCTCCCGTTTGGACAAAAGTACGTCGGGAGAAGACGTCCTGCGCTTCGTGGAAGAACGAAGCCGATGCCGCATTGAGGATCCGATCTCTTTACATTTGCAGCGTCTGGAGTCTAATAGGTCAACGAACTTCAAATCTTACGTACTCCAGGTTCCTGCAAAACATAAAGAGACATTCCTCGCTCCCGATTTCTGGCCCTCTGGGGTAGTGTTTCGCCGATACAGGGACGCGCCAAAGAAAAAAGTTCCCTAAATAGTGTTAAGTTATGTCTATATTTTATATATATTTTTAGGTTAAGGTATATATTGCTATGGGCCAATGTTCTTAATTTTTAAGTCCTTGATGCCTGAAATAAAGTTATTGTATTGTATTGTATTGTATTGTATAAAGAGTCCCTCTTTCTCCATGAAGTCGGCCAGCTGCTGGCCCCTTGGGTTCCGTTGCCCTATTCCAAATTTCCCTACTTTTAGCTCACCGTTCTCTCTTGTGCCTAGTTTTGCATTGAAGTCTCCCATTAACACCGTATATTGGGTTTTGGAGGAATGCATGGCTCTAGAGATATCCTCATACATTTCCTCCACCTCCTCATCGGGGTGTGCCGAGGTTGGTGCGTAAACCTGTATGATCTTCAGTGAATACCGTTTGGTGATTCTGAGTATATGGTACGTAACCCTCGTCGACACACTCCCGATCTTTACAACGTTGTTAACGAGAGACTTATGGACGATAAATCCGACACCTCCTTGGGACAGATGGTCGCCCTCCCGATGATAGAGCAAGTTGCCGGATTCGAGGATTACCGTGTCCTCCCCCTCTCTTCGGAGTTCTTTACTGTGACTGTAAAGCCTGTGTGCGGGTAGGGCGTGACCTGTCACCCATGTTTAGCGTCCAAACGGGCGTGAAACAGGGTTGTGTCATGTCTTCCTGGCTGTTCATACTGTATCTCGACAGCTGTTTACAGAAGCTGAAAGATAGTTGTTTGGGTGTGAAATTGGGTGACATTAAAGTAAATTGTCTGCTGTATGCTGATGATGCAGTGCTTATTGCACCATCAGAGGCAGAACTGCAGGCATTAGCAACGTGTATGAAAGAGGAATGTGAAATTAAAGGTCTCCGTTTGAATGCTAATTAAACTAAGGTTCTGGTATTTGAAAGGGACGAAGAGAGAACGAAGTGTGAAATATGGGTAAATCAGGAATGTCTAGAACAGGTAAATGAAATTGTATACTTGGGGAATGCTTTTAGCCGGGATGGAAGATGTGACTTAGATGTGGACAGGCGTGTCGCTGCCGGGAACAAAGCCAATGGTGCCCTGACTGCGTTTGTCAAAAGGCAAGGCGTAGCGAAGAGTGCACGCCTTGCAATACATAACGCAGTATTGGTACCGACTTTGTTATATGGCAGCGAAACCTGGGTATGCCAGAAGAAGCATAAAAGTAAGTTGAATGCAGTGGAGATGCGATCTCTTCGTAAAATGTGCGGCGTTACCATAGCCGACCGAAAGCGAAACGAAGAGATTCGCAATATGGCAGGTTTGAAAGATGACCTTATCAAAAAAATTGATAAGGGCGTGCTTCGGTGGTTTGGGCACGTTGAGCGAATGAGTGAAGACCGAATGGTGAAGAAAATATATAGCGCGAAAGTTAATATTAAAAGGTGTCGAGGTAGACCGAGACTAACTTTCGAAGACCATGTGAGTAAATTGCTCGAAGAGGGTAGGGTCAAAAGTACTCGGATACCTAGACGTACATGCATGAAGAAGATAATGAATCTGAAAGAAGCGAAAGAGGTATGTAAGGATCGTGACACTTGGCGATCTGTTCTCTCTGGCTACCCCGTCAGGGATTGTGCGTGACTTCGGATAATCCTATAATATGCCAGCGCAACTTGTCTATCTCTTCTTCCAGCTCCACGATCTTCTCGTCAGTCCTCAGGGTGCGTGCGTTGTACGTTGCCAGGTCGAGTCGTCTAAGATGGCAACCGAACCTCCACCGGAGATTCTTAGCACCCCCTGCCCCGCCGTTACCATGGTCGCCACCGTAGCCAGGAATAGCGGGGCCGCCGGGGATTGGGGGCCGTCTGTTTGTTGCTTTAGTCATTGGGGGGTATTTGCCATAGTTGCCACGCTTGGCGAGCGGGTTGCCAACCGCAGTTTTTTTATTGTAATTTTGGCTATTATCAAGACGATGCTGCTGCCCATCTCCTGCCTGTTTCCCTTTGTCGCCTTTTACGACACCCACGGGAGGATATGGGGTAGTGGATATTCTTGACCGCCACTACACGGCATGTGATGATATAAAATGAGTTATAAATTCTTTTAATTTACCAAGTGTGGTGAATATGACAAGTTCTCCCAACAACAAGAAAGCTACATTTCCAATTAGATTTTACGGACAAAAGAACATTTTGCTTTGCTGGAACGGGGAAGAAACACGCTCTCACAAAATACCAACGTCAAATAGCAGTTCAATGCTGCTGTGTTTCGTGTGGTGAGTGTAGAGAATCGGAGAGCCTTTTTACTGGAAACGAGGCATTTCATCTTTGTCCTCGTGAGTGACAACCTATCTGCATTTGCATTCTTAATCGAGGATAGATGTAGATGTTTATGGGTCACTCCATTCACTTATTAGGCGGACTGTGTGGTCGTTTGCTAGCCTTATTATTTATTTAAAGAAGTCAGTCTAAGTAAATCAGGTGTGTGATTTTATTAATACGTTTTTTATTCTTTTTTATAAAAGTAGTAAAAAGTAAATTTGCAGCCTATTTACGTCCCACTGCTGGGCACAGGACTCCTTTCATTTCTGAGAAGGTTTTAGGGCATGGCAATGTCCGCCGCGCTGCCCCAATGCGTGTTGGCGTTCTTTACATATTTTCGAAATATTTGTTTTTCTTATTTCTCAGACATGCAGGTTTCCTCACGATGTTTTCCTTCACCGCCGAGGACGTGGTAAATCAGTACTTAAAACTGCAATTAACAATTTTATTGGTGCCGGCGGGGATTGAACCCGGGTTGCTCGAGTACTGAGTAAGCGGTGCCTAACGAGTACACAGTTCACCTGATGGTAAGTGATTGCGTGCGGTGGCCCATGGACAACTACATATATCCTTGATAAATAATCAAAATATAAATGAGTTAGCATCCCCGTGGACTAAAATACAAAGAAACCATAAATATGCAGCATTAATATGCTACTCGTATTTTACGCTAGTATTCTGTAAGAGCGTAGATCTTTTCCGGTCGTGCCGACCCATTCGTGCTACAAGCATAATATAGCTGCAGTAGGACTCTACAATGTCTAAATAAAAAGGTCCGAATATTAATCAAAATGACTCAGAATTTTATTATGTATTATTGTCAAAAATTAGAAAGACGGCATATTTATTATTTATAAATTATTATTTGGCTGCACGTAATTGAAGCTGGCTAAATCGAAGTGTGCCTGCCAAAATGGCACTATTGGCAGACAGATGGGCAACCGCAGATTTTGTAAATTTTCAGTTTTATACAAAAATATATAATCAAATAATATATCTTTTTTCAACTTCCTCTATCGGCTCTCACGAATTTTACAATACTTCTAGTAGTGGATATTCTTATGCCGCTGCTACACGGTAATTTAAATACGGTACGTTATATACATTTTTACACGTGTCAATAGAAAGCTAATTTTGTGGATTACTAACACCAACCATGCAAACATAATGATACATTGAGTATCGTTTAAATCAAGTAATCTAATTATACCGTAGTAGGTATATCTACTATAGCACAGATGCACTTAAACCCCCAAAAAAATGATAAATGGTAATCGAGTAATTCAAACAACAAGTCTTTAGATTGAAAGCTTTTTCACCTAGTTAGCTGAAGATGTCCTTTCATCGCTAACTTATCGAAGTGTCGAGAAGATTGAAAAGGTCGACAATCCTCTCGGAATATTATTATGTTCGCTACATCGAGCGAATAAAATTTATTTGTTATTATAATGGCATTGCCGAGATTACCTTGGCTTCGTGTATATATGTAGTGTATAGCGTTCTAACTGCGTTTTCTTATTATTTAAGTGGTTACAATGAAGCCTTACATTGACGCAATAAAGTGGTTTTAACCTTATTGTATCAGATTTCTACAACCAAAATTAAGTAAAAATATAAAAAAGCCGTGGTAGATCCGATGGTTAGCACTCAGTCGGTTATTTACGTGGTAGAGCCATGCTGCAGCTATATTATAGTTGTAGCACGAATGGGTCGGCTCGACCGGGGAAGGACCACGCTCTCACAGAATACCAGCGTAAAATAGCAGCTTAACGCTGCTATGTTTCGTTTGGTGAGTGTAGAGAACCGGAGACCCTTTTACTGGAAACGAGGCATTCCATCTTAGTCCTCACGGGTGACAACGCATCTGCATTTTGATCCTTAATCGAAGATAGATGTAGATGTCTATGGGCCACAGCAACCACTTACCATCAGGTGGACTGTGTGCTCGTTTGTCACACTTATCCAATAAAAAAAACTCTATAAAAATAAAATAAACATGCGTGAGTGTCGTATAACACTCAGTCGGAACGAAGTTCCTTTCGTAGTATATTATTATTGATAAATGTATTATATTATTGATTAACGAATACAAATAAATGAATTACTAGCGTCTATTAAAATAATATTAACATTTAAATAAAGCATCATTTAAAATGAAATGTTATATATATATATATATATATATATATATATATATATATATATATATATATATATTAAAATATATATAATCATATATTTCATGGCAAGGTTAGAAAAAGTTTGAGGGAGATTGATATTATTCCATCTCGCTCGCACTATAGAAAGGGGGTCGTTCTTCCTTATCAGTCAAATTCTTACCGTGCGATAAGGAACTTCGTTCCAATATTACCTCTCCTCTCGTTTATTTTATCCGATGAAGCGATGCATTTTTACAATATTATTAGCTGGAATATAAAAATAGAACATATTCCAGATAAATATTCTATTATTCTCAATATTATTAGGTAAAATATTAATAAAATTATGAATGCTTGTAATAAGAGATCAATTCTTATTGTAGAGGTATTACTTCGTGTCCACAAAATTGTAGTTTAGAGGTTTACAGCTGCCTTCTTACTATCGTAAGAGGCGAAATAGACAAACAGAAATAGGATTTGGGCAGTCCTGATAAGAACTAAAAAAAATTCAACACCCTCCATGTGTTAACTATGGTAAAATACCTGTGAGACAATCTATGGGAGTGGCCTATGTTCAGCAGCAGACTTTTCATAAGCTGTAATGAACGAATAAAAAAAATATTTAAAAAAGTAATAATAATGCAAACATTCATATATTATGATTATTTTTTATTTGCTTTCTTATTAATTTGTGAACGAAGAACCTTAACATAAATTAAATTAAATCGGCATTTACCTAAAGTTAATTTTTATACGACAGGGGGACAAACGAGCAAACAGTCCACCTGATGGTAAGTGGTTGCTGTGGCCCATAGACATCTACATCTATCCTCGTTTGCGAATCAAAATGCAGATGCGTTGTCAGCCGTAAGTACGAAGATGGAAGAAGAGAGATGGAATGCCTTTTGCCCAGTAAAAGGGTCTCCGGTTCTCTACACTCACCATACGAAACACAACACAAAGAGTGTAAAGCTGCTATTTTACGCTGGTATTCTGTGAGAACCGGTACGTTGTACGTATGGGTCGAGCCGACCCATTCGTACTACACATATACTACTAATATAGCTGCAACATGGCTCTACCACGTATAAATGGTAACATGATAATACAATCTGATATTACTGAATAAAACAAAGGAACGTTCAAATTTCAGCATTCGTAGCAGTACTTTAACCTACACCCGAATAGCTCCGGATATTCAATTCAGATTCAGTGGTTACACTTCATATCGACCACTGACTTTCATTCGATAACCTCAACCATAATCGCTTTCTAGTAAAATTCTGAAATATAGAGTGAACGGTGAGTGAAGGTTTTTTAATTATAATTATAAATAATTTGTATAAAGTAGATTTAGTTTTGATCATAATCACGCTCTATGTTTTATAAGAGCCAGGCAGTAAGCGCGTTTTATTATCTAGAAACCTCTGGACATAGATATTTAGGTATAGCTTTCCACCTAATATTATATACGATACGATATACTATTCCCTTACTTTTATCTGACTAATGTGACGCGAAAGGGTAGGTCCAAATTTCTTTTTTTTTTTTTAGATGTGTGTGCATAATCGCTGCTAATCTTTGTACCTTTTTTATAGGAGAGGGGGCAAACGAGCATGCGGCTCACCTGATGGTAAGTGACTACCGCCACCCATGAACAACTGCAACACTAGGGGAACCAGGGGAATTGCAGATGCGTTGCCGGCCTTTTAAAAAGGAGTAGGCTCTTTCCTTGAAGGTCCCTATTTTACCTATTTTCAATGGCGGAATTACTCATATATACGTAAACTATATCATTTCCCATAATTACATCGTGATGAAGAGCTAGAACCCAAATTGAAGATGTTGTCATAAATTAATGCGAAAAAATTATAGTACGAACATGTATTTTGATCCTTTCATGTAAATTTTTAAGAAACATTATTACATTTCAAAGAATACCAGCGTTATAGCAGCTTAATGATTATGTGTTTCGTATGATGAGTATAGAGAACGGGAGACTCTTTTTCCTTTATGACTCTAACGACAAAAATCAGGTGCATCATAATTTACGTGTCGTAACTGTCATCTGTCAATAAATTTGTAATTAGCTAGGCACGAAAGTAAATTTAAGCCATTCAGGGATCCACACAAACACAAAAAATTCCATCAAAATCGGTCGAGCCGTTTTTGAGTTTTAGCGAGACTAACTGACAGCAATTGATTTTTATATAGAGATTAGTAGTACCTTTCGAAAAAATCAACAAATTAAAAAGAAATCTGCTATTGACTTTATTTGGTTCATCTATTATACATTATTTTTTTCTTACGGTAAATAAGCTGGTAAGTCATGTATACATCAAGAAAAATGTACAAAGAAGGTCCCACAAAATACTGTGATCAAGTTTCTTAATATCTTTTTACAACAATGTAATGATTCGTTATTTAAATTTTACAAATATAGCAATGCTATAGTATATGTAATGCCAAATATGCCTCCCAATCACTATTTGCAGAATTTTTACGTTCTTGTACTCAAACTAACTGTAATGCTATCATCATCATCATCATTACAGCCCATCTCAAGTCCACTACTGGATATAGGCTTACTCCAAAGAATCCCATAAAGCACGCACCCGATACACCAGCATCCATGCCAAATGTGCCTTCTTGCAGAATTTTTACGTTCTTGTACTCAAAGTAACTGTAAATTTAATAATAAAAGTTTTTTTAATAGGATAAGGGTGACAAGCGAGCAGACAGTCCTGATGGTAAGTGGTTGCTGTGGCCCATAGACATCTACATGTATCCTCGTTTGCGAATCAAAATGCAGATGCTTTGTCAGCTGTGAGGACTAAGGTCTTTTCCAGTAAAAAGGATCTCAGGTTCTCTACAATCACCTTACGAAACACAGCAGCATTAAGCTGCTATTTTACGCTGGTATTCTGTGAAAGCGTGGTCCTTCCCCGGTCAAGTAGACCATTCGTGCTACAACTATACAATTAATATAGCTGCAGCATGGTTCTGCCACGTATTTAAGAGGTTATATATAAAATTAAAAAATCGATCGATAAGTTATAATTGTTGTGGATAGTTTTTGTACTTGTCCTTCTTCGAAGTTCTTCACATTTTTACGAACGTAAAATTAGGTTTTTATAGGTCGGGGAAAGAGTTTCTTCGAATTTTGTCTATATAAAATTGAAGAAAAATCTCTTTAGTTGCACTGTTTGTATCTGGCTGGTTTTAATAACAATACATATGGGATATTAAGAAAAGGGATTCAAGCCGCGAAAAAATTTATGTCGTTAATGGACCCAATGCAGTGTCAGTAAGAGTAGCATAAAGTTGGTTCAAGCGTTTTCAATCCGAGAATTTTGATGTCAAAAATCTAGCTTGGGTACCACACGAGCTCACTGAAAGATACTGAATGAATCGTGTACTGATTTGCGATTCTCTATTGAAACGTATTGAAACCGAACCACTTTTGAAAAGTTTGATCACTAATGATGAAAAGTGGATCACCTACGACAAGAACTTGTGAAAAAGATTATTACCAAAGGGTATAGTCTACTTCCACATACTGTAGCGAAACCCGGATTAACATGCAATAATGTGATGCTGTGTGTATCGTGGGATTGAAAAGGCATCGTTTGTTATGAGTTCTTACCGCCGGGCAATACCATCAATTGGGATCTTTACTGACAACAACTAATGAGACTCAATCAAGAAATTGAAAAAAAAAGTGGCCAGAATTGATCAACAGAATAATGGTGGTCTTTCGTCATGATAACGCCAGACCACACACATCTTTGGCCATTCAGCAAAAATTGAGAGAGCATGTTTAATGCATCCACATTCATTTTTTTTTATTTTCACATGTTTCGGTCTCGTCAGATGTCTTTGTAATGTTAGTTTAATATCAAAAGAAGACTGTCAAAACTACTTGTCGCATTTTTGATCAAAAATCTCAAGATTTCTACAGCAACAAGATTATATCACTATCAAGTCATTAGTTTGGTAACAAGTTATCAAACTAATGACAAAAAATGTAATGAAACTTTAAAAAAATGTCTTTAATTTGTATATAAAATACGAAGAAACTTTTTCCCCGACCTTTTATAATAATAAAAGGATCTAGTAGCGTCTGTGTATATATCATAACAGGCTAAAATGGCTCTTATTGCACACTTTTACAATTTAAAGCTTGCAAAACAACAGAACAACACGACATGAGACATTACACTGTGAAAATACGCAAAGCATACTAATTTAGCTGTTTCAATAACTGTTGTTTCATTTTACGTACAGCGCAAGCAGACGAAATTAATTTTTATCGTTCGCTTATTCTCTGGTTATACTGCAGTGCAGTGACTGTCTCGTTGGTCTAGATGTTGTAAGTACGACTGCGGATCATGTGGTCCCGTGTTCGAATCCCGAGTCGGGCCAAACTCAGTTATTGTATTTTTCCTGTTGCAAGTTGGCCTACATTTCTCGGAAAGGACGTAAAGCCATTGATGCTGCGCCTACCATGTTACACTTGCATCGGTCTATGAGAGTGAGGGAATAGAGAGTGCACCTGTGCTAGCGCGTACATTTGGGCACCATAATATTGCTCTGCGTAGTCTCCGTTGAGACTGGCAACCGTAAACGAAATTCGGTGGTCATTATTACACAGTAGTGCAGCATTTTAATTAAAGTGTATTTGGCTTTTAACGAAAGATGACTTATAGTATTCTAGTGATATATAAAGTTCAACTTTGTTAGCAGAACGTCGAATAAAGTCAATCCTACCCGCAGGACCCGTGATGACATTAATAATAATTTTATAGGATAAGAAATCAAGTTGTTCACTTCACTTTACAAGATTAAATGGTAACCTTTTAGAAGTTTGTAATTAAATTGATATACAGAGAGAGCCTAAGAAAATTAAATCAATGTCAAGCCTAGACTCCTTCGTTTCGTTATAGTGTTAGTGAATTGTGTAAATTAAAATTCAATTTCCAGCAAATGGGCTTTCAGACTTTAAAATTTAAATCAACAAAAAGTAATGAATAAAATGGCTAATAATTAAATTTAAGTTGGACATAAAAATTTAAATATGTATAGTATGAGAAAATTATCTAAATATGGAAAAATGTATTAAATTATTAAAGGTTAAAATATTAAATTTTGAATTATATTAAGTTATAAGGTTACGTGAAACGCATGGACGGATCTTGTTTAAATCGCAACCAAATTTGACCAACACATTTTACACGAGTAATATTATCTCTTACCTGTTACAATTTTTTAATCGGCTCCTTCGCTAAACTATCACGCTCTCCCAGAACACTAATGTAAAAAGTAGCTACGTGTAAAGTAAGTGTTTCATCGATAAGTATTAATTGAAAAAAAAAACCAGTTTTTTCAATTATCGGTTATAAGCTATTCTATTAATATATTATTAAACAAGGAGCTTATAAATCAATTGATGATAAGTACAATTACTTGTAATAGGTTTCAAAACTAAACGTAAATTGATTTCAAATTGTTTATGGCTAGATATAAAGGATCTTTTATCCTATAAACTGGAACAAAATACATTTCGAGCTGGTGGTTATAAAAATATCATCGTCATTCATCATTAGAGACCTTCACAAGTCCACTGCTCGAAATCAAAATAGGTCTCCCCCAAAGAATGCCACAAAGCACGGTCCTGAGCCTCCTGCATCCATCGACTTCCAAAATATTTTACCAGATCGTCACTCCATCTAGTGGGGAGCCGCCCTATACTTCGCTTAACGGTACGAGGCAATAAATTTTTGCACGCAATTCGAAAATTAGGTTTCAATAACGACTGACTGACGATGACTTCTAACATGCATGTTTATTTCTTTCATAGTTAGATATTGCATGCACTTTTTGTAAAATTTTTTAATAATTTTCTCACGATGTGACTTACATAAATATTTCAGAATACATTGTACCATAATAAGACAGTCTTTACTATTTTTTATTAGGGAGAAACCATGTGCATCTATGTTATAGGGAAATTGTTATTGTGATTTATTGCCCGCCTCTGTTTACTGACCGCTTTTAGCCGATTGCAACATGTTGCAGGTGGAAATCATTGTATTAAAAATAAAGCAACTTCTTTATCTAATGATTGATCTTGTTAGAAAAAATTAATTCAAATAAAATATGTATCTACCTACATCATACGTCATTTATACATGTACCTGTTTTATTGTTACGATCAATATCATATGGTATTTAAGGTGGAATGCAGTTTGGCGACATAGGTGTTCATTGAATTTGATGCTGACCACTAGAAAACCATGTTTGTTCTACAGTAACATGATGACGCCATCAGTACCAAGTTCGATAATGATGAGAATTTTTGGATTCCATCGAGATCATCAGCTGCGCGTGGTATTTTATTAACACCAGTCATTATTCAGGGATAACCCCTCTTCCTAATATAACTATGAAAATTTAACGGATATAAGATTATAAGTAAGCCAAAATGCAGTGGCGAAGACTCATAAAATATACATAATACGGACCTGACTCACTTATTTGTTTTAAATATTAGACCCAGAAATATGTGACCCATGGTCACAGGGGGACGTTAGGAATTAAAATAAGTAAATTTAGCGCGATAAAATCCGTAAAAATAGTTTTATTCAAGAAACTGCGGTGTTTGCGTTAATATAAGAAATCACTATTTAATATTGTTTAAGGCTTTCTTAGGAGATTTTCAAATAAGCCGAAACTCTGATATAATTCTTATTTAATGCGTACGATTAAAGACCTACATGTTGGTTTTATAGTATTTTTGTGTATATAATGACTTAATAGAAATATACCAAATAATCGCACACAATATTGCGCTAGCGAGATATAGAAATATTATATAATGCGAGATATAATATAATGACGGCTCCGTGGCGCAGTGGCTTAGCAATGAGTTGCTGCGCTGGGGGGCGCGGGTTCGAATCCCGCACGGAACAAGTATTTGTATGGCCTACAAATGATTGTTCCGGGTCTGGATGTTTGTCCTTGTGAAATTTGTGTTTGTAAACTGCCTCCACGATACAGGAGAAAATCCTAGTGTGGGGGTAACGTTTTTTTAAGAAAAAAAAAAAACTAAAAAAAAATAAAAAAAAAAGAAAGCGACCATTTTATCGGACAATTGCTATCGTGATTTATTGCCGCCTGTATTTGCTGACCGCTCTTAACCATTGCAACATGAAAGTCATTGTATAATTCAGGTAATTCCTACATTTGAGATTAGAAATTATTTCGAGACGTATAATATTTTAAATTGTTTTTTAAATCACAAATAAATTGTCATCTGAAATAATATAAGGCCTTACTCATGAAAGTTGACAGCTGTTTAAGAAACTTTTAAAGTTCTCTCTTTTCATTTAACGGCAATAGAAAGAGAAAGGTATAACGTATAAGAAACAATTAATACTGATTTTAAGTAAACGATAGTAAACAATTATAAGTAAGGCCAATATTCCTTAATTATAACAACTTAATGAGAACAACACGAGTTTGTAAATAATTTTATTGTTAATTAGTTAACAATTTTTTACAAACAATTTGAACCCCGGTTTACATTTTTTTCTGAAACTACTAAAAAAATACTAAAAATAATTAAAAAAAATTAAGTACTTTGTTATATATACCTGTTTTTGTAATTTATTTTGTTTTCACGAAAAAAAAATAAACCGTTATAGATATAATATAGAAAAGTAAGTTATAGTTATAGAAAAATAACAAAGTTGAGTTTGTTCCAATAAATGAACATCGCTTGGAGAGGTTTTCAAGTAATATAATAAAAAGACTTCCATCACTTTCATTTAAAAATAGTGCTAATTATTTGTACTTACTTACTTACTTATCTTCACGCACAATCCCTGACGGGGTAGCCAGAGAGAACAGATCGCCAAGTGTCACGATCCTTACAAATCAATTATTTGTATGGTACATTATTTAAAATTATAAGTTGTGAATTTAGTAAGATATTTACTTCTAAAACTTTCTCTTTTAACAGTCGCAAATCATTTAATGAATGGGCGACAGTAGGAATTTATAAAAGTAGGCGAAGGTTATACGAGCTTTATGACGAAAGATCGTATAATAGTAGTATTATATTTAGAGATTATCTAAAAACATATTCTAAAATGTTTAAAACAGTGTGCTCCACTGCTAAGGCTTTACATTTAAGCAACAAAATTAAAACTGCATCCGACAAAATTAAAATGACCTGGAGAATAATAAATAGTGAAACGGGAAAGGTCAAACCGCGCAACTCGGATTTTCAATTGAATATTAACAATAATTTAACCAGATCTGATCAAGAAGTTGCTATGGCTTGCTATGCTAATGGAGTCTCTTAGAGATAAATTTAAAGATTATAATACTATTTTAAGAGCCATATACCCGATCTGCCGCTGGGATCAGGAAGACTAGTGCTTCTGAGTGCTCGTTTTTCCTGGCCCATGACCTTCGCGCATCAGACACGGGGGTGTCCGTTGCGCAGGTAAAGTTGGAGGCCTTAAGGCAGATTAAGTTGCACATAACCCGTACTTGCCCACGCGAGTCGGGTATGCGTAGGCAATTTCCCTTGTAAAAAAAGGTAAACATACTCCTCAACAAATTTGAGCTTTGTGCTTTTAACAACTACTGGAATAGGTGTGATATGGACGTTACACAGTCATGATCTTTGTTTCATTCTTGTTTATTTTAAGACTTATCCATTGGGAGGCTCTATTGAGATCATTGAGCATAATGCATAGATCATCCAACGATTCCGCTATAATGACTACATCGTGGGAAAATCGAAGGTTAGTGATGTACTGTACAAACACTTCAGCACTTCGATTTTGGACGGTTGGGAGACCCACATCTAGTAGGTGCTTTACGGTTTAATGATGACGAAGAAGAAGATAACGCACAATTTAGGTTTTGATCATCAGAAAGTATTATAATTGAGTTTAATACACACATTTTTATTAACGGTGGTAGAGCCTTGCAGCAGCTTTTGCTGTTGCACGTATGGGCCGGCTCGAGCCGGGTTAGTACCACGACCTCACAGAATACCGGCGTGAAGTGGAAGCTCTGCTTCCGCGTTTCGTCTGGTGAGTGCAGGTGACCGGATGCCCAATTCCCCCCCCCCCCATCAACATGGTAGCGTAATTACGTCAAAACTACCCCAGGAGGGTACCAGTACCCCTGGAGAATCCCTCGCTGAGCATCCACGACCATGCTATTCCACTCCTGAGCGTGGGTGCTCAGGCTGCCCCGCGTATTCTGGGGGGGGCGAAATTCCGCTCAACACGATAACTGCTCGGGGCAAACTGAGCAACAAGACCAAGGCGACCCCTGCCACGCTATCCGTGAATTTCTGCAACATCAGGGGACTTCACTCGAACCTAAACGCCGTCCACTACCATCTTGAGACGGCGAAGCCGGCCTTGCTCTTTCTGACCGAGACGCAGGTGTCCTCTCCGGCTGATACTTCGTATCTCTCCTACCCGGGGTACAAATTGGAGCACTACTTTGTGCCTCGGGCTGGAGTTTGCGTGTATGTCAGAGAGGACATCTGTTCTCGACGCCTCGGCAGTCTTGAAGGTTCGGACCTGTCCATCCTTTGGCTACGCGTAGACAGCGATGACCATCCGCGCGTCTACGTGTGCCTCTATAGGTCCCATAGCGGTAATGCCGAAACAAACCGACTCATCGACCACGTCCAAATGGCTACAGATTCCTTGCTACAACAGATCCCATCCGCAGAGATCGTGATCCTTGGCGATTTTAACGCCCACCACGCCGAATGGCTCGGTTCATGTTTAACCGATCATGCGGGGAGATCTGTTTATGACTTTGCCTTGGCATATGGTCTGACACAACTGGTTACATCGCCTACGCGGATTCCAGATGTTGAGGATCATACACCTTCCCTGTTGGACCTTCTGCTGACCTCTCATCCGGACGGATATCAGGTTTCCGTCGATGCCCCTCTTGGCTCTTCGGACCATTGTCTGATCCGGAGTGTGGTGCCACTCACGCTCCCCTCGCGGTTGCGTTCTGCAGGTTGCCGCCGTGTTTGGCATTACAGGTCGGCGGATTGGGACGGAATGCGGTCTTTCTTTGCTTCCTACCCATGGGGGCGGGTTTGCTTCTCGCCGGATGATCCCAGCGCTGTTGCTGACTCTGTCACGGATGTAGTGCTACAGGGAATGGAACTATTTATTCCATCATCTGTGGTACCCATCGGAGGCAGATCTCAGCCTTAGTTTGGTCGCTCCTGTAAGACTGCATTACGCAGTAAGCAGGAGTGTTATCAAGCCCGGGCTGCGGCTTCGGTGACTCGGGATGTAAACACCAGCACACTCAAAAAGAAGTATAACTTCGCCTCCAGGTCCTTCAAAAGAGTTATTGCCAAGGCAAAGTCAGAGCACATATGCAGAATTGGCGAGAAACTAGTTCGCCTTCCTTCGGGAACCCGTGCATTCTGGTCTCTCGCCAAGGCTGTCCAAGGGAATTTCTGTAAGCCATCACTACCATCTCTGCACAGGGAGGACGACTCACTGGCCCACGACGCAAAAGAGAAGGCCGACTTTTTAGGCTCCCTTTTTGCGTCCAACTCGACTGTTGATGACGGGGGGAACACACCGCCGACCATCCCGCGGTGTGAGTGCTCCATACCGGATGTGCGATTCTCACAGCGCTCGGTTCGCAGAGCACTCCTCTCCCTTGACATCCACAAGTCGAGTGGGCCTGACGGAATCCCCCCAATTGTGCTGAGGACGTGTGCTCCGGAGTTGGCACCGGTTCTAACGCGTCTTTTCCGGTATTCCTACTCCCTAGGCGTAGTCCCAAAATCATGGAAGACAGCTTTTGTCCACCCGATCCCTAAAAAAGGCGACCGCTCAGATCCGTCCAACTACAGGCCTATCGCCATCACCCCCTTGTTCTCCAAAATAATGGAATCCGTTGTAAACTGCCACCTCATGCGGTACCTTGAGGATCACCAGCTGATTAGTGACCGCCAGTACGGTTTTCGTCGGGGTCGATCAGCTGGTGATCTTCTGGTCTACTTAACTCATAGATGGGCGTTGGCAGTAGAGTCCAAGCGGGAGGCATTGGCCGTTAGTTTGGACATTGCGAAGGCCTTCGATCGGGTTTGGCACAAAGCGCTTCTTTCGAAGCTCCCTTCCTATGGGCTTCCCGAGAAATTATGCAATTGGATCACCAGCTTTCTTGCAGATCGGAGCATCAAGGTCGTTGTAGACGGTGCATGCTCCGACTACAAGCCTATTAACGCTGGTGTTCCACAAGGTTGCGTGCTATCACCAACGCTGTTTCTTCTGCATATCAATGATATGTTGCAAGCTGGTAGCATTCATTGCTATGCAGATGACAGCACTGGTGATGCTCTATACACCGGCCGTGCCAATATTTCTCGGGAAAACGTCACCGAGTACCGAAACAAACTTGTGTCTGAAGTCGAGTCTTTGCTGGACAAAGTCTCGGATTGGGGGCGACTAAATCTAGTCCAGTTTAATCCTCAGAAGACACAAGTTTGCGCGTTTACCGCTAAAAAGAACCCCTTTGTCGTATCTCCTCAGTTTCAAGGTACTCCCCTTGTTGCCTCAGCCAGTATCGGAATCCTCGGCGTCGACATATCGAGTAGCGTGCAGTTTCGTGGTCACTTGGAAGAGAAGGCCAAATTGGCCTCTAAAAAGCTTGGCGTGCTCAGCAGAGCGGGACAGTATTTCATGCCGGCTCAACGCCTGCAACTTTACAAGGCGCAGGTTCGGCCTCACATGGAATACTGTTCCCATCTCTGGGCTGGGGCTCCCCAGTGCCAGCTTCTTCCACTTGACTGCATCCAGCGCAGAGCGGCTCGAATCGTCGACGACCGAGTCCTTTCCGATCGGCTCGACTCATTGGCACTGCGAAGAGATGTTGCATCTCTTAGCATTTTCTTTCGCATTTACCATGGGGAGTGCTCTGAGGAATTGTTCGGATTAATCCCAGCCGCCAAATTTCACGAACGCACATCGCGGCAGAACTCCCGATACCATCCACATCATCTGGATGATTGGCGGTCCACCACTGTGCGATTTAGAAGATGTTTTCTTCCTCGCACAACTTCCTTGTGGAATAGTTTACCACCAGCGATTTTTCCGGACCGATACGACTTAGGGACCTTCAAGAAAAGAGCCTACTCCTTTTTAAAAGGCCGGCAACACATCTGCAATTCCCCTGGTGTTGCGGTTGTTCATGGGCGGCGGTAGTCACTTACCATCAGGTGAGCCGCATGCTCGATTGCCCCCTCTCCTTAAAAAAAAAAAAACATTTCTAATCATAATTTAAATTTTTGGTAGCTACTGTAAAATTGATCAACAAATAATTAAGATTCAATAATTACTCATTTATTACGTTAATCGGTTTTTGTGGCATGTATACGCTTTCATCAAATTTGATTATTCAAGTTAGATAAGATAATGTTTGAATAAAGAATGATGAAACAAATTATAAGTAATTAAATTAGACCATGTATTTTTTTATAGGATAGGGTGACAAATGAGCACCTAGTCCACCTGATGGTAAGTGGTTGCTATGATCCATAGATATCTACATCTATCCTCGTTTGCGAATCAAAATGCAGATGCATTGTCACCTGTGAGGACTAAGATGGAATGGCTCTTTTCCCGTAAAAAGGGTCTCCGGTTCTCTAAACTCACCATACGAAACACAGCAGTGTTTAACTGCTATTTTACGCTGGTATTCTGTGAGAGCGTGTTCCTTCCCCGGTTAAGCCGACCCATTCGTGCTACAACTATACTAATAATATATCTGCAGCATGGCTCTACCACGTGCAGCAGTATTTTTTGTTCATTTTGTTTCTCTGTACAAAGGTTAAGGAGGTCGAGTTCTTTTAGTACATTATATCCCTGTGATGTTTCAATTTAAATATTAAACATAATTCAGCTCAAGCAAGGTATATTTCCAAGCTAGTGCCGGGCTGAAGAATGTTATTCCATTATATTTTTATATAATGTAAAATAGTTCTTTTAGGGAATTTTGAACATCGCCGACATATTCTATATAAACGGAAGTTATCATTTGCCCAAAATTTTTAGAGTATCATCATAAGCGCAAATGCACTTAATCAACTTAATCTTGCCCGGCGTAACACATTCTTGATACTTGGGAACAATTACAACAAAACAAAAACAATTTAGATTTTTTAGTACACATTTTCACTTGAGATTTTTATTTTATAATTATTTTGTGCACGTTTCGTTGAGTTTATAGTTTTTTTAAATAATTTACTATATTTTACATATTTCTAGACTTATTTCGGGGACAAATATTTTTTTCTTATTTCTGAGACATGCAGGTTTCCTCACGATGTTTTCCTTCACCGCCAAGCACGTGGTAAATCAGCACTTAAAATTGCAATTAACAATTTCAGTGGTGCTGGCGGGGATCGACCTCGGTTTGCTCAAGTACTGTGAAGCTTATAGCAAGCGCTAAGAAATTTAAAATTATTTATATACATTGAAATCAAATCTAACTAAAAATAAGTCTAATCACATAAAATAAGTACTGAAAATTTCCTAAATATCTTAAATATAATATTATCAAAAAGATGCAATGAAAATATATTGTAGTAAATATGACGGATGTTTTTTAAATATTAATTAACAATATTATGTACAAATAAATATGGAAACATTAAGAAACGGCATATTAGCGATCGCCCCATTCTTAAACTTTAATTAAACAATTTGCTTGCTTGGTGAAAATGTTTAACTTTTTGATGGATGAGACGTAGTCCCTCACTGCTTGTCTTATAAGGGAGCTAAAAGTTACTGATCGGCTATGGAGAGGGCTGCTTAGAGTTTCTATGCGTGATAGACTTTGTAATGAAGAAATCCGTAGTAGAATTAGACTGACATATTCCAACGGTTCCGGAAGCAGAAGTAGTAATAGGCCAGTCATATAGCTCGAAGAACCGACAAGCGACGGCGAAAAGTTTCTCTAGTAGCAGCCACGTACCGGTCAGCAAAGTGTAGGGGCCCCCCATAATATATAGTGATTTCCTGGTAAGCGATGCAGGAAGTTGATGGATGTAGGCGGTTCAGGACCGTGCTTTACGGCGTTTCTTAGGGGAGACCTATGTTCAGCGCTAGGATTTTGATGGGCTGTAATGATGAGAGTTAGAGTTTAGAGTGTAGATAGAGAGATAGGTCCTGCATATTATCTGGGACTGTGTTTAAAAGCGTATACAATGCCCCATGACGGAGTCATTGACTCTTTGGAATCAAATCAGTGGATTTACCAGCTTATTCTTGTTCCTACTGTTTACGGAATTCGCACTTTTCGTAGTAAAACTATTTTTGTTTTTCTGTACATTGATAAACATTTTGTAAATATAATATGATTACCTACAAGATGGAACATTAGCTACAGTATAAATATAAAATTTTCCATGAAACAAAATTCATTTTTATTAAAAATTGAGTTTTAAATAAATTGCGCTATTTGAAACGAGTAAACGAAAATGAAATAGGTCACTCGTTATCGGAAAACTGTTACTGTGATTTATTTAGCACCTCAATTTGCTTATTGGTCTCTTGGCCGCGAGCAATACAAGCGAGAGTACGATACACAAACATACGGCTGATGCCTAGCTTTTGAAGCGTGTTAAAAATATTGAAGGCCCCATACTCACTTTGTGCACAGCAATTACTGCAATGGTTGCTTTAACACCCCACTTTACACTTTATAATTTAATTTAACAATCACGATGAAAAATAAAATGTGAAATGGCGGCAAATTGATCGGAGTGTCTCATATAATAAATGCATTCCAAATTTGAAATGAGGCCTTTTTTGTAGTTCTTTTTCAATATAGTATAATAATTATAGTGTCAACAAAGACGCGATTGTCAGATAATTGTCGTAATATCTGACTACTACACACCAACCATCTGCCAATACCACGGGTATATCAATCATATCCTGCAGCCAAATAATAGAGCAAAGGACAAATTATTTCTTAAGATTTTTATTGCTCTTATATTTGTAAACATAATTATATAAATTTAAAAGCGATGAAAATCTTAGAAAATAGTCTCATTTAGAAAACAAGTTGTGGATTTCAAGAGCTGATATTGTTTTATTGTTCTTCTCTTATAGATGAATGATGATACGGTCCATCATGTGCTTTAAGTGGATTTCGGATTTTGAATTTGAATGTCTTTGTTAAAAAATGTATGACATCATTGAACGCTGAGTTTGCTCACTTTTAAACGTATAGTCTATTGCAGCCTATCAAAACTTCACTGCTGAACATAAGCCTCCCCTATATATAATATAATAGATTGCCTTATAATTATTTTCTTAGCCTTAGTTACCACACTTGGCAGACGGTTTGGCAGCCGCAGTTTTTTATCTTCTCTTTCAATTCCCCTGTGTCACTTTTTACGACACCTACGTGGTGATATGGGGTAGTGGATATTCTTACGCTGCCAATAAACAGCGATAGAGATAAGAGACGCATAATGTCTTATATATTTTTCTTAAGGTAAGTTAATATAAAATATGTTTTATTATAAACAAACTATTAACTATTACATGTTTATATATATACTGAGTATGAATTCACGTTATATAGGTATATACTGCAAACAAAAATAAAACTTGTGGAACCCAATTTCAACAAAAATCGCGTACGCAGTTTGTTGCGTTTTTGAAACAAAGGCCTTTTTTGTTTCATTATTAGATAGACAATATCAACACTAGCTTATTAAGTACCATTTAACAATTATAATTCCAGTAAAGGAGCATATGGATTGCGACGCCTGGTGTTCAGAGTATCAGGCAATTACACCGCGTGTCCGCGGTTCAATTATGAGCCTCAGCCTACAGCCAATCAGCCAGATAGCTTTATTTTATACCCCAGTATAAAATAAAGTGAGCATGTACTACGTGTATTATCTAGTATGATGGCTTCAAGAAAACTAAAAATTATGCAAAAGTTTTCAATCACATTATTTATAGACATCTTAAAATGGAAGAAAGCAAACTTCTGCAAATTCAATTTGCGTAATTTACTCGACCGCAAGCTTTTCTTCAACGGGAAAAGACGAGAAATTATTTCAAAACTATTACCGATTCAACCAAAACCATTTTTAAATCTGTTCTTATCATTACATCTTACACTTGCAACAGCAATTTGATTTTTTGTTCGATCTTTCTGATTTATTTTATGGTTAATTAGCTAACTGTATCTTAGAAATTAAAACGCAACTCGAGAAACAACATACCTAACTAATATATTATTATTTATACATTTAAACCTATTTGTACAAATACTTTAAAGTTTCTGGTCGAAAAAATATTATGTTAACGTTAAAATATATACACAATATTATATACATAGCTAGTAGTAGCGATGTAAGAATATTCATACCCCATATCGACCCGTGCGTATCGTAAGAGGAGACAAAAGAAATCTGAATCAAGTGATGGGCAGCAGTATCTTCCTGATAACAACTCTAAATAATTAAAAAAAATGCGTAAGTGTCGTGGAACACTCGGAAACCAATCAGGTCTATAATATCGTGAAAACATATAAAAAGAAAAGATGTAAACTTAGCAGTGATTGTCTTCTGTAAACGAGATCGTTATACTGTCGTGTATCGGAAGTGACAAGATTTTTTCCGCTATTTTAAAGTCACCTTTTATGATATCCACTTGACGAATTATTAAGTATTGATGGATTATGTTACACCACCGCCGTCAAATGTAGCCAGTTTGGTTTTTTAGTATAATCTAGTCCACGCTGCCGTACAGCTGGGCAAAAATATATTATAATTGGCGAATATACTTTTTTGACAACTAAACACATTTTTATTCCATGATATTATGGTCATATCGTAAAATCGTTTTTTAAATTTTTTAAGAGAAATTTTCCACGTAGTTTATACACAATGTAAATGTTCGCAGCTTCAGTTTTACATTTGATATTATTTGATGGTACAGTTTTGGCTTTCATTGTTCTATTGTAATAAAAGAGTCATCTTCTGACTATAATTCTATTAAAGGCATAGTACAAGAAATTTACCGTAGGTGGCGCGTTTATTATACTATAAAATGTATTTTGCAAGTTGTAATAGATTATTCAATTTCAATGAATGTATTATCATTCCTAATTAAGAATTATAAACATTTAAAATTTAAAATGATACTTCCACAATTATTTCTTCCCCGGTTGCAACGCGCCGAGTACCAGCTAGTTATATATTATATTATAATCATTAATGTCTCTGAAACGGCTCTAACAATTTGGATGAAATTTTGTATAAGCCTTTCATAAGTCCCCTGCTGAACATAGGCCTCCCGCAAGGAATGCCACAAAGCCGTGGACCGTATATTCTGGCTTTATTATGAGGTATTCCTTAGCTAGCATTGAAGTTAAGATAGGTGAGAATCGACGGGAGAAACAAAGCTGAAAATAACAAGACAAAGAATTGTACAATATGTTGTTATACAGTCTAATTCGTCTTGGGGTCTTAAGTATGACTGCTCATCTATAAGGTCCGTGGTTGTACCAAAATCGGTCACTGCGTTTTTGAGACAAGAATACCTCATTAGTAGCCCTGAGTCCAAAGTTGGCGGTGATTTATCCCCGTAACTCGGAAAGCACGTAAAACCGTTGGTCCTGCGCCTGATCACTCACACACTACATACTCTATTCACACTACATAGGTAATTAAAATGCAGATGCGTTGTCAGCCGTGAGGACTATGCCTTAAAACAGTAACTGTAACATCTTGCGTGGCATATGTACCGTGCCAGCTACCCGCCCGCGCCCGCGCAATCCACTGCTGTGAAATAATTTTTATTCTGAATTGCTGGTCCAATATTGTACATAGAAATTTTTGATTACAAGCACATTATAAGAATGTATGTTTCTTTTTATAAAATACTAGCTGACCAGGCAGACGTTGTCCTGCATTTTCCGACGACCATTTAACTTCCTAAAAAAGCTGCAAAAAAATTGAAGGTCACTTATCGGGATAAAAACTATCCTATCTCTCAGGTTGGACCAAACTGAACACAGTGTGCAATATTTCATTAAAATCAGTTCAGAAGCTTAGGAGTTCATCGCGGACAAACAATGTGACACGTACTTTTTAGATATAAAGACTAGTGTTATGTGCCAGACTTATTTTTTTTTACTTATTTGAACATTCCATTTAGAAAATTTTCGTGCATCTATTACGTAATTAGAGTATTTTGAAAATTATGGACATATGATTTTGAATTCACAAAAATTCAATTAAAGTAGTTTTATTGAATTTATATATAAACATGGAGTTAATATTATAAATTCGTTCATATAATGTATACTTTGGCATTTGCAGACTGCTTACGAATTTTTGTTAAATAAATATTTTATATACAATAATTTGACTTTATAATTAATAACATTACTTGCCATGTGCAGGGTTAGAACTTAAAACCCAAAGTGTCACTACGTAACTCTTAGCCATCAAACACATGATTCTGTGCGTTAAAATTATGGTCGAACGTAGTAAAGATGTAACACAAAATAAAAAGTTATTCAATACAATGGGAGCCCGTTTACTATTGGTTTGTTCGGACTTTAACATGGGATACGATTCGTGTCGAGACGCTTGCCCAATTTCATCTTCCGAAGGAAGTAATCGTTCGGGTTTCACGGAAGAGACCACTAAAATTAAATGTCCTTAATAAATTATCCAATATGTTGAACAAAATCCACCGCTTTCTCTGGTTGAGAACTCCTTTTGCCTTTGTTAACTCCTCTTATGAATTGAATTTGACTAAGATTAAAATGTCTGTCATTTAGCATCCCGCATCATTAGCCTTTGCAAAGTTTTGTAGATAGTAATAGTATTGTTAAGGATGACTAACTTTAGAGGCTTTGACTGCAAAAGAGTTATAATAGTGCTACAATTATTAGATAACGCCAAGGTATACACTTATTCTAACTTGCTCGTAATGCTAGACTTATTTCAAAGATATAAGAGAAGAACAATAAAACAATATCAGCTCTAAAAATCAACAACTTGTTTTATAAATGAGACTAATTTTTAAGATTTTTATCGCTTTTTTACAAATTTAAAAGCTATAAAAAAATCTTAAAAAATAATTTGTTGTTTGCTCTTATATTTGGCTCCGGTGTATGGTTGATATACCCGTTGAATTGTCAGGTGGTTGATATGTAGTAGTCAGATATTCTGATTATTATCTAACAATTGCGTCTTTGTTGACACTATAATTATACATTACTGAAAAAGAACTACAAAAAAGGTCTCATTTCAAATTTGGAATGCATTTATTATATGAGACACTCCGATCAATTTGCCGCCATTTCACATTTTATTTTTCATCGTGTTAAATTAAATTATAGAGTGTAAAGTGGGGCGTTAAAGCAACCATTGCAGTAATTGCTGTGCACAAAGTGAGTATGGGGCCTTCAATATTTTTAACACGCTTCAAAAGCTAGGCACCAGCCGTATGTTTGTGTATAGTACTCTCGCTTGTATTGCTCGCGGCCAAGAGACCAATAAGCAAATTGAGGTGATAAATAAATCACAGTAACAGTTTTCCGATAACGAGTGACCTATTTCATTTTCGTTTACTCGTTTCAAATAGCGCAATTTATTTAAAACCCAATTTTTAATAAAAATGAATTTTGTTTCATGGAAAGTTTTATATTTATGCTGTAGCTAATGTTCCATTTTGTAGGTAATCATATTATATTTACAAAATGTTTATCAATGTACACAAAAACAAAAATAGTTTTATTAAGAATAGTGCAAATTCCGTCATCATCATCATCATCATTACAGCCCTTCACAAGTCCACTGCTGAACATAGGCCTCCCCCAAAGAATGCCACAAAGCACGGTCCTGAGCCACCTGCATCCATCGACTTCCTGCATGTCTTACCAGGTCGTCACTCCATCTCGTGGGGGGACGCCCTACACTTCGCCTACCGGTACGAGGCTGCCACTCGAGAACCTTTCTTCCCCATCGGTTGTCGGTTCTTCGAGCTATATGGCCGGCCCACTGCCACTTCAGCTTACTAATCCGTTGGGCTATGTCGGTCACTCTGGTTCTACTGCGGATATCCTCATTCCTAAGTTTATCACGCAGAGAAACTCCGAGCATAGCCCTCTCCATAGCTCGCTGAGCGACCTTGAGCTTCCTCATACGGCCAGCAGTGAAGGACCACGTCTCAGTTCCGTAAGTCATCACTGGCAACACGCACTGGTTGTACAATTTCGTTTTAAGGTTTTGAGGTATGTCTGACGAGAAGATGTGTCGTAGCTTCCCGAACGCTGCCCAGCCGAGTTGAATCCGTCGATTGACCTCTCGGTCGAAGTTGGACTTACCTAGTCGGACTATTTGTCCCAGGTAAACATACTCGTCAACAACTTCGAGCTTAGTGCTCCCAACAACTACCGGCATAGGTGTGACATGGACATTAAACATGATCTTTGTTTTGTCCATGTTCATCTTAAGACCTATCCGTTGGGAAACACTATTGAGGTCATTGAGCATAGTGCTTAGGTCCTCCAGCGATTCTGCCATAAGGACTATATCGTCGGCAAATCGAAGGTGAGTGATGTACTCGCCATTGATGTTGATACCGTATCCTTTCCAGTCCAGAAGCTTGAAAACGTCTTCCAATGCAGCGGTGAAGAGTTTCGGGGATATGACGTCACCCTGTCTTACACCTCTCTGCAATTGGATAGGTTTCGTATTCTGGTTCTGTACTCGGATAGCCATCGTAGCCCTACTGTACAAGCACTTCAACACTTCGATATACCGACAGTCAACTTGGCACCGCTGAAGGGACTGCAGCACCGCCCAAATTTCGACGGAATCAAAGGCTTTCTCATAGTCCACATACGCCAGACATAGTGGCAAATTGTACTCTTCGGACTTCTGTACAACTTGCCGAAGGGTATGTATGTGGTCTATGGTGCTAAAGCCCTTTCGGAAACCGGCTTGTTCGGGAGGCTGGAAGTCGTCAAGTCTGCGCGCGAGACGATTCGTAATGACTCTCGAAAACAGCACGTAGACGCGGCTCAGAAGGGAAATCGGTCTGTAGTTCTTCAAGAGAGCGTTGTCACCTTTCTTGAAGAACAAGACCACCGCACTTCTGCTCCACGCCTCCGGTGTAATGCCACCATGGAGGACAGAATTAAAGAGCTTCTGAAGGACTTCAAGTACCGGTCTTCCACCCGCTTTCAGAAGCTCCGCTGTAATTCCATCCTCGCCTGGGGCCTTACCGTTTTTAAGGTGCTGGAGAGCCATTTTAAATTAAATTAATTTAAATTCCGTAAACAGTACGAACAAGAATAAGCTAGTAAATCCACTGATTAGATTCCAAAGAGTCAATGACTCCTTCATGGGGCATTGTATACGCTTTTAAACACAGTCCCAGATAATATGCAGGACCTATCTCTCTATCTATACTCTAAACTCTAACTCTCATCATTACAGCCCATCAAAATCCTAGCGCTGAACATAGGTCTCCCCTAAGAAACGCCGTAAAGCACGGTCCTGAACCGCCTACATCCATCAACTTCCTGCATCGCTTACCAGGTAATCACTATATATTATGGGGGGCCCCTACACTTTACTGACCGGTACGTGGCTGCTACTAGAGAAACTTTTCACCGTCGCTTGTCGGTTCTTCGAGCTATATGACTGGCCTATTGCCACTTCGGCTTCCGGAACCGTTAGAATATGACAGTCTAATTCTACTACGGATTTCTTCATTACAAAGTCTATCACGCATAGAAACTCTAAGCATAGCGCTCTCCATAGCCGATCAGTAACTTTTAGCTCCCTTATAAGACAAGCAGTGAGGGACTACGTCTCATCCATCAAAAAGTTAAACATTTTCTCCAAGCAAGCAAATTGTTTAATTAAGGTTTAAGGATGGGGCGATCGCTAATATGCCGTTTCTTAATGTTTCCATATTTATTTGTACATAATATTGTAAATTAATATTTAAAAAACATCCGTCATATTTACTACAATATATTTTCATTGCATCTTTTTGATAATATTATATTTAAGATATTTGGGAAATTTTCAGTTCTTATTTTATGTGATTAGACCTATTTTTAGTTAGATTTGATTTCAATGTATATAAATAATTTTAAATTTCTTAGCGCTCGCTATAAGCTTCACAGTACTCGAGCAACCCATGTTCGATCCCCACCAGCACCACTGAAATTGTTAATTGCAATTTTAAGTGCTGATTTACCACGTGCTTGGCGGTGAAGGAAAACATCGTGAGGAAACCTGCATGTCTCAGAAATAAGAAAAAAATATTTCGAAGACGTGTAACGTTCGCCAACACGCATTGGGGCAGCGCGGCGGACATTTCCTTGGTCTAAAACCCTCTCAGAAATGAGAGGAGACCTGTGCCCAGAAGTGGAACGTAAATAGGCTGCAACTTTACTTTGCTTTGAACTTAAATTTAAGGTTCGTCGATATTAAAATGAAAGTTCTTCCACGTATACTTTTTATAGCTATGGTTAAGTAATTTGGCTTTAATTTTTTATACGAAGTCAAAGTCAAAAATAAAATTCTTTGATCATTTAGATCCATTTAAATTTGAAGAAGAGTTTACGCTACTTTTTAATTAAAATGTGGTAGTTATGTTTCACAGGAATTTCAATACATGTAGTAATAAAGGTGATTAATTTTGTACTATCGTATTATTGATTTCCTTTGTGAAGCACACGATTTAACAATGTTCAAGTGACAGCTTTGAATAGGGTTTGACAGTCACGCTACTAATTTATGCCTCTCTGAATTATGCATAGTAATTTTCAAACATGTTTACCGTATGTCCAAAGAATTGACAATACAATCTCAAATGTAGAGTGCAATAGTAACTATACGTGTTATTTTCTGAGATTGCTACTATGTATGTAGAACAGTCTTTCTCTTTGACTATGATATGTATATAAATCAAAGAGTCAATAGCACCAGCGCGCTTTAAGTGATTGATTTAAAATTCGTTTACGTCTTCTCTTCGGATACGAAAGACCAAACAGAAATTCTTGAAAATAATTTTTCGTCCAAGATCCAGTGTCAGTGCCAGTTATAAATTTATTTTGAAAACACAATTATTCACAAGTAAAATTACGAGTGTTCCAATTTCCATTTTCTCTACACATTTTTACGAGTTAAATTTAAATATCTTGTTTTATTAAAAAAAAATTATTTGCGACGATAACATTTTCAAAGGAAGTTTTTTTCAAATGTGGATGCAGATGAAACGTAACACGAGCTCCACTCAAAACAAAATTAGTAAATTTAAATTATCATTATGTATGTACACGTTACCAGTACAAGATTCTTCGTTAAATCGCTGAATTGAGTTTTAAAAATTCAATTTGGTTAATGCGAATCTAGACTTTGAGTATTCTATGGGATACCCAATGAAGAATATGCTCGAGAATAACATAACTTAATTTCACCTTTCACCATGGGACTAACTAAACGATTTGCTTACCGTAGATGTCTTTAAGGCAAGAGTGAATAGACTTTCATAGGCTTTTGTATAGGTGTGTTTACGATCTCTTACTACATCACCGATTCCGATTAGTTGCAATAGTGGTCACGCATTCACCAGTTAATCGCTGGATTAGAAAACAATCAACCCTCATCAGCAAAATATACAGTTTTTTAAAACTTAAAAAAGATGTTCACAAATTTCTAGAACTCCAATGTTGGAACTGGTGTTGACCCAACATGATGGTTCTTCTCATTACATGTCAGTAGCGTAGTCATATACTGACCGTTGATAAACCAATTGGTATCCACACCTTATACAACTTCAAGTGTTTTCAAGACAAAATTAAGTATTTCTTAGTGCTTGCCTCACTAAGGAGCAATGACGGGACGACTCTTGTGACTCAGTGGAGACTTCTGGAACCATTTACATCTGGTAAAATAATCTCGTGTATTGATATTTTTTATGTTTTAATGCATTTATAGGCAACCAAATTTTGTTTAACTGTATCTTAACGACACCGAGTTACGCTCTATCATGGGACCTCTTAACCGAGATGGGTTTAAGGATAATCTGAATAATATTAGTCACGGGCGTCATTAGTTGTAGACACGGCCTAAAGACCTTTAAAATTTACCTTTGATCATTTTTAAAACCAACTCTTGGTAATTTATTTTACAAAATAAAAAAAAAACAGTAAATATTTTTTTTAATTTTAGTGTAATTTTTTTAAATCACTTTTCTCTGTGACATAATTTTGATATAGATGTAGGTGTAATTAAGATGAGGTAGGTATGTTTTTCCTTATAGCAAATATAAAATCTTATTTATCTCGTTTCAGTTGTTGTAAAATGTATTTTATTTCAATTAACCTGTATTGGTACAGTAACAACATTTATTGTTACAATAACAACATTTATTGTTTACTGATTTCATTTTATAAGCGGTTGTTATATAAAAGTATTTGCTTATATCATAAATATATATATATATTCATGTTTGTATTGTATGTAAAATAACAACCATTTATATAAGGAAACCAATAAACAATATATTAATTAATTAATAAATAAGGTAATTTTTTGATATCTATAGGCAAGGAATTTCAGGCTTGGACTTGTGTTTATTGGCCGGCGAACGAGTTCAAATTGGATTTGCCGTCATCACATGGCAGAATACTATAATATCAGATAAACTCATGTATTACATTACTGTGTCTACTTATGCAGAAACAGCGTAAACTTACCGTGGAGTATACAGAACTTTATTCCCAGCCGAAAAAAGATCTCAGATACCCTCAAGCCTAAAAGCTCAAACTTAACTTCTTAAGCCTCGCCTTTCATCTATTACTTAAGTCAACTTTGTTGTTGTTATTTTTAAAAACACTTAAAGATTTACAAAACGAATTCACAATTTTTCTGGGTTGAAATATATATGGAACAATATATTGTTGTATATACAAAAATAAACCTACTCTTTTGATAAAAAATATTTGAGCAATATAGGTAACTAATATCAGAGATAATTCGTGTACTATGTACGTTAAATATAGACGTATTCCCTTCAAACCCATTATATGACTAGTAATATTGTTCGTGGTAAGCATTTGTAATAATCTAACCTATAATCATGTTATTAAATTAGAAATCATACTCTGCCACAATGATGATAGCCTTTTCTTAGACTACGGTTATTGGGTTCATGTCTACTATACTTTCTATTGCTCAAGATATTTTATAACGCCACTCAGCACCACCCTAGGCCTTGTAAAGGCCCTAGGGCACTAAAGTTTGGTAATATTCTTTAGATGTTAAAAGATGTAAGAATAAAACAGTCACAAAATAAAAAATCTTTAACCAAACAAAAAGGAAATTTCACTTGAGAATATTCTAAAATTATTATTTTGCGCTATTTAGGACCATATGCTGCCGCAGGGATTTCCAAGGCTTTCAGTATCAAGCAGTGTAACAAGATTACGACGGTAAAGTGTGTAGCAATGACTACATGCCTTAGTCGAAATATCCTTTGACAAAAAAGAGTATTGTTTGCGTAGATGTTCATATATTATATTTATATGTACAAGTTTATACATGTGATTAATAATTTTTTGTTTCAAGTAAACCTAAAATGGTAAAAAAATAGAATAAAGGGTACTTTAATAGATATATAATAGTTTACCTTATAAATTTTTTTAAAGCAAATACGAACTAACGCCATTAATGCATATCTTTGGTTGTGTAGTGGGGTTATGATTATAATAGCAATAAACTAATTTAAATACTTAATTTTGAAATGTCGTCAAAGAGAGATGGAATAAACAAAAATCAAACTTATAATAAAAAGTAAAAATCAACTTCAAAGTAAATTATTTAAATACAATAATGAAATCAAACATTTATATGACTGCCTTGCATAAAATAAAATTATTCGTAAATTTACTTGAATTTTTTTTGATGGTGTGATAAACGCGCCACCTACGGTAAATTTCTTGTACTATGCCTCTAATAGAATTATAGTCAGAAGATGACGCTTTTATTACAATAGAACAATGAAAGCCAAAACTGTACCATCAAATAATATCAGCGACAGTAGGCTGAGGTAAAACTGAAGCTGCGAACATTTACATTCTATATTAAACTGCCAGCTCATGAGGTACCTTGAGGATCACCAGCTGATCAGTGACCGTCAGTACGGTTTTCGTCGGGGTCGATCAGCAGGTGATCTTTTAGTTTACTTAACTCATAGATGGGCGGAGGCAGTAGAGTCCAAGGGGGAGGCATTGGCCGTTAGTTTGGACATAGCGAAGGCCTTCGATCGGGTCTGGCACAAGGCGCTTCTTTCGAAGCTTCCTTCCTATGGGCTTCCCGAGAAATTGTGCAAATGGATCACCAGTTTCCTTGCTAATCGGAGCATCAAGGTCGTAGTAGACGGTGCATGCTCTGATTACAAGCCTATCAACGCTGGTGTTCCACAAGGCTGCGTGCTATCACCAACGCTGTTTCTCCTGCATATCAATGATATGTTGCTAACTGGTAGCATTCATTGCTATGCAGACGACAGCACTGGGGATGCCTTATATACCGGCCGTGCCAATATTTCTCGGGAAAACGTCGCCGAGTACCGGGACAAACTTGTGTCTGAAGTCGAGTCTTTGCTTAACAAAGTCTCGGATTGGGGCCGACTAAATCTAGTCCAGTTCAATCCCCAGAAGACACAAGTTTGCGCGTTTACCGCTAAAAAGAACCCCTTTGTCGTATCTCCTCAGTTTCAAGGCACTCCCCTTGCTGCCTCAGCCAGTATCGGAATCCTTGGCGTCGACATATCGAATAGCGTGCAGTTTCGTGGTCACTTGGAAGGGAAGGCCAAATTGGCCTCTAAAAAGCTTGGCGTGCTCAGCAGAGCGAGACAGTATTTCATGCCGGCACATCGCTTGCAACTTTACAAAGCGCAAGTTCGGCCCCACATGGAATACTGTTCTCATCTCTGGGCCGGGGCACCCCAGTGCCAGCTCCTTCCACTTGACCGCATCCAGCGCAGAGCGATTCGAATCGTTGACGACCGAGTTCTTTCCGATCGGCTCGATACACTGGCACTGCGTAGAGATGTTGCATCTCTTTGCGTATTTTATCGCATCTATCACGGGGAGTGCTCTGAGGAATTGTTCGGACTAATTCCAGCCGCTCAATTTCACCATCGCACGTCGCGACAAAACTCGCGTTACCATCCATACCATCTGGATGATTGGCGGTCCACCACTGTGCGATTTAGAAGAAGTTTTCTCCCTCGCACAACTTCTTTGTGGAATCAATTACCACCAGCGAATTTTCCGAACCGATACGACTTAGGAACCTTCAAGAAAAGAGCTTACACCTTTCTAAAAGGCCGGCAACGCATCTGCAATTCCCCTGGTGTTGCGGTTGTTCATGGGCGGCGGTAATCACTTAACATCAGGTGAGCCGCATGCTCGTTTGCCCCCTATTCTATAAAAAAAAAAAAAAAAAAAAAAAAAATATAAACTACGTGGAAAATGTCTCTTAAAAAATTTAAAAAACTATCTTACGATATGACCATAATATCATGAAATAAAAATGTGTTTAGTTGTCAAAAAAGTATATTCGCCAGTTATAATATATTTTTGCCCAGCTGTACGGCAGCGTGGACTAGATTATACTTAAAAAAACAAACTGGCTACATTTTACGGCGGTGGTGTAACAGAATCCATCAATACAATTCGTCACGTGGTTATCATAAAAGGTGACTTTAAAATATCGGAAAAAGTCTTGTCACTTCCGATACATGACAATATATCGATCTCGTTTACAGAAGACAATCACTGCTAAGTTTAAATCCCTTTATTTCACTCTTTTTAAAAACTCTGGAAAATTTATTTTTATATGTTTTCACGATATTATAAACCTGATTGGTTTCCGAGTGTTCCACGACACTTACGCATTTTCTTTAATTATTTAGAGTTGTTATCAGGAAGATACGGCTGCCCATCACTTGTTATACAGATTTCTTTTGTCGCCTCTTACGATACGCACGGGTCTATATGGGGTATGAATATTCTTACATCGCTACTACTAGGTACGTATATAATATTGTGTATATATTTTAACGTTAACATAATATAATATTTTTTCGACCAGAAAAATTAAAGTATTCGTACAAAGAGTGTTAAATAAATAAATAATAATATATTTGTTAGGTATGTTGTTTCTTGAGTTGCGTTTTAATTTCTAAGATACAGTTAGCTAATTAACCATAAAATAAAACAGAAAGATCGAACAAATATCAAATTGTTGTTGCAAGTGTAAGTTGTAATGATAAGAACCGATTTAAAAATCGTTTTGGTTGAATCGGTAATATTTTTCAAATAATTTCTCGTCTTTTCCCGTTGAAGAAAAGCTTGCGGTCGAGTAAATTACGCAAATTGAATTTG